>MU005766.1:297214-315692 GCA_010093715.1 Pleomassaria siparia CBS 279.74 | reverse complement strand
CGATCAAAGCTGCAGAGATGAGGTTGCGAGGCAAAAAGGTAGACGTACCTTGGCAGTCAACTCGCTCTTCTTAAACTCTCCGCTAACCATGGTGACTTGTCCATTCTCATCCAACTCGGTGCATCTCATCTTGAGCTCGTTCGCAGATCGTGTATGTCTTCCCAGAGCGCTCAGACCCCCTGTATCATCCATGACGCTGGAGAGAGGGGACCCCATGATATGTGGCTTAGGCGGGACAGGTGGTTTTCGCGCGCCAAAGACACTCCACACCTCTTTCTGGGTTGTCGTGGAAAAGGACCGGCCGCGGTAGAGGGAGGATGCGAAAAGGCATGGCAGGGGCGGCGTTGGAGTGGATAGAATTCCATTGTGTATATCGAGAGGTGGGCGCTGTGTCCTGGGTTCGAGAGTCCTGGTCCATGTATAACATCTGGTTCCCTCCCTCGCCGGCCTTGTCCCACAAGGGATTATCTCCCCCTTCAAGCTCTTCCCTATTTGCCCTCCTCCTCCTCCTCCTCTTGCTCGTGAAAAGGCGCGCTGCGCAGGGGCAGGCGCAGACGCTTCAAATGCATTATTGACCTGAGCTCTCAAAAAGCTCAAGACATTGGGTGAAGGCGCCGCAAGTTTACGAAGCGGACTTAGCGTTGGCGGCATAACTCTCCAGGCGCAGTCTCGGACTCAGGTACTGTTATGCGACGGCGATCCATAGGGGTGTTGGGGTTGAATTGTGGACTTGTGTGGATTGCCCGCGCTTTTCAAAGGCAAAGGCAAGGCTGGCTGGGGCTTTCACAACATCTATGTGCAATTGGGAAAAACTTGTTGGAGGCGGCACAAAGGAACAAGGTTAGCGTGCGCGCACGTGGATTGGCGTTCCATAAATTAATATTAATTATGTATTGTAAATCATCGTCATCGATGCAACCCTACGTAATTAATCATCACAACAACAACAACAAAAAAAGAATTGACATTTTGTAAAAAAAATAAAAATAAAAAAAATCCCCATCGTCCGGGTATCAACGCGCAAAGGGTCTTGTTTCTTGAGATTTTTGCTTTTGATCACGATCCAATGTAATGATAATCCCCATGTCTTCAATCTGGACAGCATTGATTCGCACCCATCATATCACATCGCGCAAAAAAGTCGGCAAACTGCGCTCCGCCGCCTCCAACCACGACATCTACGCTCTCCTCCGCAGCGGCGGCTGTCCCGGAATCATGTACTGCGAGGGCAGCGAAAGCGGAGTGAAGGATTGGGTGGCGGATGTGCAGAGACTACGCTATAAAGATTTTCAATTGGTCAAGAAGGCGGCCGAGAAGCAATCCGATGATGATGATGATGATGGGAATGGTGGTGGTCATGGTCATGGGAGGAGGAAGAGCGAGATTAATAATAGAGATGAGGGTGGGAGACTGGAAGAGGTGGGTAGTGTTAAAGAGTTTGGGGCATGTATGGCGGAGCGAGGGGTGACCAGGTGGTGGAGGAACGGGATGGGATATGTCCATGACGATTGAATTGATGAACATCTTCTGAGAGCCACTATGTTCCCAACCCGGCGCTTCTTACATTTTGCTAGAAAAATGTACCAAGTTCACCACGTCAAGGAAGACTTGCTGCATATTCTTGGGGTATACATAGTGAAAGGCCACCCACCCTCACGACGACTTGCAAGGGCCATAGCCTCCCTCCCCTCAAAGAAAGCCTCGGTCTGATTAATTAATGCTCTCTTGCGGCACACACACACTCACTGGGCGGGCATGGACGCGTGGGCAAGTATTAGTATGTATGTAAGCCAACATCTTCGGCGCGTATCTGGTAGGCTCGGGTGTGAGGTGGTACCCCCGAGTGCCCCCGAGGAAGGAACTTTGGAGGGGAAGCTTTGTTGGGTTGGGGATAGAGCAACTATACTGCTCTATCTAGACTACATACATTACACTTGTTAAGAAGGGGATTTTGGATCAGACGGGCGGGCCACTGTCAGGTTCATTAATTTTGACACAGATGCAATTCAACACGCAAGAGTAGGAAAAAGATGATAACGTTGTGATGGGTAGAAATGTGTGTGTGTTTTGCATAAACACATCATGCTAGTGGACTATACTTTGATAGTGTCCATGTCCATGTCCATGTCCAGCCCATCCCTCCCTTTTCCATCTAATGCTCGTACCGAGCCCATGACTATAGGAAAACAATCCAACCGAAAATTTGTAAACGATGGATGGGGTATCTCGTGCAGCAATCTCAAGTTTGTGTAAGCTTTCAAATGACCCGCTAAATGCGATAAAGAAAGTGATGTAGGAAAAAAAAAAGACTCCATGCCCCGAGTTCATAAAAACTTGACCCAGCCCAGTTATGCCAAAATCAAAAACGCCATGCTAATGAACAAAGACTTTTCCAGCGAGCGTGAAGAGAAACGGAAAATGGTATACGAGTACAACCAAAGGAACCAAGAAGCAAAAGAACAACAGAAAAATAAAGAGAGGAAAACAAATAGTAACGGGGTGAGGTTTACGACGATCGGAGTAGGAGCTCTACAGCGCGATCAACCCTCAGCCCATCGCCTTGATCGGTCAATCTGAGCGCTTGACGAGCTTGACTGGCGGTGAAACCCATCTCGACAATGCGGTAGATGGCCTTGTCGGCAGTGTTCTCCGCAGAGTCCGATTCATGAATGCGTTGAGCAGGGTGCTGCTGGAACGCGGGACGCTGGTCTCCATCCGAGGAAGAGCTGTGGCTCGCTGAGGCGCTATGGGTAGCGCTACGGGCAGATCCCGGTTGCGAGTACGTTTGCGTTAGTCGGGGTGATTGGTGAAGAGGAAGGTGTTGGTGTGTGAAGTATGGGTGCGACTCGAGGGATGGCATGTCCGGAACGGACTCCCGGCGATAGATGGTGGCGGGTTGCTCATTGATGGCTGGCATGCTGGGCGCCATGCTGTGGCGGTGGTCCCGTTCGGTAGCAACCGTGGAGGGTGGTGGTGATGGGAGTAGAGGCATTGCTACTGTCCTCCTCGGAGGTGACGCGGAACGCGCTGGCACGGGGGATGTGTGGGCAGTTTGGAGTTCGGAGCCTGTTGCAACGAGCTGTTGGGCGAGTGCAGATCCAACGATTGGGGCAGTAGAGTGAAGGGAGGGAATATGCGACACCAAGTTTGATGTCGGCACAGGTCTGGGCCTGTTCAAGCCTGCAGCCACATCGTCCCACTCGGTGATGGGGCGTTTCTGGCTCGTGTGAATCTCGTGGCGACGCTCGTCGCTGTTGTTGCGGTGACGAAGCTCGGTGATGCGGGTCTGAATGCGTTGCTTGGAAATCTGGCGCCGGACTTCCTTGGTAGAGGATTCGGAGTAGGTCATGGCAATCTTTTCTTCATAGACGCGCGATGCGGCCTTCTTGAGAAAGTGGCGGCGAGTTCCACTTAAGACGGGAGGTGACCAATCGATCCAGCCATTTTGCGACGCGAGGATGAAAGCAGAGGGGTCGGCTCGTCGGCAGGGGGCAGAGAGGTCGAGGATGGGGGAGAGACCAAGAGTGAGAAGGTAGTAGTACCATTCGTCGAGCATCGTCTCCTCGCCATCAATATCACCACCCCGGATGTCGGTGTTCTCGTAAATGCCATACTCTCTAGCTTGGATGGTGCGACCCTCGAAAGGCTGAAGTAGTACGCCCAGGCAGTCCCACAGCTCCATCATGTCGAAAAGTTGTTCAGCGGACAGACCACCCTCGTTACCCATGGCGAAGCACTCGGGCGCATTCGCCAACGTCTCGTTCATATCGATCGAATCCGTGGTGAAGATGCCGGAAGTGCAAACCTTCTGGTGAACCAACTCGCCGCCCTTGAGCCAGTCCATCTGTGCAACGATATCTTCCTCGCGCCCCTTGCCGCACCCAAATATCTTGCAGAACGTCCAAATGCGCCATAGAGCATCATCGATGCGAGACATGTACACGGGCTCATCGCTCGCAAGCGCGACCGAGATCTCTGGTCGCACAAAAGTCTCGCACTCTTCCTTGATCAATGACTTTAGGGCTGCGATGATGTACATGTCGCGGGTGTAGTACTGAAGATAGGATGTCGGGTTATAGTCCTCATGTGGTCGCGCAGTCTCGAGGTCTTCGGCGATGTGGCGATCGTGGCCAGGGTAGCAGATCTCGCGGTGTTCCCAGGCTGGAGGGGACATCTTGCGCAGGGAGGCCTTCATCAAGTCAAGCTCATGGCGCTTGAACACGCGGTAGAAGCCTCTGTTGACGATGGCAGTGGTGAAGAGATCGTCCAAGCTTTCCAAGTTGAAGAGGATCCTGAGGATGACGTTCTCGGCAATCTCGGGGGTAATAGCTCTCCTGGGTGCCTTGACGGGAATGGGAATAGGGGAGAGGATGAAGTCGTCGGTCATGCGCTTCGTGTTGGGGATGCGGATGGAGAGACCGCTGCGTCTGTTCAAGGAACGATTTCTCTTGATCTGGGAGCCAATGTGGTCACCAGGGAGACAGGACAGACGGAATTGCTCGGCCAGGTGTTGAGAGTAGCGCTTGCTAGACTTGCGGGGCAGAGCTGGAGGAGGTCCGACAATCTTCTTCTCCGACTGCTTTCGAAGCAACATAGGAACAGGACTATAGCGACCAACTGTCGTGGAGTCTTGTCGGGCAATGTTGGGGAGAAGGCGGGGGCGGTGGCGCGTCTCGGGGTCCTTTTGCGTCGTAGGAATGGGAGGCAGAGGGCCAGTGGGGTGTGTGTACAGCACAGTGTCCTCGTGGGTGAGTAGATCGTCCCATTTGAAAGGGTTGTCATCGGTGAAGGAGGTAAGATGTTGCTCGAGGTCATTCTCTGCCTCGCTGAGTGTTGTTTGGGTCTCTACAAAGGTGGCAAGGTGGAGTTCGAGTTCGTTCTCGGCTTCGCTGAGGGAGGGGCTTCCGTGGTTGCGTGGGAGGAAGTGCCTCGGCGAGGCACGACTGCCGTGGTGAGTAGTCCCCATTTCTGGCGTAGTGGCAAGGCTCCTCCTGCTGTGGATGGAGGATTTGCGGATGGTGGATCGTCTGAAGATGGCGTGCTTTGGGCTTGGGCTCGACTGGGGACTTGACTGGGGACTTGAGCGTGGGCTTCGAACAAGACGGTGAGTACAAGTAGGTTGAAACTCGTAGTCTTGTTCGATGGGGGGATGAGGGGCATATCTTCGGGGTGGTGGTGACTGGGCGCAGACGACGCGAGTTCCGGTACCAGTTCCAGCACCTGCATCGTCGGACTTGAGCATAGTCTGTGCGTCCTCGTCTGTGAAGACACCCAACGACACTGGAGATTTGATGGAAAAGGTTGTGCTTGCTGAGCGCTCGTGGAGATTGATTGGTTTCGTGTGGGACATTGGACTCCCACGCTCGGCACTTGCAGCACTGGTCATGGATGAGCGAGAACTGTATATAGACGAGGCGTCGTCTGCGTGGGAATCGTCCGAGGAAGTCAATTCGGGGCTTAATTTTGACATTTGGGCGTTGAGCGAAGTGTGGAAATGCACGGGGGTCTTTCGTTGCTGAGAAGTGAGTGGTGATGACATTGGTTGGCGCATCGTGTTGTCTTTGTTTGATGCAGAAGGTGGTGACAGGTCCTGGCTGGTGACGAACTCGGCAGAGGCGGATCGAATGTGGCCGTTGCCGGGTTTGTCGAAGAAGGGACTGGCTGGCAGTGGGCGATCTCGTTTGGTGCTGGGAATGACGACTTGTATCTGCGGTCTCTGGTTCTCGAATGTGGAGTGGGAATGTGTGCTTGTGATATCCACGTCGGCGTGGTTGGGCGACGTGCTCGGGTGGAAGTCCATTTCGGTTCCAGCTTTGATGGGGGAGAGGGTGGTTAGACTGGGCTTTGTTCGTACTTGGCTCTGTGGTGATGATGTGCGGGCGATGTTGGACAGGATTTCATCGTTGGGTAAAGTAGCCATGTCTCTGTCGAGTGTGGAGAGGGAGGTTGATGAAGGGGAAGACGAACGAGGCACGGGACGGAGAATGGTATCGGACTTTTTAGCAGACTTGAATCTGTACGATGACAAGGCCCTCTTGTGTGGGCCTTTGACTGGTTTTGTCGGGGATATGAGAGACATGATGACGGCCGGCCTTGCCGTGTGCGAAGCCCGTCGATTGGGGCGGGGTGGAGGAGAGTCTGAGGTGGGACGGGAGAAGACCTGGAAACTCTGAGGGCGGTTGGTGAGACTCTTTGGTCGCAATGTAGTAGAGTTGCGCAGGAGAGAGCGTGTTGTCGCGTACGAAGATTCGAAGAAGCCAGACTGGTGGGACGACGAAGTCATGGTGTTCCGGGTAGGTTTGATATGTATGTATACTCTGGGTACAGATAGATGTACACGGTAGGACTCGAAATAGGAATAGTTAGATGGGGTTAACCCCAGCGAAGAGGAGCAGCAGCAGCAGCAGCAGCAGCCAGCGGAACTCGACAAGGGTGGGATACGTGGTGGCGTCGGACTGCTTGGTTGACTGCTTGGTTGACTGATGGTTGACTGATGGTTGACTGATGGGCGGCGGGCGGGCGGGGCTGAAGCGTCAACTACGGCAGACTACGGCAGACTACGGCAGGACTACGGCAGGACTATTACTGTATGTATAAGAGGGGACGATGTCGACATGGGATGGGGCCAACGGACAAGGGGACGAGCAAATTGATGGATGGGAATAATAATAGTTATGGAGACGGACAACGACGACAACGACGAAACAACAAGGGGAAGAGAAAGAAAGAAAGAAAGAAAGAAAAAAAAGACGTACAACCCCCCGAGCGAAAGCTGCTTGTTAATTACCAACAGCCCAGGTGTGCCCATGTGGCATGTGCCGTGATCGGGCTTTGCAGACTGACTGCATTGAGGTTGGTCGGGGGCTTTGGAATTTTTGATTTGGAGATCTGCGTAGGGATGAAGCATGATTAATGAGGCATGGTATACATGGCTATTTTCTGTTTGGGTGGGGAGGGGTGAGGCTGTGGCCAAGCACGTGCCAGGTAAGCCTAAATTTAGCCTCTGGGCGTGGCACATTGGGGCCCTTGTCTTTCTTCCCCACTGGGCGCTACCTTTGTACATTACATAATTACATATTACCAACCTAACCTCGAGTATCGCTCTTCGTTCTTCGTTCTTCGCTCTTCGCTCATTACTTATTACTTATTGCCTGTTGCCTATTTCCTATGTGTTCTGTTCATGGTTGTCAATCAGTGTTGTCATCAGTCTCGTCAGTCTCGTCTGTAGATACTAGACATACATATTCATGGCCAATCACGGAAAACAGGTCAGCACGAGTGTCAAGTGTGACGATGACCACAGCGATAATAGCCCCCCTCCCCCTGCAACCGGATGGAAGTATGGGGCCGAAGTCTTGATTCTGCTCGCCTTATCAGACACTGCTCTCATACATACACATGTACAAAGGGTACTACTACGACCGGTGGTATGGTATGGTATGGTATAGTACAAAGGTTACACGCTGCCGGTTACACGCCTGAGACGGCTCGATTGTCTCTTTACCTGATTCATTCAGAAGCCCAATCTCAGCCCCGCATATACTCTTTACACGAGATCCATATAATATCAAACTATCCTTTCAAACGTACAATGCCAACTCAGATCCTACGTCACTGTCGAACTCGTTCTTGAACATGGACGAAGCTGAATGGGTAAGGAGTGAGATGAAGAGTCAATCCCAGTTCAACCTCGCCCGGCGAACTCGCTCCAAACAGTCAGGTCCGGTAATATCGATAAGCGCGTCTATGCCACACTTTGCATGCACTCTACTCCGTATGTACATACATGTACATATGTATATCAGGCGCTTAGAAGCAGAAGTGGCACAGTTCAAGACGACAAAGCTTCTCCCATGTGCTTTTCTGTTGTCTAACGTCCAGTCATTTCAGTCCGAGTTGCCGTTTGCTCATACATGAACACGGCGCATAATATGAGGCGAGTCTAGTGACTGGGCACATTTCTTCCTTGCAACTTCTCTCCCCTCTCTCTCTTCGCAGCCGGCACCATTGACGATACACGGTGGGTACTGCCCGCACTCTACTGCAAACCATCACTCTACTGCAAACCATGGTTCCACTACAGTACATACCATTATGCGTAAAATTCTCCCTGGCATACCAAACCAAAATTGCACGAGGCCGCAAATCCGAGCCTGACCCGCAATCAGATCAACACAAGCAGCGCACGTGCCCATCTCCACCACCGAATAAAGCCACTCTTCCCACCGGGCCGACAAGGTCCAAAGGAGCGAAAACAATCCAGACAGCATATTAATTAATCATTCATTACTACGTAGACAGCATCCCGTCGCTAATACTTGGCAGTTGAACGTTGTCTCCCAGAAAGCAGGCAAGACGAGGAGACTAGGACAATGGTGAAACAGACGATGCACGCGCCCCGGAGTCCGAACGTACCCAGGGTGCCAGGTGCCAGGGTAGGTAATTCTCCGGCCAACCCACACAACCCACAAGTGAGGTGAGTATGTATTGCCTTTTTACTATGTACTTGTATATATTGTACATATTAGCCCCCTCGGACCAACAAACAAACCTCTCACCTCCTCTACACACATAATTAACAGTAGTAAATGGCAATCTCGCAACAAATCCCATACATGTCAGCATAAACGAATGCGCCAAAGCTCTCTCGGCATCAATCTACAATACATATATACATACATACATACATACATAGACAGTATATAGAAACGAGATGGGAGTGCACAGCCCTAATAATTATATATATATATATATATATATTTATGTTTGTATTTATATTTATATAGTTGGTCATTATACAACAACCACACGTATGTACTGTACAGTACATACCAGCAGAGCCTGCCTCCCTCATCCTTCCCACGCATTTCCCACCCCAGCCAGTAAGTATTTTACAAGTACAGTACAGTACAGTACAGTAAATACATGATTACCAAGATTTCCCCAACCCCGTGCCCGTGCCCGTGCCCGTACCCGTGCCTCCTTCCTCGGAAACTCGAACTCGACCCCTCTTCTTAATAATCAACGCTAATGGCTATCTTTCATACAGTATGTATATCCATCGGAGCGGAACCGCTAAATAAGCTAAGCGTTGTGGTTGTGAGCGGAGAAGGCGCGTGAGACGGACTTTTTTTTTTTTTTTATACATATCTATGTCCGCGTCCGCAAGCGTCGTCCGCATTTCGCTAGGAAGATGGATGGATGCAAGTGCATGGTTACCGGTATTACCGCATAATCTGGCACAAATGGGCTATGCTAGGCCTAAATAGGCAGTTCTCACGTCGAATGATATTTAAGGATAGCTTCATAAGGTGGGGCCGGATTAACGTTGCTCGCTATATCAATGCCAAGCTACATGAGGCTGAGAGAATAGCCCCACCTTATTAGCTATCCTAGAATATCATTCGACGTGAGAACTGCCTATCTAGGCCTAGCATAGCCTATTTGTGCCAGATTATGCGGTACCGTACTGTACTGTACATGGTAAAGTAAAGTTGGGGAATCCTGGGATAGCGTACTGTATGCTTCGTTCTACATACTAGCCTGTTTGGAAGGAAGGAAGGAAGGAAAGAAGGAAGGTTACCATACATATATAATATATAATATATATAATATATATAATATATATAATATAGCATGTCTGGCCTTCTGAATCGTACATGTAGGTAAGAGTATATCGAGTGCCGTCCGTGGTCTGGACGAATGGTTCGTTCGCAGCGGGGGTGGGAGCCATTCAGGTATTTAATTATGGTTGTTGGTAAGAGCAAGAAGAGCTATTAATTACAATAGCACATTCGCTCCTCTGAAACCACTCACTTGTCCTTCGCCCTTGTATCCTCGTGTGTGTATGTATCGCTTTTATTTCCGGTATCGAATTTCACATCTCCGCACACTCGTTCCCTCCCCCGTCTTGTGTCTTGTGTCTTTTTCTTTCTTTTCTTTTCCTTGTCTTGTTGCCTGTGCCGTTAGGCAAACAGCTGTTCTATTGATAATATACTACTTAGGATATCTAATTTTCTTTTTCCCCTTCTTTCTTTCCTTCTCTAAAACAGCATCATCGACATTTCTTTGATCACGCTACCTGTGGATTGAAGACTCCAAGTCAGCAAAGACTCGGCACATACCTACTTCACCACTTTCGATTCTACGTCGAGAAGGCCGTTTTCCCTACGCTTTTAGATGAGTAGTGGTGTCAGTCGGGGATGTGCATGTGAGGAATCTAGGGCGGGAGAAAGAAAAAAAGACTGTGTGTGGTGGAATTAATTACCTATGGACTGACTGACTGAGTGCCTGCCATTCATTGACTGCATGCATGCAGTGAGCAGCATCTGGGGAGGTGACTGTATGTATGTATGTATGTATATATGTGTTTGGGATACTCCCCAAATCTGCGAGTATAAATCATTTTCTTCACTGCGTTATACGAGTACAAGATCATTGGGTCCCTTTCTCCTCTTTGCATCCGCATTTTGGGGTGGTGCAACTGTGTACGTAACTATTGTATGTAACATGTACCATGTACCATGTACGCCTTTTCTCTCCTCCCTTACTTCTTGAACCCTTGGAGTAAATTGGGAGAGGGCCGTAAGGGATCAGACAAAGCCTCACAAGCTGATCACGGTGGGCTGGCCTACAAGAGAGACAATATCATATCGTAACACCAGCTCTGGGATAGCATCAATTTCCCACGTCCACGACATCAATTTTTGTCAGTACTGCTACAAACCACGTTTGAAGAGACTAGCAGGCTGAGAGCGAATCCATCATCTGTACTCTGCAAAAACCTTTTTTTAAATCATGCCATTCTCTTCAGACATGATCACGTGTAGTGCAAACCCATAATGCGTGCTCTGCTCAATTCCCTCTTCAAACCCGGCTCAGCCAAAGCATGAATCCAAACTGCACGACGTAGCTGTACACGAACAAGAATTGCGTCCGCCTGTTCTTCTGACTCCTCGCAACCGTATATCCCGCCGCTCCACCAACGCCTCCCTGACCTCCCTGATCCGGCAGCAACACATATCTCAAGCTCCGCAGCAAAAAAAACGCGTTGGCACCAAAGCAGTAGAGAAATACGACCCAGCTCACCCAGCTCCCACCCACACCCATGTGGCTCAATAGCTCCGAGATCAGGAGGGAGATGATGACACCGACGAACTTGTAACCTGAGTAGGCGACGAGATCGAGGAGCTGGGAGGACGAGGAGATGGAGAGCAGAAAGGTGCCGACTTTGATGGTCATGATTTCGAGGAGCATGACGGAGATGGCAAGGGTTGCGGTGTAGCCTAGGAGCTCGGGGTGGAAGGCACCGCGGAGACCGGCAAGGAGTGTGGAGAGGAGGATGTAGGTTACAAGAGCCATCACTGAAACAACGCGTTAGTTGCCATCATCGTAACTTAGTATCACTTTATACATACTCGGGATGTACATATCAGGTGAATTCATGTCTTCCCGCGGCGGGAGGTAATACCCATCCTGGCCGTTGTTTGAGAGGCGTTGCTGCCGTGACCAGGGACGGTGCCACCACGGGAATAGCACGATGTATAGCTTGGTCGCGACATATGAATTTGATACGTTGAAGTAGTGTTTCAGTGCGGAGACGTTGACGAAACGACCGAACTGGTGGAGCTGTTAGCATCTGATATCTCACAACCTCCACTCCTCCATCTCAAAGACCGGGAGGGCTTGATTGCAAGGGAAGTGTCATACGTTCTGCTCCACGTATTCCTGTCCTGCATTTACGGCGCTCTTTCCGAGCTGAAAGCCCATCTGCGCTGTCTGGTCGTTCATGAAATTGCCGAATGCTGGGTGTGCACCCGCTCCACCCATGTAACCCGCGCCACCTGGTCCACCCTGCTGCTGCTGTCCTCCATATCCATATCCACTGTGAGGTCCGCTGTGAGGTTGGGAAGGAGGTTGCGGCGGGGGAGGAGACCGCAACTGCGGGACGGTGGAAACGTGCTGTGGAACGGGGTGGTGCAGGGGCGGTGAGTGCGCCGGCGGCGGGTTGGTGTAGGCGGGGCGCTGCATGGTGTCGTCGACAGTTCTTGGTGGGATCGAATTGATGTGGTGGTGTATAAGTGAGGAGTGTAAGGCGTGGCGGTGAATTGAGAGTGAGTGAATAGACAAGAGCTACATATGTAATTTCTGCCTATATTAAGTTGCGGCGGCGGGCAGATCTGGCCACGGAAGCTTCCGAAGCCTGTCACACCTCGTCATTGCGCGTCGACCACCGTCCGCTCGCTGCACTCGACAACTCCAATTCGATAGCCCGCCATGCTGGATACTTTCGAAATCCTGACTACGTCTGGTGTGGTTCTATGGTCGCGTACCTATGTCCCCGTCGGTGCACACATCATCAACAGCCTGATCCGCGACGTCTTCATCGAGGAGAAGACAGCTCCCCAGCCAGACGATGTGGGACAACGGCCGACGTACAAAAAAGAGGGATATACGCTGAAGTGGACGGCTGCGAAGGATGCAGGCCTGATATTCGTGGTGCGTAACCTCTCAATTGCCATAGATGCAAGTCTAAATTCGTGGTACTGATTCTTGAGTAGGCCGTGTATCAGTCCCTTGTACATTTGACCTGGATTGACAAGCTCCTCGACAACGTGCGCGCGCTCTTTGTAGATAAATATGGCGAACAGTTAAAGAAAGAACACACCAGCGTGGTGAACTGCGACACTTTCGGCACCTATTTCGACCGACAAATCCAACAGCTCGAAGGCGCAGATGACAGTACACCCAGCGTGAAGCTCACACCTCCATCCAGCACGGATAATGATAGCGCTGAAGAGAGTGCCCCCGCAATTCCCGTCGTTCAGAAACCGAAGCAGCCGCTATACGATACATCGGCCGATTCGACGCCTGTTCCTACCCCAGATACATCGCGCCCGAATACCCCCGCACAAAACCACCTTCTCACAGGAAAGGCACGGCCAGGAGCAAAACTTTCGAGGAGAGATAGGAAGAAGGCTACCGCGGGTAATTCCGCACCGGCGTCTTCTGGAGATGAAGCGTCTGCGAGGCGGAAGGGTGGCGCAAAGAGTGCCACTAAAAAGAACAGGACATGGGGTGAATTTGGCGCAGAAGAGGAGGACCCTTCGGTAATTCTCGATTACTCGAGGTCGGATCTGGGAGACGAGGCTACAGAAGCGGAGGCACTGGAAGAGATCAAGCAGGAGACGTGGGGCCGCAAAACCAACAAGGGTCAATTCGTGCTCAAGGACCTGGACGAAGAGATGGACGAGATAATAGCAGCACAGAACGCAAAGAAGCAAAAGGAAACATCCGTCGCGCCATCCAGTGGACTCGTTGGTTCGAGTCTTGGCGCCATCGGGGGCCTTTTCAAGAACATCGTAGGCGGGAAGACTCTCACGAAGGAGGATCTTGCAAAATCACTCAAGGGCATGGAAGAGCACCTTTTGAAGAAGAATGTGGCCAGAGAAGCCGCAGTTCGATTGTGCGAGAGCGTGGAGCGAGATCTAATCGGCCTCAAGACGGGCAGCTTTACTAGTTTGTTACCCCCTATATCTATCTAACCCGTCTATATTTGAATCAGATGAGCTAAACATGTCACAGCAATCGAATCCACAATCCGAAGCTCGATGGAAAAGGCCCTTACCAAGATTCTTACCCCCACATCCTCGCTCGACCTCCTCCGCGAGATAACCACGGTCAACGCCTCGGGCCGCCCCTACGTACTCTCCATTGTCGGCGTCAACGGCGTGGGCAAATCCACCAATCTCTCCAAAATCGCCTTCTTCATGCTGCAGAACCAGCATCGTGTGCTCATCGCCGCTGCAGATACGTTCCGTTCGGGCGCCGTGGAGCAGCTCGGCGTACACGTCAAGAATTTAAAGGAATTGAGCAAGAGAGAAGGTGGAGAGGTGGACTTGTTCCAGAAGGGTTATGGCAAGGACGCGGCGAACATTGCCCAAGACGCGGTGGCGTTTGCGGGCAAGAATGGATACAACGTGGTTCTCATCGACACGGCGGGGCGGCGACACAACGACGCGCGTCTGATGTCGAACCTGGAGAAGTTTGCCAAATTGGCACAGCCCGATAAGATCCTCATGGTAGGCGAGGCGCTCGTGGGTTCCGACTCGGTTGCTCAGGCCCGAAATTTCAACAATAGCTTTGGCGCTGGTAGGGGGCTCGATGGCTTCGTCATTAGCAAGTGCGATACCGTGGGTGACATGGTGGGCACGCTTGTCAGTATGGTACATGCGACTGGTATCCCAGTCGTGTTTCTGGGCGTGGGTCAGCATTACGCAGATCTCAGGGGCTTAAATGTGGGCAGTGTGTGCAGGCTGCTCATGAGCTGAGCTGGGTCTGCCGAGGGAACGTTGTTGTGATATCCGTTTCGTTATTGGTATAGCTTTGTTAGATGGGTGCAAAATGCTACCCATATTGCTATTAGATTGAGTTTACTCGACTCGTCCATGTCACTCACCTACCGTGATATCCGTACTTTTTTTATAATCCAACTCCAAAGGAAATCATAGCCAAGGAAGCGACGAGAGTCTTCCCATCATGGTACCAACAAACAGCTTCATGACCACGAAGCAATTCGTTACAAAGGTCACATGACATCAAACCAAGAAGCAAAATTAACATCGAGGATATCAAATTCCTAGCTAGCCATTCTTCGCTCGATTCCATCCATTCATTTCTTCGACTGATAAACTTACAAGACAAGCTCCCTCTCTTTCGGACCCACTACCAAGCGGTCACCCAGACTCCCCCATGTGCAGCCGTCCATGCCTTGCCAGACAATATGCACCGGCCTCATCCCATATCGGGAACGAAAGCAAGCAATCCATAGACAGCGCAATCCGCCCGGACCCCCCAATGGCTCTGCGAACAGAGCACAGCAAGAAACGCCAATACAAAGAAAAGAGAGCAAAAAAAAGTGAACGACAAGGAGATAGGAAGGTGACTGAAGGTTAGATCAAACAGTAGAAAAGGTTCTTCGTGTCAACTCGTACAGAGTGCGATGTTTGAGTGAATATACACAGAGAGGCAAGTGTAAGAGTTATGTGTGTGTGTGGGGTGGCAAATATGTAGTGACATCCATGTGCCACTTTCTCTTTCTTGGAGTCCGCCCGTAGGTTATCGACTTCTTCGTGTGTGTGTGTGTATGTGTGTTTGGACGTGAGCAAGCACTACAGAATGCCGTCCCACATGCCAGGACCTTGGCGACGGAACACCTGAGCAACTTCGGTTCCACAGCAGGTTCGCTTCTTTCCAAAATCTTTTTGGATCGGCAGTCTGCGCTCCGGCACGGTGTGTTTTGGGGACTGCAACCCCTTGGCACCAATGTAGGATGACGGCGTCCTTTCGTGAGAGAGGACAAACGGCTGAGCAATGGACCGATCTGGAAGGATGGTTGAGCTTCCGCGAAGGAATGAAGTGGAGCGAGAGTTGTGAAGCAAATGGCGGACGTTTTGCTGCAGGTCGACAGATGACCTGCCGCGCTTCCGACTCGCCTTGGCAGCCATTGGACTGTCGACCTTGACCGGGACGGCTTCAACATCGTCAATGTGGAAGCTTTCGAAGTCGGGCGAGGACATTGGTTCACCCGGAGCATATTCGTACTGCTCTTTGCACTTGGACAAGGCCAGGTAAGGCAGTCTCGCGTTGCGACATGTCGCCAATCGGGCCAGTTTGGCCTGATTTGGCGCCCAGCCAGCAGATGAGACCGACGAAATCGACGAGGCGCGCGAAGAGCGGGAGTGATCCGTGACCATGGACTCGGGGGATGATGTGGAAGAGGTGGTCGAGGGTGCCAATGAGGGGCGTCGGCTGGGGAAGTGATAAGCCTCCAATCCGTTTCTGATGCTTGGGGTGAATTGGTCGACACAAGAACGCGCCAAAGCCGAACTCTGGGCCTGTGCCATGGCCAAGGACATGGATGGCCGCCTCGATCCCATGGCCATGACACCCGCTGCAGGTGTGTTTGAGACGGCAGGGTGAGGGGTCAACGCCGGTGTCGGAAGAGTACCGTAGCGAGCGAGCGATGGTGTTTGTGGCATAAGATCTGGCTTTGGCTGCAAGAAACGAGGAGCCTTGTAGTGGTTCGGGGTTGGGGTGCTTTCTTGAGAACGAAATCCGTCTGCGAGCGGTAGAGGAGAACGCGACACGTATAAGTTGGATTGAGATCTCGACTCGGGGCGTACGGAGGTCATGGGCGTCTTGGGAGTTGTGTCGACAGTATCCAACTCTGGAGTCAGTTGCGGAATCACGACTCTCCACGTGTTGGGGAGACAGCCACCGGGTGACGGAGGGGGATTAGATGGCGTGTGTCGCAGGACGACCTCTTGCCATCTCTCCCATACGGGATCAGTGATGTGGAGTTTCCAGTTGACAGCGCCAAGGAAGGCCATCTCGTTAGTGTTGATCTCACAAACCTTCAATCCAGAGATCTTGCTCCATGCACGGGCTGAGTAGTTGCGATCTTGCAAGTACTTGGATGCCAAGATGAGAGCAGCCAGAAACATGCGGCGACCACACTGCAGGGCTCGGAGCGAAGCGACATCTTGAGGCTGTTCCATGGTGAAATCATGCTTTGGCACGTGGGCCTTGATGAGAATCAGATAGTACAGAGCAACTTGAAGGGTCGAATAGCTCGTGCGTGATCGGCGCAGCGTCTCCTGGATAAAGGTGCGCAGAGGAAGCACACCGCGGCCAGACGGGCCTTCGCAGCGACTCGATGGAACAGACAGAGGCCAGATGACCTCGACCATTTGCGTTGCAGAATCTTGAAGCAGAGAACATTTAGCGTGCATTCACAATGGAAAGAAAGAAATCAATCAACACTAACCGACAAGGCAGTCCACAAAGTTGACCTTGCGCTCGCACTGGCGGACCAGTTGAGGCGGAGGTCGCTGGTGGAGCGTGGTAGAAGAACGTCGGGGATGTTGTCGTTGCTCGGCCGGGACAACGAGATCGGTTCGCAGAGGGGGCAAGACCCTCTCCGAGGGAATTTCCCGGCATGCCGAAGGCTGGTACACAGGGAAGGTGCTGACCCTGGCAATGGGCGCAAGTGTAGTCGAGACGGAATGATCCGTGGCGAGTCCGAGAGCAGCCTGTCTCAAGCTCCACTCTTCCGAGTCCCATGTGGGGGGATAGGACTGCGAAGTCGACGAGCTGGAGCTGGAAGCTTGAGATGCGGCATCTGAAAAGACGGAAGAGGTAGAAGAGGAGGCGGATGAAGAAAGAGATGAAGCGTATGGATGACTTCTGGGAGAAGCAGTGCCAAGGTTTCGAGTACAAGTGTCAAGGGTCATGATGTAGTGAGGAAAAGTTACCGAAAGCAACAGCCTAATAAAGGAAAAGCTATGACAAGGATTGAGTGGAGAGATGTGTATGGCTTGCGCTTACGTCTCGAAGTGCTGACCTTGAGGTAGACCTTGAGCCGAAGTGCAAAGTATGATGGCGTGGTCGTGGGGTGACGCAGTAATTAACCGATAGAAAAACCGTATGGAAGTAGACCTTGTGATCTTTGGTCGTATGATTTTTCAAAAAACCGTTTTCCCAGACGTTCCCTCTTCAGAACTGTATTCCTCAGGAGACGTGAATCGTAGCTGACTGATGGGTGAAATCGTCGCGGTGATTAGACAAAGGGTTTTTTTTTGGATACGAGGGAAAGAGAGTACAAGGGCGATTGACAAGGGCGATTGGCAAGGGCTCGCGAGAGGATGCGTGTGGTCCGGACAAGATGTAATAAGATGTTCGAACTAGCTTCCAAGCGTTTGCCGGAGAGGACTCCAGTCACCGTCAGCCGCAGAATCACCAAAACAAGACCTAGATTGGACGATCCGCAGAGAGCTCCGAAGGTACAGCTGGGCGATAGGGCTAGCTATCGAGAAAGCCGTGAGGGTTCGAAGGAATGCAGAAGGCTAGTAGGCAGAGGCTTCGTTAGTGAAGGCCTTGTTTCCGGAAATGGTGGTGAATTCTGAGCGACTGATGACTGGAGTAGTAGTGGGAATCGTGGGGTACATTGTGGCAGTTCCGAATCGATATAAGAAGGGTTCTAGGTGGCGACTGCGCAAAGCGAGTTCACCAGGCCGGAAAGCTTCGAATGTCGTTTGATATTGTTCGGAATGAGGTTCGGAGGTTGGCTAGAAGTGGGCGGTATTATTGCGGAGTCAACATGTAAATGTGCAAAGGAGGGTTGACGAGTTTGAAAGTTGGAGGAAGGTAGGTTGGGTAGTCGAGGTAGGTAGGTAGGGTGTGTACAGGTTGCGGAGGTGCGGAGGGTGCGGTGGTGAATTCGGTGAGGCGTCGCGATCGAGTTAACGAGGCAAGGCCAGCGAATCCGGGTATAGCGGTGAGGGAGGGGTTCGGTGTAGGGAATGCAGGTACTGGCTTGAGGGGGGGGGGTATTAAAGCGGCCTATTTTCGAAGTGACTGTATGAAGGATGAGTCTTTGGTAGGCGGCAACGGAAGTGGTGGCGGCAACTGACGAGTG
>MU005766.1:210087-292873 GCA_010093715.1 Pleomassaria siparia CBS 279.74 | reverse complement strand
ACGGCACCTGGGCCCGTACATTCCCCGCTCCACTCACCAGCCGGATTCCCTCAGCATCTCCATCAGGATGCTCTCCCAGTCCGCAGGTTAGAATACCAAGTTGGCCTTTTGCCCCTGTCTGTTGTACATGCATACATGCAACGGCACAGACTTTGCTAACCCTCGAAGACGTTGTTGAAAAGCAGAGAAGCAGAGAAGCAGAGAAGCAGAGAGGCAGAGAGGCAGAGAGGGCTGCCAGTCATACTCGACCTTTGTAGCACCTGTAAAATCGGTCACAGCACGGTCGATTGAGCATCTCCGGACCAGTCACAGCAAGGCTCTGTCCAATTCAAAAGGACAAGACTTGTCCCTTGCTAACCGTTATTTCCCACAGTCCACATCCGCGTTCCAGGGAACTGGGACCGTTTCACTAATACTCGTGTCCCGATTTGGCAGTGACCTAGTTACCGTACAATGGTAGCTCTAGTCCAGCATCTAGCGTATCACCGCGCGTATCACCAGTGCCCATGCGTACTTTTCCTCTCCACATGCCTTTTTTGCTTGCAATGACTGCATTACACGGCTCGTGTAGATCAGCTTAGCTGCATTAAAACTCCACTTCGTGCTACCCACTTGCATCTGATGGATCGAGGACATGGGTTGGCTCATCTGCGTTCTAGATCTCAAGTATATATATATCTACTGCTTGAAAAGAAAGGCAATCCTCGACTCCAAAACACATCGCTTGCTTACTTGCAGCACATTGCTTTTTCTTCTCTTCTCTTCTCTTTGTCTCTTTCTTCAAATCACACAATGGCCGCCGCAGACGTCCAAACACCACCCACTGAGCCAGCCCCCGCACTTCCAGATTACTTGACCGACCCTGATGCCGTGTTGAAAGATTCGCACGTAAAGTGGCGCTATGGTCGCGCTCCCGATTACTCCAAGACGAGGAAATGGTTCGGAGAGAGTACGTCCCATACCATGAAATCATCTACACCCTCTACTACATATATATCAGCCCATCAAGCATGTCCATAGACCGCCCCTCCATCTCTCCTACCTTTCTCTATACACTCGTACAATGGCCACGACTGAAGCCCAAGCCCAGCAAAACGCATGTCCCACGAAGCCAACTCCCTCCCCCAACTCGTCGAGAACCTGGTCAAAAATTGGGAAGTCGAAGCCTCGTTCAAGCCCTCTTTGGAGGATTGGCGCACTGTCGATGCCCCAAACTACTCCTTCGCCGTCAATGGCTCCGCGCCCCAGACCGCCGACCACATGCTGCAGCAAGGCACATACAACGCCATCATTGCGCCAAACGAATACTACAGCCCCGAGTACTCGGACTTTGCCAGCTCCCACAAGACGTTCAAGCGCATGATGCCCACATTTGCGTGGGAGGTGCTCGAAGTGTACAGTGGTCCACCAACCGTATCCTTCAGGTGGAGACACTGGGGGCAGATGAAGAATGATTACGTCGGTTTCAACAAGTACGTTGTACACTTCCTACTGCCGTCATCTATCGGGTAATGTACTAAGAGGATACTTTAGCAAGGGCGAAAAGGTCACCGCTCCCGCCCACCAAGGCCCCATCGACATCCAAGGCGTGACGGTCGCCACCGTTAACGACAAGGTCCAGCTACAAGCAGTCCGCACCTGGTTCGACCCTCTAGACATGTTCCGACAAATCGCACCCAACGGTGTCGTGAAGAAGGAAGCCGTAGACAAAAGTCTGAGCCCAGGCGAGGCCATAGACAGCGACAAGAAAGTCGAGATTGATCAGACGCCCAAGCCCATAGACGTAGACGACATTGAGAAGCATCTCGCCGAGATGGGTATTGACAAGGGAGAGCTCGTTGGTGGCGTAAGCTGTCCTTTTGCTGGGATGAAGAGTGAAGATGCCAAGGGTGTCTTCGTGAAGCCGCCTGGTGAAGGGTCACATTTATGAGACCTGAGACATCGTGGTGTGGACTTTTGCATACTTGATTGAGCGTGTCTTGTATCGTAATATTTGTGAGAGGGGGGTTGTCACGATGAGATTTGCATCGTCGGTCCTTTTGTACATGCTATATAGATATGGGGGGAGGGGGGCAATGATCTGATTGGCGTATTTAAACAACACTCTCGTCGAACACTCTCGACGCTCCGTGTCCGGCTACATTTAAATATTCAACATGGTCAGAAAACTGGCGTCTGAAGCCAACGCAAAGTGGGTGGGCCTTCACCTCATCAGTTCATTCCATTGTCTGCTTCTTTTCCAGTTTCGAGTTTCCTCCAATTGCACACATAACGAGGGTATGATAAGATTATCAAGGATATTAACAAGATATTTGACACGATAGCTATGTAGGTAGAAGATGACGACGGCAAAATGTTTTCAAACATGTAATTATTTACATGTTTAAAAGAAAACGACCCGGGAAGGAGATTGACCGTTCGTGTTACGTGCCCCCCTCGGCCCCCTAAAAGAAAAAGTCGGTCAAAGGCTCCCAAAAAGTCGACAGGTCATACTCCTGTAGGTATTACTCGCCCAACGGGGGGCTAAGGTGTTCTGATTTCTGTTTTTCTTACTACATACGCTAACTGTTACTACATACTTAGTAGATACATGCCGCTTCCCCCCTTTGGCGCCTTCTCTCATGATTGGCCCTCGTGTGTTGTGATCGGCAATCTAATTATGGCTCGGAGCATGTGCGTAACCGTTGAGGGTCGCACGGCAGACGTTGTGCTGCACTGTGTAGGCATGGCCGCAACGTGTCGTCGAGCTTGCCAACGCAACGTTGCATTTCGAATGTGGAATGTGTGGAGATGAGACGAACGACAAAACGAGTCTGAAGATAGAGAGGAGGGGGGGGGGAGAGGAGGCGGGAATAGTGAGCAAGAAGACACTGTCGCTTCGAAATGACTGGAGATAGATGGATGGCAGTCAGTTCTCGCCGTGCAAAACAACATACCTATGTCGGTCGGGGCTTGATCGGGGCTTGGACAGCAACAAGCAAGCAAGAAAGAGAAGCATAGAAGCCCACGTAATAAGCCCACGAGAAAGCGTGCGTTGACGAGGACAAGAACAACAACCAACGACTGACAATAACAACGCGCGAATTCATGTGCTACTGCAAGACCCCCCCCCCTCGTCTCATGCACGAGAAGACGAATACAGTCCCAGTTCGCTTGTTGAGTCGAGTCGAGTACGTTGTGCGTTGTATATATGCTGTGCGTGCGTGTTTGTTTGTTCCAAGACCACACGTATTATGTATATCATCAACAAGCACGCGTCGTGACGACGACGATGGCCTTGTCGCCACCGCCGCCGCCGCCGCCCTCTCTTTTTTTTTCTTCTTCTTTGTAAACCATTCATCTTTCCCGCCTTCCTTCTACTACTACTACTACTAGTTTGCCGTCTCGGTCAGTCCCACGTCGTTAGTCTGTGTTCGTGTCCGTGTTGTCAGAAATATGGCATTGGGTGTGAACAAGTTTGTGCTGGGCTTGGGCGCCGGAATGATAATGTGCTTCTCGAATCCTGTCTGGGCTGTTTATCATGGCGTGGTGGTGGTGGTGGTCGTTGATGGGAGGGATGCCGCGTCCTGCGTGGTAAGTAAGGGCGTCTGACGAAGAGGAAAGGACTGGGGTAGTTGACTCGATGGGTGTTGTTTGTTTGTTTGTTTGTTTGAGTCGAGTGCTGATGGCCATGTAGAGCTGCACCGTCACGAGTACTCGTGTCCCGAGTCCGTCCCAAACATTGACATGGCCTACCTGGATCGCCCCATCGTCTAATGTCCGGCCATTTCGGGCATCGTTGCACGTCGACTCTAATACCTCGCCTACTCCTCCTCCTTCTTCTTCTTCTTCTTCTTCTCGCATTGCTACAACCATCGCATACTCACCCCCCGAGACCACCGTCTTCTCTGGACCCAGTGTCACCGATAGAATATCGGTGACAACAGCAGCTACCGCCTCCGCCTCCGCCTCAGCATCATACCAAGCCACATTGCCCGCTACCGGTCTCAGTACTGAGGCTAAGATCGGCATCGGTATCACCTTGGGTCTACTCGGCCTCGCGCTTATATGCGTTGGTATCCTTGAGATGTGCTGCTTGAGGCGGAAGAGGAGGGAAAGGTCGATAAGGAATGCCATCGAGGAGGTAGAGAGTGGTGGGAAGTCTCGGATAGAAATGGCCAAGGGCTCTAGGACTGGGAGTGAAAAGAGGGTTGTGTTCGAGTCGAGGGTCAGTATCGTCGTTGATGGCCAATGCGACGACTATTTCGAACGGCGTTGGGAGGAAGTCGGGCATGGCATCTGGGTTGGGGGGGATAGTAATCTGGAAGCCGGGAGGAACGGCATGTTGTTGCCAAGGAGGGAGTGAGGAGCTGAAAATTGAGGGGATGAGATGGAGAGGGGGGGATACGGAGCTTGGAACGGGAACTTTCAAGAGTCCCAACATGCATTCTATCGGATACCATATCCGTCTACTTTCGGAAATGATTATATTGCCAAAAGAAAAGGCGTGCCATGCAAAACATCTCTGGGCATTGGTGTGTGTGTGTGTGTGTGTGTGTGTGTGTGTGTGTCTGGAAAAGAGTGTCCTGACCGGTTCTTGGGCCTCTGTATAACTGGAACTCTGCATCATCGCCGTCTCGTGGACGAAGATCTCGATGTCTTCTGCGCCAGTTCCCCAGCTTGCAGACTCGAAACCTGTGGGGGCGACTCGTGTTTAGCTGCGCGACATGTACTACACTCTCGAGTGACGCTAGTGACTCGAAGTGTCTCTGGGCGTCGGATTTTGATAGGTATGTAGGGGGGCTTACTTGAAGACTGCGTTGCCTTCCTTCTTGACACAGGTATGTTCGAACGTGAGAACAGCCTATGAACCTTGGTTGGATCCCTTCCTTGAGGCTGTGCCTCCCCCCCCCCTTCCCCCTTCCCCCTCAATGAAGCACTTTAATATTGTGCGAAAGATACTCAAGGCGTCGAGAGAGATGGAATGTTGTTATGTGACCCTTGCGATGTTGTTCAAGGTTGGATGCAACAAGATGCAGCGGTGTCACGGTTGGAATTGGAGGAGTTCCGTCCTAGCGTGCCGCGCTACTCCAATATCAGTATAGCGTGGTGCACCGAATCGTGAACTGCATTCACTGCCCACCGGCAGAACTGGCCCCAGGCAGAAACTCTCCACACGAGGCGCTGTGGTGATCTTCGCCGCACCCAAGGGAACGAACTCGCACACGCATAACGTCAAGCCACTTATAGTCGCTTCAGTTCAGTCCGTCACGCAATGGTAAACCTAATAAAAGCCTTTGCATCTTCGCATCTATCTTCTCTCCACCCCCGCATAGGCTAACGGCTGAATCCGCATTTCCGGACCCTGATTACCCCAACTTTCGAGTGACAGTCGTTTGGCACAGGTTCTACTTCGAGGCTAGGCGGTGCATGCCCGCACTTTTGACGTCAGGGGTATCTCTTTTCTCACGCCTCCACTTTGTTGCAAATCTGGGTACATGTGGTACTCTAGCCCTTGTAAAGACTAGTTCTGGTGATTGATCATGCAGGAACTCGCACTTGCAAAAGCGAACCCGACTAGCCAAGAGCTTCTACGGTAAGTAACCTTTGTCTGAAGCCACCTGTAAGTGACACGCCTCTCAAACCAGCTCTATCCCTCGCCTCCAGGTATACAGGTATACAGTAAAGTGAGCATAGCTTTTGCGTCGTCTGTGGCTTGCAAGGGCAGTCCGTTCCCAAAGAATCTCAGCTTGTATCAGTGGTGGGATAATATGTGACTGCAAGATATTTAGCCTGTCGAAGATGCACGCCGCCAGGTACTTGCTGATCCTGGGAAGTCTATGTACAGTACATACATGTACTTGATGTTAATTCTGGTGTTACGTTTTATCTACACAAGGGGTGAACGGAACATTGCTAAATCTGCACGGCTGCACGGCTGCTGCATGAGGATCACACCGAGCATCATCTCGCCTCAATATGCGACGTATATCTTCCTCAAGTATTTTCAGCGTAAGATGAACACCAGATGTGAATCTACCTTTGTCACTACCATTTTGCGAGTCATTGGTCTTTTTCTTTTCTTTTTTAGAGATATCCCACAATGGCGACAACAACAACAACCGACGATGATGTTCTGAGGGCGGAATCCATGGCCCCTTTGATCAACACTCTCGCCATTGTGTTTGTCGTCTTCTCGACTGTGAGCGTCGTGTTGAGACTCTACACTCGACGGCTCTGTTTGAACGCGCTTTGGGCCGACGATGTCTTAATTGCTTTGGCACAATCACTTGCCATTGTTTGCACAGTCACCACTGTACTGGGTACGCCCTGTCAACTTCTTCCCAAGAGATCAGTCACTGATAAGATATAGAGGTGATATGGGGACTGGGTCGACATACGAAGTTTGTGGAGGCAGTATATGCGACCAAGCAGTTGAAAGTAAGCGCGTCCACTCTGTATATCTGTATAGCCACCCGAAGCTACAGTTGCCGACTTTGACAGTGCCTTTACGCCAACATTATGATCTACAACGCCGCTCAGATTCTCACAAAGATCTCATTCCTCATTCAATATCGTCGGCTTTTCCCGGGACCCATGATACAAAAGATCTGCCGTTATTTGCTGGGATTCATTGCTGCCTGGGGCATCATTCAGGAGTTCATCGTTGGCTTCTCCTGCACCCCGCTTACCACATTTTCCACCTCCATGGTCGGCAAATGCATATACACGTTACCTGTGTGGTGTAAGTCCAGCGCACTGGTGAGTCCGTGACATGGGCTGACAGACACAGATCTTACATCCGTTATGAACATCATAACTGACTTCATGGTCTTCACCATCCCTGTGTATCCCGTGGTGAAGTTGCAAATGAGAATGAGGCAGAAGATGCTCTTGTTAGCGTTATTCGGTTTGGGTTTCTTGTGGGTGTTCAACCTTCAACCTGCTGCTCCATCGGTCGCACATTGACGTACCACAGCACTTGTGTCATATCCCTCATTCGTCTCTCCACTCTCCACTCAGGAATCGACACGACAGATCCTTTCTGGGACAACGCCCCTGCAGCATACTGGTCCGTCATCGAATTAAACTGCGGCATCATCTGCGCCTGTCTCCCTACTCTTCGACCACTGATCCAGAAAGCCATTCCCAATTTCTGGTCTACGCGAAATGACACCGGAAATAACGTCACTACTGGCAGCCACAGACAGAGCATATTCAGACAGAAGCAAATTAGTAGGGATGCGGCAGAAGGTATCTATGTGCAAAAGGACGTGGAACTTTATAGCACGACCGAGTTGAGATCGAACGCTGCTGGATTCCCAAGCGCTTCGCTTGATGAGACAGGGAGGTCGAAGACGTATGGTATAGGGTCTTCCCAGGAGAAGGAATTTGGACCTGTGAGCGATGTTTAGAAGGCGCAAGACGTAGATGAAGGATATGATTGATGTTGTTGAAAACTGCGTTGACTGCAGAGATACCCGCCTTCATTGCAACATACCCACCAAAGTAGCTTACTTGGTTTGAGAGTTCGTTGAAAGCTTGAGACCACTCATGTTATACTGTGCAAGATTGAGTGATGATTTTGATGGGTCCTACGTTCACTATCTGGCGCGTAATGATAACATGGTCCGAGCTCGGGATACTTGCGCTCGCTATGGTGAATTGCGGGCTTTTTGAGATACTCGACACCTCTCTGTCTCTTGCAATGGACATCACGATTCTCGTAGGCTGTTAGTCCTTTGTGAGCGTGACCGCCACTCATCCAGTCGCAACCTCGGCCACTTGGCTTCCTCTTCGCAACCGCCTCGATTCAAACTGTGATTCAGAACTGCCGTTGCATCTTGGCACCGCAGCTTTGCATTTTTTATCACATTGTTTGAACGTCAAACCTTTGGAAAGTTTATCGCTCGTGACCTGAGACATGGGATTGTATTGACGTCTCTTGGCTGCCTGAGGGTTAGGGCCAATTGGAACAAAGTCCCAGAAGAGGTCAGCCGAAGTTACGAAGATACAAGGGTAGGGATGTGACTCGCCTGAGCCGGTCACGGAGCACGCCGAGCATTGTGTGCGTCAAATTGTGTCGTGTGTGCGTGTGTGTTGAAATGGGGAGTATCGTTTTTCTGCGAAGTGATAAAGTGTGCCTAAGCGTGCAGATATGCTTGCCAAACTGAAAGAAAAGAAGAAGAAAAAGACGCTGAATGATTCCTGTGTTCTGATACAATGTAAGTGTTCAAGAGGAGAGGGAAGACAAGTTATTGCTGCTCAAAGCTTGTGAGAATCTGGATACGGGCAAATACAAGAACAAGGGCCAAAAGAGATGGCTGTTCGTTTCCAAGTCTTGAACGAGGGCACGGCCTTCAGCCCTAAAGCTCTTTCCTAGCAGTCTCCCAAATTCAGCTGCGCTCTGTCTTGCAGCGGGTTTACGATCCGAGATCCCGGGGCTATATCGAGATGCATTCTGTAAAGCTGAGTGTGAATGGTGGTGGTTCGGATAGATTGCGGGACGGTTGGGTCTCCTCCACCTGACCAGATATACGTACTCAAATAATATGTTCCAAAGAACTGGGACGACTTGGAAGGATTTAAATCACCTGTTTTGGACAGAGGTAAAGTTCGAGATGAATTAGACAAACGAGTGCCTAGTTCGTAAGCTGTGGTTGTTTCTAAGCTTGCACTAAACCATGGAGCTAGGCTGAAACGTGGGAACCTTACAATTCTTACCGGTTCAGTCTTTGGTCGAATAAAATACTCATCAATTGTAGTATCCTTCTCTTTCCCATCTCACCTTTCGTATACACAATCCAAAGTCTTTGCCCCCCGTATGCGTGGAAGTTTGACTGGATTTGCGACCAAGTTGGGGGTTGTTAAGTTCAACATGTCGGCATTACGTCATTCGTCTAGTTTCCTTCCACATAGGGTAAGCGTATTTTCAGAGACAGTAATGAGATTGCTGCCTGGTCGATATGACCACCTGTTCTTACGATTTTGAAGCGTAAATGCTCGGCTTTTTCTTCTTCTTCTCAAGATTAGCGAACTATACTGCACTTTGAGCGAGAATATAGTTTCTCCCGATCTTATTACACCATTTCGAGGATGACTGTCGGGCAACAACATTCCTTCGCCGGACCCGAAAAGGGCATGGACAAAACTAGCAAAGTCAAAGAGGCAATTTCGACAACGCAAGATGAGCCAGAGCAGATAGATGCGATAAAGGACATACGTGGCTGGTTTGGACCCGAAAAGGACAGCGACTTCTATTCACTTGTTCAAACTTACTTGCTTGAAAGCACAACCCTTACCCAGACCATAACGAAGCTCTCGGACCACATCGAACAGTTACAATCCAAAGAGCAAGATTTCGAATATATGGATCTATGGTATAGCATCCTACATTCGGCGAAAAGAATACCGTGGAGAAAGACCGAATGCCACACGAAACTTGTCGACCTCGTCAAACGAATGAAAAGCCCAGTGGAGGAAAACCACCACAACTTCCCAGATTTCTCCGCTTGGAGTCTTTCAGTGCGAGAAGTCTTGAACGACAGCCCCGGTTGCGGCGCGGGTTTCTCTGTGCCAGAAACTCACGCTTGGGCCAACCTCAACTACTTCCTAGCTCGAGTCAAGAAGGAGAGGCTCTCGGAAGACTTCGTGCCTCTGCATGGCCTGTGGGCGTTGCGTGAAGCTCTTGAGCACGTCCATAAGGATGATGGCCCACATGATGCGCATGTGCCTGGTACCAAGATTGAAAAGTACAACTCTCTCGTTCCTGCGGCAGCAACATGGGTGATCTCTCTGGGGAAAGAGCTGTATGATCTCGAGAAAGACATGGCTCCGGCAAGCCCAAATCACGGAAACCCTGCCGTGGGGGGAGAGCTGTGGAAGGGGAAGCCTGAATTTAGTAAGGGACGATGGGCGTTATGGAAGAAGAGATTTGGGGAGATAAGTAAGATGGAGGAGTTGAATGAGGAGACGAAGGAAATTGCGAAGGAAGCTGTCGAGGCCATGGAGAAAGCAGAGGGATCCTGATACTGTAACATATACCCAGTATCATTCTGATTAGTTCTTCTTTCTGTTTCAGATACCACAGACTTGGACAGCAATCTAGAATCAAGGTTAAAAGCCATTGTTCTGAACTGTGGACACAAGGGGAGATTTATTCTTTTATTATTACACGAAGAGCTCGCCTTCTCTAGCTCTTCCCTAAATTTCCCAACCACCCCCCAAGCATCTCATTAAATTCTTCACTCTTCATCTGCATGATCCAGTGTCCTTGGCCCTCAATACTCGCCACTTCATCCAAAGGACCCATTCCCAGAGCCCGTTCTTTGTCACAATCTTCCCCCTTTGCATACACAGCAAGTCTTGGGCATTTCCTCTTTTCCTCAACAAACGCTAAATTTACACTTTCCCTTCCAAGGTTTCCTTCGTCGTACAAGCCTCCAAGACAGTCTCTGATAACATGGCTCGGGGTTCCTTCTGCGCGACGCCCATACCAAGTTGTCATCCATTTGGGGACCGTGGGCGCATCGTACGCTTTTCCGAATCCAGCCAGCCAGGCATGAATATCGGGCGAAGCATTGATTCAGGCCATGATCTGGTCGCACATAGCCGCCGGGGCCCAGTATGGCGGATCAACGAGAACGATTGCTTTAATCAAGTCTGGTTCCTGGACTGCGAGAGCTGATGCCGTGACGCTGCCCATCGAGTGGCCCATTACGACGATGTCTTTTTCGTATTTGAGGTGTCGGAGGAGTGCGGCAGCGTCTTTGGCTTGTGTTTGTGGTGTGTATGAGACGCCTTTGGGCGCAGCGGATTTCCCATGTCCCCGGAGATCCATGGCTATGACATGGTGTGTTTCCACCAGGAATGAGATTTGCCAACTCCAGTCGTGAGAATCGGCTGTCCAGCCGTGTATGATTAATATTGAAGTGTTGTTTGAGGACCCTGAGAGGGTGTAGAAGAGAGAGGGAGGGAGAGAGTCAGGGGTATCGAAGAAAGGCATTGTGTATCACGGGGTAAGAAGGTCGAAGTTATGTGCGTAGAATTGGAGGTGGTGGTTCATGGGCATGGATTGTATTGATACCATCATTCCAATTATGGCGCGGTACAAATCAAGATGCACTGATGACTTTGCGAATCGATTGTCCGTGAGAGAGTATTACCCGCGACCTGTTCCTTCTGCAAACGATTGAGGTTTCGGGAATATTCGGGAAGGGCCGTGAATGATTCAACCCCAGGTCTCATTTCATTGTGAACCTGGAGAATAAATCGTACAATGTGTTCGCAAAACAATCTTTGACATTTGTCGACCGCGGAGAAGACACACTCACACAGATGTATTGTCGCATCCATACTGATTTTCCAGGGAACAGTTGCCGAAGAAAGGTCTCATTTCAATGCGAAACCACGACGGCCAAAGCGTGCAGTCCCGAATCATTCCGATGTAATTTCAGCTGGCATCGTCAGCAGATGCACAAGAATGCACACGAGTTGTAGTACTAAGTAGTATTTATTCTAAGGTTCTAGCGGTGATTATGAGAGGCAAAAAAAGCTCTTTCGCGTTATACCATAAGAAAAGCAGCATCTAACCCTACCTGATAGGGTGAATCTACGACGCACGTGACGCTTATATAAGCAGCTATTGGGCACCCTCGTCTATGGAATCAACCCGTGAGCCACACCTGCAGACTTGACATTTCAATGCCATCTGTGTCGAACTTCCGCTGATATTTGGTATACGGTGCCATGCCCTTCTTGACGTACGAACCGTCGTCCAGCCAATACTCGACGGTTCCTACGATCACGACCTCGTTGGCCTTTGGACCGAAGAAAAAGACCTTTAGTGGACGATGAACGCGCTTCGACACACCGTTCCATAAGAACACCATCTTCACTCCAGTATTGCGAGTCAGCCTTACATCGTTCCCCGGATATTCATAGACGAAGAAAGTCGGAACTCTAGCCCGCAAAAGCATACATGGCACAGCGAGTCACGTGGAAGTGCGGGGGACATCTAGTCAGACAGGCTTGGATAATATCTTCCGCGCAGAAGACACCGATCAGTGAACCGATTCTGCTACGCTAAACCACGAGCAGAATGCGAGCGTGATATGTTGGTGGTAGGGAAGTGTACCTGCGCTAGAGGGAAACCTCTCTTGGAGTACAAAACCTAGGGTCTACCTCATTGCGCGTCGCGGTACCTCACCTCAACCCTCATCAAATCTCCACTACTTTTGGGTAGTTTTCAACTTTTGTATGGCACCCATCGGAAATCACGCGCTCATATATGGCGCGTCTGGAATCTCAGGATGGGCAATCGTGAACGCGATCCTCAATGGCTACCCCTCCAAGGATACTTTTTCCAAAGTGTCGGCGCTAGTAAATCGGCCATTGACAAAAGAGATGGCACTGTGGCCTGATGACCCAAGACTACAAATTGTATCGGGAATCGATCTCTTGAAAGGCAGTCAGGAAGAGCTCGAGAAGACAATCAAAGAGAAGGTGCCGGATGTGGACAGCGTAGCTCAGGTGTACTTCTACTGTAAGCGTCATGGCTCAAAATGAGCGTATCGGGCAGTTATAAAAGTCTGACCAGGGGCTTAGCATACAAGCAAGACGACGATGCCGAGCGCGAGTGCCGAACAAACGAACATATGCTAGAGCGCGCAGTAACAGCAATAGAACACCTCTCCTCCAAGTTATCCTACGTTGTTCTACCATCTGGGACCAAGATATACGGCTGCCAAATGCTTGACAAGTTCCCTTTCGCCAACGACTTACCTCTCAAAGAAACCCTTCCTCCAATCCCCGAGCCTTACCTTTCTCAGTTGTTCTACTACAACCAGATTGATTGCTTGAAACGCATATCGACAGGCAAGAACTGGGATTGGTGTGAAGTCCGCCCAGACAATATCATTGGGTTCGTGCCAAATAACAACGCATACTGTCTTGCGCAAACTCTCGCTTTGTATCTTGCGCTATATCGCTCTGTTGAGGGTGAAGGGGCAAAGTGCCCATTTCCTGGATCTGAGAAGTCTTGGATGAACATGTACAACGAGTCACCACAAGACATGGTCGCCAATTTCTCAATATACGCATCTTTACATCCTGAGAAGACTGCATCCCAAAGCTTCAACGTTGGGGGCCAGGAGGACAATTGGAAAGGAAAATGGCCCGTCATCTGCGATTACTTTGGACTGAAGGGCACGGGTCCAGAAGAGAATTCGCCCCAACCCGGCGCGTACATTGCAGCACATAGGAAAGAGTGGGATGAACTAGAGAAGAAGCATGATTTGAAGAAAGGAAGCGTCGATAGTGACATTACGCATCCTGGATTCCAGGTGACTGTGCCTTCTTGTCAACTTCTGAGAGTTGTGCTAATTAAGAACAGTACTTCATCATGACCATGTTCGACTTCGATCGACAGATGGATATGGGGGCGTCGCACAAGGCTGGGTATACAGAAGAGATCAAGACCCCACAGACGTGGAAGGATGCGTTCGACCGCATGAAGAAAGCAAAAGTCATTCCATGAGTATGATGTATAGGTTGCCTTGTCACGAGCATACATGGTCTAGGAAAAGATTACTGGGAACCGATGCGCATTGTGACAGTGAATAGTACCCGATGTTCGGTACCTAGTTGTGAGATTGACGGTGACCTCTTTCACCGCATTCGATTAGCGCTACATCAGCCCAACATACATTTTCTCAACGCACTCTTTCGTTTCTTCACCTTGAACCTATAGGTGTTGCATGTAAAAGGTACTGCTGACATATATGCGGGGCTTGCAAAGATTACTTGACGCTTCTGCCTTCCCCTGTTAGTCTATTCGGGTGTGAGATGGTATAGTACTGCGGCAAACAACAAAAGAGGAGTCTGAGAAAGGCGAACTGGCTGACCCACCGTTCTAGTTCTCCCATTAGGTTCCGTTCGTTCAGCTTCCTGCACCAAGGAGATTCGAAAGCCTCCATTCACTCCACATACCCCACAGTCTTCTATCACAACTGAACCACCGCCTCCACCCGCATAGAGAATGACCGAAGTAGTCTTGCCCCATCCCAACCTAACATGTTTCTCATTCACTCCAGCATCAATCCCGTGTCAGATCCCTCCGACCCCCTCTTGATGCGCCATACCCGAATCGACAGCCTCTCCTCTCCCACTGGATAGTTCCCCATTAGCTTGCCGACGAACTCACCATTCCTTCCCTCAACTGCTTGGTCAAGAGTCTACTAGGAAAAGATCTTCCTGGGACAACCCCGAGTAAGCAACAACAGAGGTTGCCCTATCTAATCCTCGCGTCGACGGAGACACTAGAACTCTTTGGCAGATGCTTGTCAAAGCTTTGGATGTTGTCGGGGAGAATACAAGCAAGAACTTGAAATTGTTACGGATTTGGATTTGGTTTCTGCTTGGATATTTTCTTGGTTGGCCTTGCGCAAACTTATTATTGCTTGCGAAGCAAGCATTTTACAATTGGTTCTAGCAAAAAAAAGCGAGGAAGATGGTTAGTTAATAAAACTAATGCTAGCGAGTGATGCGGGCATTGTAATTAGTTGTTTAAAAGACAGGTAACGTAACTAGAGCGAAGTAGTAAGTGCTGCGAGTACTGCCTGCTGCAAGCAAAAGGCCCGCTGGCAGGCGATAGGCCTTTTAAAACTACAAACTCTTTTCTTATAGAAACGTAAATCTCTACTAAGAAGACTGATAAAGTAATACTAAGAGTTTTAAGATAAGTATAGTAATTAACTTGTATGTATGTATAATTAACGTAAAGGTAAGGTTTTATAGCATTACGTAGGTACCCTACGTAATTAGATTGTAAAAATAATTAGGTTGCAAGCTCCCTCCTAGGTTCCGTTTACGACCTGAAAGAAATATATTATGATTAGGGAATGAAACCAATGCGATGGTGATGGATAAACTGTTAGTTGGCGGGATAATTTCTCCATATCCTTATTGAGATGAAATCCTAATTAAATAATACAATAATACTTCTGGAACTCGTCCAAGTGTCGGTACAATATATCCCGACGTGAAAGTCAAGCGGATAAAGCCCGGACCCGTGATTCGCACCTGAACATCTAATAGCTCGGCTCACGATCCGAACATTCGATCGACTCTTTCTTCACTGGTCCACTCGGTAACACAAGCGCAGGGGATGAAGGGCGGGGTTGGTACACTACCCTGCCACCATCCTCGGCATTATCATCAACACCCAACGTGACCTAACCATTTGAGCTTCATAGTCTTCTCCCCCACGAGAAACACGCACGGAAACGCCTCATCTCAACTTGCGATATACAAAGGGGTGTTGCGATGTACTTGTAGAATAAATCGCGAAAGATTTGGTCGTGGTTTCGACTTGATCAGCACACCTAGAACGGCAGTATTTCGCCAAACCATTTCCGTCCATGCCTCGTTTGAGAGCAGCTTCACTATGCCGAACGTTCCAGTCTTGCATGAGTGGGGTGAGCGTTTATTCCATGTAACCATGCGGTATGTTTATAACAAAGGAACGTGGCTCTCTTTCCCAAGACCCATTGCCGCCTCTCTCGATTGTTCACTTTCGCCATTGATCATCCCCAGTTACTTATATTATACCCTTGGGGTCGTGAAAATTTGAGCAGTGATTTCAGTTCCTCACAATGGGTGTCGTAGATACAGAACGCCTCGGCCAGATTGCGATATGGGCTCCCGTAGCTGTTTGTTGACCCTGACACGCCTTTCTTCCTTTTCACTGACAACTCCTTAGCTCATAACATACTTTGTCGCCCTCTCCATCTACCGCGTAACTCTTCATCCTTTGGCTAGATACCCCGGCCCCTTCCTCTGGCGCATCTCCCCAATTCCATCATGCATCTCCCTCCTACGAGGCCGCATAGCCTTCGACTACAAGACCATCCATGATCGCTATGGGCCCGTAGTGCGCGTTATGCCCAATGAGCTCTCATTCAACACAGCAAAGGCATGGGATGACATTTACGGACACCGCGTTGGACTACCAAACATGGACAAAGATCCTATCCACGTGGGCTCCGTGGAAGCCATTCCTGGTGCGACCAACTTGACCATGGCACCTGATGCGCATCATGCACGGCAGAGGCGGGCGCTTGCGCATGCCTTCTCGAAACAGGCGTTGCTGGAGCAAGAGCCAATTCTGAAGGGGTATGTCAGTACGTTTGTGCAGAGGCTCAGGGAAATGGCACACAAGGGCGAGGTGACGAATATGGTCTCGTGGTTCAACTTCTGCACCTTTGATATCATTGGTGACTTGTCTTTCGGTGAGCCTTTTGGGTGCTTGAATGAAGGTAAGTCTTCCCCTTTGACTGCTTTGGAAATTGACGAGAACGACCACTAACACTATGCCAGGGGAAGGAAGCGAGTCCGCAAACTGGGTCGTCCTCATCTACGAATCTATCAAATCCGGTGCCCTCGAGCAAGCAACTCGCCGCTTCGCAAGTCCCGGATCCTTGATGCAGCGGTTCCTCCTCTGGTGCGTTCCATCCGAGATCAGGGCACGTAGAACCATGCACTTGCGCAACTCAACCACGAAGACGCTGCGCAGGATGAACTCCAAGACGGACCACAGAGACTTCATCTGGTACATTCTTAAGCAGCGTGAGAAGAAAAACGAGGTGTCTGACGACGAGGTCATTATGAACGCTGCTCTCTTCATGTAGGGACAAAATCTTCTCTACCCCCCCCCCCCCCCCAACAGCTTTGCTGATGATATGTGTAAAGTGTCGCCGGCAGCGAAACCACCGCCACCGAACTCTGCGGCCTCACAAACTACCTCCTCCGCAACCCCGACATCTTTCGGAAACTAAAGGACGAGCTGCGGAATGCATGCAGGACCGAAGCAGACCTGAACATGGATATCTTGGGTAGCCTGCCCTATATGAATGCATGCATCGAGGAGGGACTGCGAATCTTCCCGCCTGTTCCCGTCGGCCTTCTACGAACAGTACCCAAGGGCGGAGCTGTGATAGACGGACACCAGGTCCCCGAAGGCGTAAGTCCTATTACCCCCTCTCCAATTCCCGGCACTGCTAAATCTACGAATAACAGTACTCCGTGTGCGTCACATCCTGGGCCGCCTCACACTCTCCGGCCAATTTCGCCAACCCAGACGCCTTCATACCCGAGCGCTTCCTCAATACCCCGGACTCTAAATCGCGCTTTGGGAACGACATCAAGAAAGCTGCACAACCATTCTCCACAGGCCCACGTGGCTGTATCGGCCGAAATCTTACCTATGTTGAGCTGCGACTCATCCTGGGTGCCCTCTTATGGAATTTTGACCTCGAGTTCACAGATGGGGCACCATTATGGAATCCCAAGGAGGAGTACAAGGGGTTGAGGGCTTACAACACGTGGGAGAAGAGCCCGTTGATGGTCAAGTTGACCGATATCAGGAAAACGCCTGCGTAGAGAGGGTTTACGAGCAGCTTAGTAAAGATACTGTAAATCATCTTGGTGAAATGGGTAGGCATTCAGTGAATTCCAAGTAGTATCTATGAACAGCACCAGTGTGTATATACATGCGAATGCGATTGTATGGGAACATGACGCCAGTTGCAGAACGTCATCTTAGCATCGTGCTCGTGCATACACCAAAGCTGGTCTTATTCTGGACAACTCTAGCACACTGTACGATGTACACCTTTACTCATGGGATTTCGAGATTTGTGCTTGTTCTTGTGCTCCAGTCCATGGCTCGAGTGTTGCTTCTCGATGCTTGGAGTAGGCTGCCAAGCCGCCAAGTCAAATTTGTCTATAAGTAAGTAAGTATGTTATCCTCTTCAATCGGATTGGTGTATAGGGCAGACTGACCTGATTTCATCAGAGTCTCGGTGACACTGACAATGTCAGTGATGAGCCTGTCAATCATATCCAGCGACAAGCTCTCCCGGACCACGACTCTAAGAATCTCTGTTTTCTCCTCATCCGGCGGCAACGGATAGTCTGGAAAACATTAGCAAACACACACATGATACCAAAATTGTAGAAGAATAAGTACTTGGGATAATGTACTGCTTCGCGCGCAGCAAGTTGGACACAGACTCTTGTTTGACATGAGGGAAGTCCTTCTTGAAATCATCCGAAAGGGCAAAGGCCACGACAGGCAAACCGGCGTTGTAATCCGCGGAATTCTGGCCATCCTCATACTGCGCCTTCCCTTTCTTGTACTCGAGATCTCCCTTCTTACGGTGAATATCGCTGACGCAGCGGTACCAGCCCGTGGTCTCCAACGCGCGACTGAGCAAGCGGGCATTGGCCAGTGTGTTCTCCATGATACTCTGAAATCCAGTGAAACCCAAATGTATCAGATTGTAATACTGGGCAATGACCTGCGCACCCGGTCGCGAGAAGTTCAGGGTGTAAGATTCTTCGGTTCCACCGAGGTAGTGCAGTTCAAAGATGAGATGTTTGGGCAGGTAACTCTCGCCGCGCCAGATTATCCAGCCCACGCCTGCATATACGAGACCAAATTTGTGCCCAGATGTATTGATTGACTTGACACGCGGAAGGTTGAAGTCCCATTTGAATCCTGCTTTTGCATGTGTGAAAGGTGCGATGAACCCGCCCGACGCAGCATCAACATGGATGGGAATATCAACGCCAGTCTCCTTCTCGTATTCGTCGAGAATATTGGAAATCTCCTCTACTGGCTCGTAGTGGCCGGTGTATGTAGAACCAAGGATGATGAAGATGCCGATTGTGTTCTCGTCGATGTTCTTCTTCACTAGTTCTGGGTCCAGACGGTATGAGCTCTTCGCTGAGACTGGCAGAATCCTGGCTTCAACTTCAAAGTAACGAGCGAACTTCTCGAGCGCAACCTGTGCGTTCGCTCCCATGATGATGTTTGGCTTCGCAGTGTCTTTTCCAGCTGCCTGTCGCTTCTCCTGCCAACGGCGCTTCATTGCCAATCCACCAAGATGGATAGCCTCGCTGGATCCTGTTGTCGCTGATCCAATCGCCTTTTCACCCTTCTGAGCGCCCCACATATTGGCAATAATCGAAATGCAACGTGCATGCATATCCATCATGGCTGGATATTCATCTGCGTCTGACATATTCTTCGAGATGTTCTCAATCATGAGCTGTTCTGCCTCCCGCTCCATGTATGTTCCAACGAATGAAGCTAGGTTCAAGTTTGGACGCTAGTCAATGTCAGTAATGGTCTATCAAACAAATGCAGACGCCCAATTGCATGGAGTTCCAGATAGAGTCTCAAGTCGATTCTTGATGCTGGAAAATCAATGCGATTACAGCGTAATGCTTACCCCATCGAGATCCAACTCGTCCTTAAGCAGCTGGTGCACAACATCTGCCGGGGCTCCATCATGAGGGATACGGAATTTGGAAAGTTCAACGGAGCTTGAGTAACGACTTGAGTATGGGGTACTGTGATTGAGTGCGCGGTTCGATCCGTGTTTGTTGCTGTGTGCTGGATGATCGTGGAGAGTTTTCATCAACTCGTCAGTATCGACGTGTTTTGCGAGTCCTGCCATTGTGTCGACTGAGTTAATTTCTGTTGTTTGATTGAAGTTGTGAAAGGTACGAGATGTGCTTAATGCAAATCTGGTATTCCGCGGAGGGGGGTTTCATAAATAAGCAACTCATGAGTGACGCAAACATGAGCAAGTTGCATTTCACTGCATGCACGCATCGGTCATAGCATGTGCGCTTAAAGGGAACAAAATGCTTGATTGCTTGACAAGGTGCTTGTAAAAAGCTTGTTTTGTGATATTTTGAGGTAATGACAACGTCGGGCTCCATACCCATAACCAATTGAATACCGCGCGAGTAGATTTCCTGTGGGTTCGTAAATACGTAAGGGGTCTGGAGCCCGGTGAGTTGTGCAGGAAGGATGAACGATGACGAAAGTATAAGATGCGGAGAGGTCCCAGCTTTCCGATAGGTTGTTCCGCTCCGAGTCACATGCACGGGCCACGTGTCACATCACGTGCGTCCCAGTGGAAGCTGCATGTGTGCCTCGTGCCCAACACGTGCTCAAACTCTAGAGATCAAACCGGGCCAAATGATGCCTACTGTACATGTACGTACAAGGTTAATTGCTTTCGAAGAAGCAATTTACAATTGGTCCTGACTTGAGAAAGCAAAGATGATTATTAATTGATAAAAACAGCGCTAGCGAACGATGCGAGCTCTATACTTGGCTGTTAAAGAGACAGATAACGTGACCTTAGTAATGCGATTAGCTGTCAATGTCAACAGCTATTAAACTTGTTAATAGACATTGCCTTGTAATAAATATTTATAGTTAGACAGGTTACTATAGATTGTAAATTTGCTGGTTTCCAAGCCCCTTCACAGGCTCCATTTACAATCTGACAAATCTACGTGCACAAATACAATAGCCTCTAATGTAGGCGAAACATATGGCCAAGCATAGCCCCTCATTCGTCACCGTCGTCATCGATGGCGAGCTGTACTGTAAGTATGTATTACATAGGCTGACAGTCTCGACGCGCGTAACCTGCTCCGTCGGTGTATCGCATCTTATTTCGTCCGCGTTTCATGGAACTTGTCGAGTCTTTCCGGTCGACCCGTCTCCACGACACTACTGAGTGTCCGTGTCATCGATTGTTTGCCTTTTGAGCTTGTCTCATAATTAGAGTATATTCTTGATCGCATCTTTGGTCTTCAGTCTTCATTACACCTTTACAAGTTATTCTCCCTTGAAGTGAGAATAGAGATACGAAAGCCAACATGAGGTTCACACAAACCCTCCTCCCGTTTATATCATTGACCTCTGCTTTCGTCATCACAGAAGAGCATGTCTTCCAAAACATCGAAAAGTCCGGGCGGCAGATGGTCCTCTCTACCAAGAACGCGTTGGACGACGCGCTGGGAGAAACGACTGAAGCTGTCAAGAGTGTAGCCGATAACATCTTCCACAAGGTCCACGAGGCTGGCTGCGATATCGATTCTTGGCTCGAAGGCTCATCTTTCGATGAGAGCTTCGTAGACCACCCACACCACCCACCACATGATGGTCCTCCGCATCACGGCCCTCCACACCACAAGACCCCACATCACCGCGGACCTCACCATGGTCACAAAAAGTCCAACCTTACTGTCTACGAGCTCATTAGCACGAGCAAGTACACGACTAAGCTTGCCAAGCTGATCAACGAGTATGACGATCTCGTCGAGGTCCTCAATGGTACGAAGGCGAACTATACAGTGTTTGCTCCAACAGATGCCGCATTTGAGAAAATCCCAGAACACGCACACAAACCCTCCAAGGAGTTTTTGAAGGATTTGTTGCTCTACCATGTCAGCGACTCTTTCTATCCTGCTGGTCGTGTGCTCCACAGCTATACCATCCCAACGCTATACACTGTAAGTCTACAAATGTCTCCTGTCTACCTCCGATTTTAACCTCTACTAACTATCTCCCATAAGCCTGAACTCCTCGGCCACGCTCAACGTCTTACCGTCCGCGTCACACTCAAGGGCCCAGCGATCAACTTCTACTCCCGAATCGTGGCAGTAAACATCTTCGGCACAAACGGCGTAATCCACGGCATCGACTCTATCCTCATCCCACCTCCCAACGTTGCTACCATTATTAGCCTTCTTCCCGGAGAGTTCAGCACACTAGAGCTTGCTCTGACTAAGACGGGTCTCTTCGATAAAATCAACAGCACAGACTACCCACACGAGGGCGGAACACTATTCGCCCCCTCCAACCTCGCTTTCCAGAAACTCGGTCCCAAGATCAACGCGTTCTTGTTCAGCAAGTTCGGCGAGAAGTACCTCAAGGCGCTCCTGAAGTACCACATCGTAGTCAACCAGACTCTCTACTCGGACGCCTTCTTTGACGCTACCTCCGACAAGGACGAGGCTGCAGCTGACCGACCACCTTACTACCATTTCGATCTGCCCACTGCGCTTTCGGACAAGTTCCTGGCTGTCGATGTTGCTAGATATGGACCCTTCATTTCCATCAAGATCAATGGTTTCTCTTCCGTGACCATTCACGATGGTGTCGCATCAGATGGCGTCATTCAGGTCGTCTCCAACGTGCTGATCCCACCAAAGAATGCGGCTGGACAGGAAGCGTTCTGGACGGGCGAGGAAATGAGCGTTCGTGAATTGAAGCAGCGCCTTACGCCTTTTGTCGAGGACGAGTACGACGATGTCGTGGAATTGTAGATTCATTAAATCAAGGCTTTTTTTTGATGCTACATTGCAACAAATCGAGCAGCGCATATATCTGGAGAAGATCAACGTGTCTAGGCAGGCAGCTTGGGGAAATGTAATATATCACCATCTTTATGTCTGGCAACAAAGTTCATTTGCGAGGGCGACGCATCTCTCAACTCGTAAAGTTCCACATCTATTTCGTGTTTCGGATGACAATGCTCGTTCCATGATGATGTTGTTCGTCTTATCCAGAACGCATCCTTTTCTCTTGCATCTTCTGATTTCAAGTCCTCCTTTCCGTCCAATCTCTTTCCCAATTCTGACATCATATCCCCAGCCACATCGCATGTAACCCCATCCGCATAGCATATCATCTCAGCTCCTTCTCCTTCTCCTTCTCTAGTTAGAAAAGTCTCAGGCTCTGCTCCCCACTCCCTCGCATACTGACACAAGAACCCATGTCGTGAATCCGGATGAACGACCAATTTCCTTTTCTCGAGCCTCTGCTGTGTTACCATAATAGATCTATCGACCGTCAGAACCACCAAGTCATCCTAGCACAAGTCATCACTGTCGAAGTTATTCCCCGGAGCCAAGCCAGGTAAATATTCACTTGCCCACCCCACCACCCATTCGCAACCAGCACTGGAAATATTCAAACCACCCAATCTCTCCCGACTCCCCTCTTCTTTCTTTTCCCTCACTCCCCTTCCAACATCATCAAATTCCTCCAATGCTGCCCGCCTGGGCATCCATTGGATACCTCTCACATCCTTCTTTCCATCTTGCGTACGTACCCCCCTGGTTCAACTAACCGCCGCTGTTCTTTCTCTCCGCTCATCTCCTCCTCTTTCATTTCATTGGCCTCTTCACCACTTCATCGTCGATCAAGAACGAATGGGAGTTAGTAAACTTCGATGGTGTGAGCTGGGGCGGCGCGGCGAGTTGTGGGGTTAATTGAGCACTGTGCGCTCGGGAGAGGGTTTGCTAGATGCCGTTCGTAAGTCTAGGATTTGCAGTCGATCTCACGACGACGAGTCTTCGGACGATTATGCCAGCCAGCGGCTGCAACGTCGACGGTGACGGTGACGGTGACAGTGACGAGTTGCGCGATGCAGCCACCGACGCTGAAGCCGAAAATACCGGCTTCTTTCTGGTTAAAGACGGTGAGAAGAACGGAGGAATCTGAGCCGCGCATTCAGCAGTCGTAGATGCAACAGTTCCGGTGAGGTTCCCGACATCGGCGTAGTCAGTGAGTGAGTAGGGCGATAGGACGCGGCGGTTGGTGGCGAGGGTACTCACTAGAAGGTGATCAATAAGATCCATGACACGCCTGAAATGGGACAGGAAGAGAATGGGTGGTTGAGTGGGTTGGATACATGGAATGGGGTGGCCCAACGAAAATCGTTAGGCATATATACTGGTCCTTGATAGGGGTACAAGGGGAAGAAGGTGAGGAAATTCGGGCGGGATTGAGAATTGGCCGCCATTGCTGCCGTGGAGGCTCGCTATGGCCAAGCTAGGTGTGAGAGAAAGATGCAAAAGGCGAGATAGTTGCCGTTGAGACGGCCGCCATAGTCTACCAAAGTCACCTTCTTTCGTATTACAGTCACTCACTCACTGATTGGTATCATTTACATCGTACCTAGATAGGCAGAATCGAAGCGAACAACTATTAACTATACCATGTTTTTTGCATGTGCAGCCTCCAAGTAACGCGAAACGCATTCAATATAACGACTACACCCGTTGCTATAACGACAATGGTGTAGGTCTATCGCGTTACGTTACTCGGATGTGTGTCTCTCTCTCTCTTTGTTGATGCCTAGAGTTTTGAGCAATCACGATACCGAAACGTCGTGGTCCAAAAGGCCCCACATCCCTATGAACATTGCCAAAGGTATTTGACGTTGCATGTGGTAAGACTGTGGAATACGAATATTTTCGAACGTGTTCGATCCGACTTTGTAGTACATAATATCGTGCAGTGTTTGCAAATCTGCATTTCATTTTGCACTAACCTTAAATGGGAATTTCTCTTTTGGGAAAAATAATATATTGACCCTTCGTTGCATTACATTCTTATATCTTCAAGTCAATATACCACAAGCCTAACATGATAATAATTTTTCAACGTAGTATCTCTCTTGCCGTTATTTTTATTTTGATCAAGAAAAGACATTGACTCCTCCTCGTGCCGACCTCGGGGGAAATTTGCTAGACCCACTTCGGAGAAGCAAATTTTTTTACTCTGATTGCAAAATTGCTATACCGCCTCTGCAGGCTGTTTGCTCTCAGCTGCTTGCTCCCAGATACATGTTACTTCTCTTCTTTGCCCTCCACATGCGTCGTGCAGTTCCATCAAAGTGAACATGTTCCCTTTACTATATATACCAATATTTTCCTCGTCTCTTCCATCAAAAGTTGGCAACAACAGCCCGGCTGGCACAATCGGTAGCGCGTGAGACTCTTACTTAACAAGTAATCTCAAGGTTGTGGGTTCGAGCCCCACGTTGGGCTTAAGCTTCCTTTTCTTTTTGCTCTTTTTTTCTGTGGGATGTGTGGAAAGACTGGAACGTAGATAGAATGTCTGTGACGGCAGGTCTACCACACAGTGTACTATGTGATTCAACTTTTTTTTCTTTCTTTTCATGACTGTCGTTGGTGTGGAAGCTGCGTTGCTGTTGCTGTGGTGGCGAGGCTGCGGGTATCTGGATGAAACTTGAGCTTTTTCTATGAGTGAAGAATTACAGCCATCACATCGCCGCGAGATATAGCAAGAGAGCGATAAACAACAACCATCTCTTAGCACTTGAAGGCCTCAGGCGGGTGATGGTTGTATATACCCGGAAAAAACAAACAATTTACCCAGAGATGTATAATGGAAAGAAAGCAAAGTATATATAGTATAGCCAGACAGAGATTGGAAGTATTACAATATCCATGTAACATGGAAGAACCATATATAATAAAATAACAAAAGAAGCTGCTGCGGGATCTTACGAGTAAATTATATATCACTGATGTCTGTCTGTTGGTTACTACTGAAGCAATGGTTGATTGAATGAATGTGTTTGGGGGGAAACCTGTTATTATCTGTTATTACAGTGAGCATACAAGAAGAACTGGTACGGCTTGGGACTGGGACTCACTATTAATTATGTAATCAGTGCTGCCTCATATAAATGGCAAGCAGGCAGGCAGGCAGGCAGGCAGGCAGGCAGGGAGGCAGGCCGGCCAATATTCGATCCTCTAGGAACATGCATCCAGCCATCGAACCTCGCCCCACAAAGAGCAAAGGAAGACGACGATTATGACCTGTTGATTGATTAATGATCAGTACAACTGCATGAACATGCATAGCAGCCCTCCACACGCATTTATTCGTGCCGAGCATTCCGGCTTCGCGATCCTCGATTTCACTCTACCCCGTATGTAAAATGGCTCACGCCAAAAACACCCGGTCGTCGTTGAAGTTGCAGTATACTGTATGTACAGTATGGTTGGTTGGCGCCGTGTTCCGACGGTGGTCTTGAGATAAAAATAGGAGGTATACCACTACCATGATCCTCGCTGGCTGGGACATGCCATGCTAGATTCTGGGTACGATACATACATATCTGGAATAGATGGTGGGGGCGCGGAACGGGAAGTGAAAACAGATAACGTCGCAGAGAGGCCTGGTTTGATAATGACGATGTCTAATCTGGTCCTTGCAGTCAGTCGCAACCATGCATATTACTATATATAGGAATGTGGAGCCAGGTTCGAGAGAAGGGGAGAAAAGAAGAAAACGAAACACTGGATTGCGTCATTCACCGTTGAAATCGCCATTTCTCTGTTGCTGTTGCTGTTGCTGTTGCTGTTGCTGTTGTTATCCATCTTATTCCCAATGTCAAACCCAAAGCATGAACAAGACAAGCTGATGAAAAAAGAGTCATGCAGATCTATATCCCCAGACTGACAGATGGATGGATGCAGTGTGAGGTGTGATATGCTGTGACATGACGGCGCAGCTGCAGGCGTCAAGAATGAAACTCTCCGACTTATCCTTGGGTCTTTCCCATCTCCGTTCAACTCAAGGGCCAGGTTCGTGGTACTGTATGCATGCATGGGGAACGCCGTACAATGGCCTCCCCCTGCCCAACCAACGAATCCGATTGTGAGGCGAACGCCATGCGTAGTATCATGCATGCATGCCCACTAGCAGCGCATCCAGAGAATTTTCACAGCGCACCATGTAAGGGAAAGGAATTGCCGCCAGTCGCTCGTGCTGAATTGAACAGTCAAGCCTAGGTAGGTTGTTTCAAAGCGAGGGATGGGGCATGGATGGGAAATGTACGAGAAAGCGGAGTAGTAAGAGCCGAAAGCTGGAGGTTAAGAATAGAGGATTTGTTGGTAGGAAAGGATATGGCTAAAATTCAAGATATCACTCTCCAGTGTAGGGAAAAGGATAGTTTGATGAGATGCCCTGTGTCGGTGGGATAATTAGCTCTACGATGAATTGACGAAAGAAGCTTGGAATGATCGGAGAAGCGCGTGATCTCTAACCCTCTTTGGCGCCGAACTCCTTCGTTTCTACCTTTGTATTATCTTCTCTGTTATCGTAAGCGCAGTTCAGCCCATATCGCCTTCTCATCCATAGCGAGCGCAAACTGGGGTACTGACAATTCGTCATCGCCGCATCTCGGAGAGTTCCCAGCAAGGTAGCGTGACCCAGCAAAATATCACAGCGCCTTGCATTCGGAAGACCCAGACGGATACATGCCACCCCAGAGGAACCCAACCCCCTTGGAGAAAAGTGTTTCATGATATCCCCCCTGAGTCCCGAAACGCTTCCTTGGCGATCGACACCGGCGGAAGCATACACGCGGAGCAAGTATGTAAGTGTACGTGTACTACAACACCCAAACCCCCCGTTCCGGTCTCGTCAATCTACCATTCAAGTAATTTTCCGGGCCCGGTATTATCGCGGAGATGGGACGAATCGACAGGTGACGCAGGCACACGACAACCTTTGAAGCCAGTGCCAGGCAAGGCAACGACACACACGGGAGAAGGATACGACATGCCCAGCATCGATCGTCCGGTTGTGCTGCCAGGCCTTGGGCCTTGCCTTCTCCCCGACGGGAGGGACTAACCGATGCCGGTGTGTGTGCACGACCTTCCATCGTGGTTGGTTGGTCCAGGACGGGGCTGAGTTTCCCGATCAGAGGCTGCAGCTGCAGATGCAGTAGGCACTATGCACATAAGCTGAGGGAATTAGAGCTGTATGTACGAATACATAGAAAATGTGTAACAGGTTCGCAGCGTGGAGGCAAGGAAGCGGATGGGTATGGTACATAAGGGGAGCTCAGAGCAGAGTGAGGGTTCAAGGTTGTATGTGTAGGTCCAAGGTAGCCTGCTGGAGCTGGAGCTGGAGCTGGAGTTTGAGCCGAATGCTGTCAAAAATCTTGCTAAGCGTTAGCGGTCGGCGCCAGTCTACCGTGGTACAGTATGAGGCGAAGTAGTACAATGGTAATACATATGTATAGTGTACATGGTCGGTGTTGTGGCTAGGGCATCAAAAGCTCCTACTCGCTTAGGTTGAACGAATCGGGGGCTCATAGTGCGATGAATCAGCAGGTCGATGTTTTTTTCAACTAGTGTAAGATACTTATTACTCAGCAATGGCTTTGAACACTTTTCCCTGATTCCATTCATCCCTGTACACTACGTGACTACTTTCGCCTGATACCACAGTAAACGTCAGATATGCCCTCCAGGTGGCCGTGGTGGCCAAGTAATCATTACTGCCACAATGGGAAACAATGCCTTTGAATGTATTAAATTAATTAGTAGTTACCATCACATGTCTTTTGTTCGAGGGCGTGCATTCATCTACCTTTCGGTATTCCCGAGAGAAAAAAAATAAAATCGATTGGATCTAAATATTATGAATGGGCGCACGAATCGTAATGGGACTGTGGCCTTTTTGTGCAGTGCATTCACATGCAGCATGCACAGCATGCACAGCATGCACGCTGCTGCACGTCGTCTATCTACATACCTGCTGTGTGTTTAACACAATGGTTTGCCTCGGGTGGTACGACCACTAGCACGCAAAAGGATATGTGCTCCGTTCCAGGCGCAACAGACAGGGACTCGAAGCAACGTTTGACATGTCGGAGCAACGCAACGTCGCCGGGCGAGATCAAACGGTTGAGGCCAAAAAGCCTTCGGAGACACGTCGATGGCTTGCATGCTCACCCGGTGGTCTTTGCATGAAAACTTTAATACAGTCGCTTAATCCCCTGATTTCCATGCTGAGGGAACATCGCATTTGCGTTGTCCATGGTCATACAATCATGTCGATTATCCGACGAGCCATCAGACTGGGTGCGCATGACGAATGAACGAAACATTGCGAGTATCGGAGTGTCATCAACGAGCATAAGGTGGCTTTGTTAAACCGTGGGAACGAACGCCACGAGTGTTGAGTGTGGTACGGAGAAAGGGTGATTGGAGTGTCGGCTTGAAATTGGAAAGCGGCTTCAAGTCAAGAATGCATGCATATTGATTAATTTTCCGCAGACCGATTTCGCGTTGCATCTTACAACTTGAAATGAAGACCGACTCCGCGGTCCGTGCCCCAAAGTAAAAGGTCCCCTGAATACTCTTTCTACTCGTACATACATGCTCAAAGTGAACCAAACATGCCTGGAAAAATCCGCAAGAGACCCGGAATTACTCGGAAGAACTGACACTGAAGGCGTCATGCCGGAAATGAATTTCAACCCAGATATCCAAAGCCCAGGTTGCCAGAGGCACTAAGGGACGCCACCCTTAGTAGCGTATGAGAGAGGACGAATGTTGTTACAGAGCTATGACTGACGCCGCAATCAAAGCTGATTATCGATTCCTCCATACCCCCCCCCCCCCCCCGATTCGTTCCGACTTTTTTTTCCTGTTCCGCGGATTGCCACCCACCAACCCCCCATATTGCACCTTGAACAGAGCGCCATGAAACTCGGTATTTGCGAAATACGTGAATGTAGGATGCTGGACGTGAATACCACCAACGCCGCTAATGTCGAAATCCGCCAAAGCGTCTAGAACTCCGAGGAATGAATATTACAGATAATGAAACGTCCGAGGAGTTAGGGTCCCGAATAGAATTGAGACATCTGGTGGCTATAGCTCATTGGTGGCCCCACTTCTTCCTGTACCTGATCTAGTTGTCCAGCTTCAGGGTACCATTGCCCGCTCATCGAACGACCTTGCATATGCATTTCTTGTGACGGGTGCTGCATAGCTCCATACGGGCTCCACGTGGGAGGGTAGGTATATTGTTGGTTTGGGAGAATCGGAGCCGAAAGGGGAGCGGAAGCATTGCTTCCTAGAGTAGTTGCGCGTAGCGTGGAAGGGTTCGTGTCTAGCGTCGTGGGATACGGGTAGGGAGAGGTTCGTCGAGGATAATCATGCGACTGGATGCCAAGGCCAGGGCTGGAGTAATGCTGAGGTATTCCTTCGATATTTCCATATGACATGGACCTTGTGGGAGGCTGCAGATTTGATGGTCCCCAGCTCGGTGGTCCGTCGTGGTGGTTGCCATAACTGAGATTGGAGGTGGCGCTCATCGTGGCTGGAGTGCGCCCGCCGGACATATTAGATTCGCTACCGTAGGCCGAGTTCGCTGTGGGGGGAGATGGTCGCCAGTACGTGGAGGACGAAGGAGAGGTCTCTGTTACAGAGGACGATGGTAGGAACCCGCTCGTGGGCGGCCATTGCGTGTCTATGGGATGGGGAAAAGGATACGATGGATGCTGAACATGGACTATAACTGTCAGTGAATGGTTCTAGGCTTGTGAGGTTGTGCATGCTTACTTCCACTGGCAAGTGGAGCTCGGGGGGATTCTGCGTCTGTCTCAGGTGGTACTCCATATCTGGACGCGATAGTGCTAGGAGTGGTCGTGGAGAAGGGCGTACGAAAGTCCTCCACCTTGTCGCCAGACACGGAGGAGGTGTGGTGTGGAGAGGATGTTGTTGAGGATGTTGGACCGCCGACGCTGCTCTCCTTTGTCGAGCCAGCTTGAGAACGTTGAGGTTCTGGATTTTGCTCTACAGGATAGAAGTTGCACTCCTTCTTCAGTCGGATGCAATTTGCGCAACGACCTTGGGGATCCTCATTCGCAACGAGGCATCTGATCTTTCTTCTTCGGCAATGACCTTTGGGGTTCAGCGTCAGTAAACTGCCATGGGGGGAAGGGGGGTTGACAGTGAGCCGGGCTCGGAGCTTACCACAGGCGACCGAGGTTCGATGGTACCCTAGTTTATTTCGCCGCTTGTCCGTTGGCGACAGCTCGCCCGAGTTTGTGAGAGCCAAGTTGTGCATGTGTGGTGTTGACGAGGACCGCCTAATCTCAGAGGGAATTTTGCCCTTGGAAGCGCGTCTCTTCTTGGCCGATTGTTGTAGAGGAGAAGGAATCAATCCTTGACCCGGGAGAGGGTGGTAAGAATCGAGGCGGTCCTCGGAGCTATGTGTGAAGACGGGATCTGTGGAGGGCAAAGCAGGTCCAGATATATGGGGTGAGGAATGGGAGGACATTGCTGTGCTTTGCACGGGACGCAAAAGCAACGGCTGGTCTAGTCCAGAAGCAGATCCTCTCGCAGGGAGATCCAGTCCTACAGCCATAAGAGGCGCTATGTGGTGGCACTTCTCAAAGGTAAAAGGTGTGGAGAGGAAAGGCGCATTGAGGTGACCTAGAAGTGTTGTTAGAATTGGGATTTGAAAGTGAACGGGGCCGCTACCGGCAATGAGATTAGAGACGGCATACACACCTAGGTAGCTGGCTAGGTAGCTGGCTAGGTAGCTGGGGGCAAAGGTTTCCCAAACGTTGGAGCCCGCACTACTCGATCTTGTTTGTAGTCGGGTGTAATTGGCGGGGACGGTTGTGGACGATCAACCATGCCATGGGGGTTTAGACGCAGTCAGGTCTGCTGCAGGCGGATATTCCGACAGCTGGGGCCAGAAACTGGCAGCTCCGGGATGCAGGAACGACGAGGGTTGGAGAGGTGTAGGTAGGGTTGTAGGGTGTACTGTAGTGGTATGTACTGTGTTGTAAGCTCGAGCTCGTACCACCGAAGAGAAGAGAGAGTGGCGGGTGGGCATTCGCGAGGTCTGGAGCGGGAGCCAAAAGGCAACGGGCGTAGAAGAACGAAAAGAATTCGGGACGACTGAAGGTGTAATTTTTCTGCAAAGCCCTGTTTGGCTACGCGTGGTGGATGATTAAAAGTGGCGAAGGAGTGTACTGTTGACGCTATGTCCGGTTAGGAAGAGCCGGGTTGGAGCAGGACAAAATGGAGCAACCATCCTGGCGTTGGCTGGGGCTTGGCCCTGACCAAGACGATCTTGTGCCGGACCTGGCAGGAGGTTTGAGGAACCCTGCGATGTTGGCCGAGCGTGTTGGAGCCAACTGATGAGCGAGCGTTGGCTGTGAGAGCTTTGAGCGGGATGGATGGATGAGGTGTGGGTGTGGGTGTGGGTATGTATGTGTGTGTCTGTGTGGTGTGTGGTGTATGGTGTGTGTGGTGTGTATGTATGTGGTGTGTGTGGTGTATGTGGTGTCCATACTGTGTATGTGTGTATGTGTGGGTGTGTGTGTGGGTGTGTGGGTGTGTGGGTGTGGGTGTGTGCACGTTCAACTCGGTCGCTCGGCCGCTCGGTCGCTCGGAGGGAGGGCAAGCCAGAAAGCCAAAAACTGCCAGCCAGACAAGCCAGTAAATCAATCCAGTAAGTGCCCACAGTCAGGCGGCTTTTTTTTTGGCAGCGCAGCGGGTTTGAAGCCTCATGTCGGCGCCCTCGTCACCATATGGCCATTGTGTCCTTTCTCCATGGCTGCATATGGCTTTTTTTCTTCTGACCTGCTACCCACAGCTACACCTACACAGCTACACACCCACACCAACACCCACACCAACGCCCACACCCACATCCACACCCACGCCCGCGCCCACGCCCACGCCCGCACGCCCGCACGCCCCAAACTCTGTTTCTCTTTCCGAGGCCGACGTCTATAAGGGGCCAGCGCAGGCGAGAGAGGTGGTGTTAATTTAGACGGGCTCTGTGCGCGAACCACGACCGGGGGAGCGCAGTCGGCAGGGGGGTGAACAGGGTGCGTTGTCTCCACTCTTCTGCGATGCTGTCGACGACGGATTTGACATCAGGATTGGGATTGGGATTGGGATTAGGATTGGGATTAGGATTGGGGATTGGGATTTAACGTGGTGAAGATGGGGTGCATGGCCCCCCCTAGGCGACTTCTGGCGTGCCTGACTGATAGGTTGGACCAGCAGAACCATGTGAATGCACAGAGGGAGGGAAGCATCGTCCAGAGGTTTGTGTGTGTGTGTGACGACGTCTTCGCTCCATGGATGGATGGATAGCTTTGCAATCTTGGTCTTGTCGTCTTTTCCCAACATCGTCGCAGCATCGAGATCAATCATCAGACTGACGAGGGCCGTGACCGGGCGCCGGGGTGGAACTGAAGAGGATGCACACACTCTGCGACGCTGGTCCTTCTCCACACTGTTCATCTCGCTAAACCTCATTTCGAGCAGGCCTCATTCGACGCAGAGACGCAGAGACGCAGAGACGCAGAGACGCAGGCGCAGACGCCGTGTGCACATAGCTGCTTGCAGTACACAGTAGGTAGGTAGGTGACGCCGCAGCATCTGTAGGTGACACCGCAGCTATCCTCCATGACCTCGACACCTGCCTTGGCTCATGCCTCATCCATGGTGGTGGACATGTCAGGGCCCACTACGTACATAGGTTCTACATACGTATGTACATATGTTGGTACATTACTGTGTACATACTGTGTATACATACATGTACCCACCCTTTGTACATAGATACTAGTAATGGACACTTGCCCGCTGATCGTGATTATCATTGCTGCGACCCGGCGCAGTGACGGAGACACGGTGCAGATGTAGTGATGCATGGCGTTCACTTGCGCACCTCACATGTGTGCAGCAGCACGCTCAGGTATTCCGCATACGCACGTGGGCAGGCAACAGCAGTTGGACAATCACCGTCTACCTCACCTCGCCATGGTCTGACCCTGACGCAGTGGTGCAGTTGGTGCAATTGGTGTCGCTCTGGTGCAGTTGATACACTTACTGGCAACTCTCCGAGGTCGCCCTTGTTGTCAACCTCGGATCCCACATGGCAACATGCCTCCCCACTCGTGGAACGTGACACAGTCCGCGTGCTCGATATACAAAAGTAGTTACAATGATACATACATATGTACATACATACATACATGCATACATAATACTCGTAATTATCGACAACAAGTGCGCCGCCCAACGTGTCACATCCCCCCATCACCACATCATGTACCCCATCACCTCGCCTACTATCTCTGGCCTCGGTCTGCTGTTTTCCTTTTGGCCCTGTCCCACCCTATCCCACCCTATCCCATCCCATCCTATCATATCCTACCCTACCCTACCCTACCCTACCCTACCCTACCCTGCCCTGCCCTGTCCAACCTTGAGGGCCCCTACCCTGCTCTACCTACTCTACATTACCCTACCCTACCCTGCCCTACCCTACCCTGCCCTACCCTACCCTGCCCACCCTGCCTCCCTCCATCCCACGCCCTGCTCGCTCCAAAGCTGTTCACCGAGTGTCATCGAAACTCGAATTCTATTATCCATCCTACTATCTCGAGCACTCCACCTACCGCCGCCCTGCAGTCCAAGCTAGGTATTTCGCGACGACTCGGCACTGACTCGGCAATGACTCCAAGGGTACCGGGTCATCGGTGCTGCCCTCTGACTATCAAATCTCCCAACTCGAGGCTGCAGTGCCGCGCATTCTGGCTAAATCACAGGCACATCTGAAACGTGGTCGACCGATCGATCCACATCCCACATGGCTTCAGCAGTTCAGGGTTACCTAGGCCTACCTATGTCAGGAATTCTTTTTGGTCCGCCCCCTCCACAAAGGCCTCCATCACCACTCTGGCGCGCTTTCATTCTCTACACAGTACAGTATTCCTCTACAATCCGATCCGCCGATTGGACAATGGACGAGTCCATGCAGCTCACCTCAGCGACTGTGCATGGCAAACAAGCCACTACAAAGTATGTAGCATTCCCATGCTAAAAATACTCCCAAGATAATATTTTAAAAAAATATATATATGTCCCTTTGGTCAACTCGTAGAAATCGATAGAGTGACACCTTCCACATTGAGGTGCCAATTGCTGCATACCTAACAGCGCATACACAATAGACGCAGAAGACCCAAGACCCAAGACCCAAGACCCAAGACCCCCACCCCCATACTTGTCCAACCTCCAATGGTTATCCGCCAATGGTTATCCGCCAATGGTTATCCGCCAATGGTTATCCGCCAATGGTTATCCGCCAATGGTTATCCGCCAATGCGCCCAACAATCCGTCATGGCTCCATCAGTGAGATATTCAATGTCCGTCTTATTCATGGCCCTCGGTGACTCATTATTTATGCTATCTTGGTGCTGATTCTTTTTAATAAAAGCCTTTGGTCAATGCGAACGAATACGTTGGCTACCATGTCACTCCTGCAGCACACACACGTCTCAGCACGTGCCCCTACGTACGCACCCCCTTCAGGAGTTGTTACCCTTTGATATCCAACAAATAATATCACCTTCTTGGCAAGTCAATGTCACAAACTCTCCGTACGGCCGACAGACCACACCGTACATATATCCAAATTGGTCCCAACTCACAAGCTCTACAACACGGTTATGTTTGCAGCGCACGTAAGACACCTGCCCTAGTGGACAGCCACCATGCCATGATTCGAGGTCAATTCAAAGACCTCGGGAACCTCGTCCATATTTGGCATCACGGACGGACATGCTACAAGCAGATGATGCCCTGACCACTGACATGGAGCTCATCAAAGGCCAACAGCTACCTGAGATATGCATTCTCCCTGTCATTACAAATAGCCTCCATGTTCGTCGACTGGGCCTCATAATTATAGTGAACCATGACTATGCGGGCTCCGGGATAGTATATGGCATTATACCTCCAACACAACCTGCAACGGAACACGTCTTACCGCGCCCCAAAGAGGTCAGAGGCATGTATGTATAATGTCAGCTGCCATATTCATGGTGACCAACACGAACCACTAGCCATCGCTTTCCAGAACCAGTACATTTAAGATTTCGTCCATGGCAAATCCAAACCTACATCCGAGTTCCCCGAACCAACTTTGCGAATATATTATTGAGACATATCACGTGCATGAATGCACGGGACGAATATCTTCTCATTCCGTTAGCCCGGTGTACCGACACATTTTTTATACCTACACCCTGTGCACAAACCCAACGTTACAGTTTCCGATGCCCGACTCGGCAGAACTGTGGTTCAGCGTAAACCATGTAATAATAGGTGTAGGCTTTATTAGTACCATTGCCATTGTAGGCTTCGATTTATTCTCGCTTCTGCCCCGCCCTCCCTCCACTTGTTTCCTTCAACACTAGCCCCACCATCGCGCGCCCCCGCTGCCCCCTCAAAAAAAAACAGCCGAACAAGACACGCTTTCTTCCTCAGACATCTCCATGTACAACGCCGATCGTCAGCCCTCTCATATCAAAACACTATCTGCACCGACGATCCCCAAAGTCTAGACTGTTCAGGCCTGCTCTTTCCCATTGTTGAAGTTCAAAGGGGAGAATCTAGGGTATACAGTACATGATAACAATTTTCGCTTGGACTCATCGATTCTCGACAAGGAACTTCACTCGGTCTGATACTTCCTTCCCCAGCACTCAACTATCACGTCGGAGAGTATCACGGTATCATTCGGATCAATTCTCGGTCTTGGTTTGGTCTCGGCATTACCAATTCCTATGATACATACTTGTACAGTACATACTACCATGTATCTGGCCCTCTTTACTTTCCCTCTTTCCACATAAACTAAATTACCCCTTCCCCAACTTGCATGATTCTAGATTTCACATCATGTTGTATTTCTGTATAGGCTTGGAAGGTTAGTCCATCGGGCGCTGTTGCCAGTCGGTTTAGTTCTCCGTTGATACCCCATGGTCGCCGTTTACATACTGTACATACACACATGCGCCTATCTCGTGATACATGACACAATAAATCGGGCACCCTCTTGACTCTTTTATTGTACCCTTGTAACCATACCATAGGCATGGCGTCATCCAATCCAAGTGTACACAGCTAGTAGACGCTAATATCGACAGCGGCCTTCACTCTTACTCGTACATAGCACAAGTCTTCTCCACAGCGACAGCTGCACAGTCCAGCTTTGTGGGACTTGTTAACTGGGGGGCCAATAAGTAATATTTGGGGGGCTAATAAGCCCGATTAAGGAGTCTAACGCGCACGCTATTAGTAGCTATATTTTAAGTAGGATTAGTAATTAGAAATGTAATTTTCTCTGTTTTAGCAGTATATTTATACGTGTAATTATTTCGCATAACTATCGCACGCACTGCTAGCGCTTCTAGTAAATAATAATATTACTATATAATATCGCGACTAACTTATAATAAAATTAACGTAATCCCTAAATAGGCAATTAGAGTACGTTTAGTAACACCTTAGAGACGTTGTTTTTAAACAATTTAAGCCTTAATTAATATTAATTTTAATCGCAGTTGCGAGTTAATATTAATATTAATATTAATTAACTGCAAGTCAATATTAATATTAATTTTAATTAATTACAAGTTAATATTAATATTAATTTTAATTGCAATTAATTAATATTAACTAATAGATAGATTGTATACGCCTTAATTAATTGCTTAAGCCTTAATTAATTCTATCTGCCTTAATTCTATCTGCCTTAATTAATTAATTACCTTAATTAATTAAGTGCGCGTTAATTAAGTAATTAATTAATTAATTAAGTGCGCGTTAATTAAGTAATTAATTAATTAATTAAGTAACTGCGCGTTAATTAAGTAACTGCGCGTTAATTATTAACTGCCCTGCTAGGCATTATAAGGAAAGCTGCTTTACGCGTATCCCTATAAGCGTGTAGGGCCTATATATCTAAAGTTATTAGTAATTAGGTTACCTTATAGGTCTAATCCCCTATATATTACTCCTTCTATTATTAACTAAGGGGGTTAAAGTTATAAGTAATAGTTTAGCTAGGGGGTAATAAACTGCTGCAGAGGAGGCTAATAAGGCAGAGGTGTTAGCCTAGGTGTTAAGGCAGGAGGCTCTATAGGTAGCAGAAGACTGCCTATTCTAGGAAGAGGAGGGCGGGCAACACGCGCAGCTTTACTCTCTTAGCGCTTTTGCTTAAACTATAAGGCTAGAACCTTCCCCCTCCTGCTTCCCCTATTATTAGGGGGGCGCCTGTATAACGCGATTAGGGCTTCTTAGCTAGCTAAAAATTACTATATAGTAGATAGAGGGGTTAGATTTAGCGTAGGATTAGTAGTAGCGTCTACTGCAAGGTCTGCAGGGACTACTACTACACCTAGTAGAGGATAGAGCCTAGGTAGAAGATAGGTAGGAGTAGCTAAAGGGTAGTTAGCGTTAAGGCGTTTAAATAGTAATAGATTGCGTTAATTACCGTATACGCCAGCACTACTGCAATAGCTGCCTCTAAGTACTCCTTAATCTTACAGGCGCCCTTAAGGCTTATAGAGTTAACGCGCAATATTAATATTAGGGGCCTATAATTAATTAATCTACTAGTATTAGTAATAATCTAATACTTATAGGGGCGTAGCGTTTAATTTAAGCTCTATTAGATTATAATAGCAGGGTATGCTGTATAAGCTCTAGAAGGCGTTTTTGCATATTAGTAGATTATACATTAGATTAGATTTTATCTACTATAAATAATCTCTTACCTATTATACGTTAGATTAGATTTACTATATATAGATAATCTCTTACCTTTGTTAATTGCTCTGCTGTAAGCTTAAGTGCGTATAGAGTAATACAGTGTATAAGAGTAATAAATATAGGCCTCCTATTATAATAGGTAATTATTAAGTTAGCTACGTTAGCCTTTAGGGAGTAAGTTTTAGTATAATTCTAATAGAACGCGTAAAGGCGTTTAAACAGTATAAGGATATCTAATTAAGATATTAATAACTAGGCCTTTATATAATAGTAGGCACCCTTAACTTTTAATATTACAGTAAGGCTAAAATAGGTAATATTATTAGTATAGCAGGATATAAGCTTCTGTTTATAGTAAGATAACTATTATTAATTTAGATACTTGTATATTATATTAGAGGCTTATTATATTAATATAAGAAGGCGTTTAAATTCTATAATAGTATTAGCCTTAAGCATGCAATAATACGTTGCTATAAAGTGTTCTATTACCTCTGTGTTAGCCTATCTTACTCTATTATAAATACGCCTAAGGCTAGGGCATATTATACGCGCGTACGCCTGCACTAATTTATTTATATGCTAACAGTAAAGTAATATTAATGCCCCTAGAAAGACTATTTTAATCGCGTTAATACAGCTGTTATTATTATTAGTAATAAACAGGCGTAGATTAATTACGCCCTTAGCTAATATTTGTTTAAGGTATTTAAATACTTATATAAAATCGCCTTCCTTTATGTTTTATATAAGGATAACGCTAAGGTAGATTATATAGTTATTTCTATTAGAGCTAATAAGATTAAGGAGTAGGAGATTATATATATTTATCTTAAAGGTGTAATTAAGAAGTATTGCGTTAGGGGATAATTTAAAGGCGCAGAGGTATTATAGATTAATAGCAAGTAAGAGTTAAATTCTATTATTAGAGTTAGATTTAATCCTGCAAAATATTAGCGCTGCGCTAACGCTTACCGCCTGCCTTAATAGGCGGGTAGTTAGATATTCTGCTAATGTAAATGTAATTTCACGTAACTAGAGTTAGCAGAACTAGAAATTAGAAATTAGAAATAACTTACTCGTACGTATATCTTTAATCTTTTAACCTTAACTCTAAAACCTTAATTTTTATATATAATCTAAGCTCTACTATATAGTAATAAAACTTATTACGTATATTCTAATGCTATAATTAGATCCCTAGATATAGCCTTTAAAGCTCTGCAAGCGTGCCTTTTACGCCCCTTATAGGCAGATATAGTAATTAGATAGAGGTGCGAATTTCTTTAGTACGCTACTTAAGATAATAATACTTAGTAATAACGTATATATTTACTAGTAGAGGGTAATTATACTTAAGGCTCTTCTTACTAGCCTTCCCTTTAATATAGAGTATCTGCTACTTGCTATTATTAACGTTGTAATAATCTTCTACTACTATGTAGATCTCCTATAGGTAGTTAGTTTGCCTACTATAAGCTCCTTTACGCGTATAACTTATATCTTTTACCTTACCTAATATTATATACTTCTAGTAGCACTTATATAGCTTCTTCTCTGCGTTTTAGGACTACTTATAGTAAGTAATCCCTAGGCTGTAATTATAAGCCTACTTCTTAATATACTCCTTATACTTAGATTATAATATAAAGGTAAGCTTAGGGATAGGTAAATAAGGGCGTATTTTTATTAATTTATTATATAGATCCTTATAGCTAATATTTATATAGTTAATAGGCGCTAGGTGCTTTACCTGCTGTATACAAGGCATTATATTAGAAGCTTAACTAACCTAACGCTTAACGCGTGTTTTAATATTAATAGGGCCTTGTATAGGTAATTGCAAGCGTAATTATAAGCGTAATTATAATTAAGGGCGTCGTAATTAAGGGCGTTAAGATTAAGACTAAGAGGCAGACCTACCTAGTAGCAGGGACTGCAGAATCTCTATATAATCCTTACCTCCTTTATTATCTAATAGTTTATTATCTAATCCCTAGTTGTACATAAAGGCTAGCCTATAAGCCTCCTTATTAGCCTCCTTATCTAACTCCTCTAGCGGTGGTAATTAGGTGTAAAGGCCTTGTATCTTAATATCCCCCTTAAGGGCCTTATCCTAATCTAAATTAAGGTTAATTAATTAATCTAAATTACCCTTAATTAATTAATTAGGATTAAAATTAACCTTAATTAAACAATCTAAATCGCCCTTAATTAATTAATTAGGATTTAAATCGCCCTTAATTAATTAATTAGGATTTAAATCGCCCTTAATTAATTAATTAGGATTTAAATTGCCCTTAATTAATTAATTAGGATTTAAATCGCCCTTAATTAATTAATTAGGATTTAAATTAACCTTAATTAAATAATTAGGGCCTAAATTATTTAAATCTAACGTCTCTAAGGTGTTGCTAATTAAGTTTATTTGCCTATTTAGGTTTAGATTAATTGTAGGTGCTTTAGCGCGTAATTTAGGTATTATTAACAGCGTAGGAAATAATAAAAACATGTTAATTCTATTAGGAGTATATAAATCTCTATATAAAATAGAGATTATAGATAAAATAAACACAAACGCGACTATTAATAAGGGCGGCGTAAGGGTAATATTACTTAGCTAACGCAACTCCCTGCCTACGGATACATTTTATTAGAATAATTATATTAATATAGCTAATATAATATTACAAATCTTAATATTACTGCTAAAACTAGCATATTTTAGATAACTCCTGCGCTACTAATAGCGTGCGCGTTAGACTCCTTAATTAGGCTTATTAGCCCCCTAAATATTGCTTATTAGCCCCCCAGTTAACAAGTCCCCAGCTTTGTGCAGTTTGCAAGATTCGAGAACACGATCGATACTCTAATGGATCGAATGGATCAAGTGGGTAATTAATACGGGTTTCTTTTCCACTCGCTCAACATGTACAAGTAATGACAAAATCCCCCAAAAACCATGCGTCGGAATGCGCCCGTCTTGAGACATGACCGGTGTAGGGCAAACTGTCGGTGTAGCCCTCATGTGCTGCTCATGATTTAGCCCCGATCTGTTGCCAAAGCTCCAAACCTGACTCGTACGCCACACTTTTGCATGCATATTTGCAGCAAACCAGCATCGGCTACCTTTGTACGACGGTTTCTGAGAACAAGTAGGTTTTGTTGGGCCATCACTTCTCGTCACGACAGTCGGAGGCTCGGATGCTAATACTCGGGTCAGGTTGTTGTGGCTAGTGTGGGTAAGGGTATGTATTATGTACTCCGAATACCTTTGTACATATGTACAATCTCCACCATGATATGTACGTCATTCTCAACCCTGACTCGGACAACCTCTTACCACCGGTATGTGCCGTACATACACGAAAAACTCATATGGACACAAGCCCAAGTTGCTGCTCTAACGTGCTTGGCATACCGCGATGCTCCATGAAAGCCCCCCTCCACTTTCGCTCTGTTTATTTACCCCCTTTTGTCTAATTAGTTATTAGTCTAGACGCTATTTTCTACTCCTCTCCACAAGTCACGACCATACTTTTACCTCTCCATCATCCATCTCGCTTTCCAAAACAGTCGTTTGCAAGGCTCTCATACCTTACTCTCCGAACCAACCATTTACACGTTAGTCGAACTAGATCCAAACATTTTGATATGCATCCCCCCCCCCCAAACACGGTCTAATAATTCGCCTTTTATGTCTATTGATTCACAATGGGTAAGCGAGCTGCTAGCTTGCGCAAGTTGCGTCGCCGTTGTATCACAAAAAAGCTCATCAGCATCAACTCCGAAGCCTTGGAAGCCTGGGCAGCCTGGACGCCACAGTCACCTCACTTCCTGTGTGATTGCTCGGAACTAGCCTCCGATGACCAAGGACGCATGTATGTACAATGTCCGTTAGGGCGGACCGTTTTACTGTATGCAAGAAAGAAAAAACATGCACGCGTATGCAGCCCTAGGGACGTCAGGTCAAGCAGGTCTGGTGTGAAATGTGGGTTAGTACATACATATGTACTGTAGTATGTACATGTGGAACGGGGCCCGGTGCCTCGCGGCCTTGATATCCGAGACAAGTGATGGGATGGATGGTATTAGGAAAGTGAAGCTAGAGGTGCGATTATGTCCGTCCTACTAGAGTAACCTAGGCTGGGGTTATTCAACTCCTGCCCAACATGTCTGAAGCGATCAAGCATACAGTACTGTACTGTACATAATACCTGAGGGTCATGTATCCAGATCAAGTATTTTAGCTTAGAGATCAGCATTCGGTAGTCAGCAATGGAGGCTGAGGCCGGATATTGATGTTGCAAAGGTAAAGACGCAATGGATGATCCCAGGAGCTTGACAGTGACTGTGTCCATGGTCGGGGGGGGGAGGGGGGGGGGGGTTATTAATTATTTACCTAGCATTCAAGGAGCGCAGAATGGGAGATGCGCGGTGCTATCTACTACTTTGTCGATACTTTCCGAAGAGGATACATATATGTAGAAAGGAGCAAGCACAGTCGGTTTACGAGGTCGTTGGACGCCCCACTCCAATGCGCTAATAATAAGTGTAGCGAAGAATTAATATTCATTAGAAGCCGACAGGGAAGCTAAGAACTATGATATCCATGACATATGTGTCTCTCTCTTTCTTTGCAACCATACACAACTCTTTCCGATAACCCTTTTTCCATCTCGCTATCATCCGTCCGATGGTTTTTTGCCATCTCCACACCGCAATACTTTGTAGTATGAGGAGGTCCCCTGGGGGGAAGAAAAAATTGCCAAAGTCGGTTCCTAATCACTCCATCAAGCAAAAAGCCCGAGGCATGTATGTACTTTATACGCAAGCGTCGAAGATCATCTGTTTCGGCAGTTTGGCTCGAGTAAAAAGTTGGAGCATCACGGTTGGGGCTAGCGGGGGTACAGATCCGACCGGACAATGGTTCTAGGCCAATCGATTTCACCACCCTTTTCTTTTTTCATCCCACGAAGCGGGTTTGAGAGAAAGAAGGATGCGTTGAGGCAGGAAATAATTATCGGGATTAATAAAGGCAGCAGCAGCAAAAATCAATCTACTGTAATCATCACACTTGTACATGGTGATTTTGCTTGCTTGCTTGCTTGCTTGCTCGCTTTCATGTATCTAACATACGCCATTATTACATAGGCGAAAACAAAACAAAAAACCCCGTGCTGAGATTGCCACTGACTCGCCAATGAATCGTAGTCGAGTTTATCTCGAACCCAATGATACAATTCAATCTAATATCACGACTCAGTTAAGTATATATTATGTATGTAAAAGAATGACCCCATTCTTTCCTAGCTGAAGAGAGAGGGGCGGGGGAGGAGGAAGGGGATAGGTCAGTAGCTCATGATTGTAATATACATTAACGTTTACGTACATACAATATTAATATTATAGTAAATATCACCTGACTAGCCATACATACATAGTGCTGAGTGAGTGAGTGAGTGAGTGAGTGCCACGGCGGCGGACTAATTATTAGCGAAAATTCTATTCACCCTTGAAACACAAGCTACCTATGTATGTACCTCTTCCAAAGCAGCAAAAAGGCAAAAAAAAAAAAAAAAGACTTCTTCATCCTACATACATAATACTCTCTGTATGTATGTATGTATGTATTACTGTACTCGTGGCGTACGCTATAATCTATCCAAAAATTGTAAGCACTCCTCTCTCTGTCTCCGTCTCTGTCTTTGTCTCACTCACTTGTCATTTCTTTAATCATCATTCCGTCATGCGTATGTACGTGTGACGCACCTTCCTTCCACCGGCCTGCATTCATCCATCCATCCATCCATCCATCCATCCAACCATACAAACACACACAGGATCAAACCGAAGTTCCCCAATAATACTAAATCCAACCCATTCATTCATTTCATCCGAACAAGCAAGTGGACGATAATGATATTTATTTATTTATTGCCGATAGTTATTGATAGATTAGATAAGATTTACAATTCAATTCAATTCAATTCAATTCAATTCAATTCAATTCAATTCAATTCAATCTTTCCCATGTTTCTCATCTCCAAACGGTGTGTGAGTGGAGACGGATGGGAATTCTAGGATTGTTGTTATTATTGATTTTCTGTGTGTGCTCGAACCTTGTGGGTGTAGTATTATGTTATATGTATGTGATATGTATACCCTACATCCCTCCTACATAAACATATCTTGGTTTCAACCCCTTCTTCTTCTTCTTCTTCTTCTTCTTCGGCGCACATGCAAGAACGCACAATCAATCGATTATGTAGATTTTCCCAACTAATTAAACCTTGGGAGGGCGGCGCCCAAGGCAAACATGGTACATACCTACCTACCCGCCTACCTAGTCTAGTCTAACTACTAGTATATATGTACGACAGTTTCAATGGTCGTCGCCGCCGCAACGTCTTCGATCACTCAGTCCACTGTATATACTGTACATACATAAAACCTGCGCGCGTGGTTACAGGGCAATACCTGGATGGGATAGCGAAGTATGTATAGTATATGTGTACTGTGTATGTATGTACATACATACATACATACATACATACATATATATGTACTCCAACATTGCCCTCCATGCTAGCTACATTAGTTAGTTAGCTAGCTAGCTAGCTAGGCTAGGTGTTTAGCGCCCCCCCCCCCTCCCCCCCGTGTATGCATGCGTATACGCATGCATGACTGGCATAAGGCTGTTTGCTAACCCATGTATGTAATATTCAATACGTCGCCGACAATGTTTCAATGCATGCATGCATGCACCGAGGTAGTCAGTCAGTCTAACTCATGTACATGTATGTACATATCATGTACCTTTGAGTAAGTATCACGAATAATATTTCGCTACGTACGTACGTACGTAGGTATGATAACCTGTTACGCATCTATTATATCAGAGCTCCGGTGAGGAGGAGGAGGAGGAGGAGGAGGAGGAAGAGGGGGGGAGGGGAGGGGGGCGGTGTAGTCGAGGGCCACGTGTCTGTGTCGCGTCGTGTCGTGTCGTGTCGTGTCGTGTCGTGACATGAACCAAAAAAAAATAAACAAATAAAGAAGAGAGATCTTGTTAGTAGCACCACCACCACCACCACTACTACTACATGTATGGTTTGTGCTACGCACGGGTGTGATACCCGAGGATTACATAGTAGTGCGGTGGTGATGATGATGGATTTTATTGATTAGACAGGGAGATGGATCTGTCTTCTCGACGAGGCCGGTGTGGAAAATCACGGGATGTATCACAGTAATTTGGCCCATGTACTTTGGGTATGTTGGATTGTGAGAAGCGAAGGTGCGACGTTGGCTGCCGGTGCGTCGTTGTTGGCGTCGTTGTCGAGAGATCTGCCTGGTTGGTTGTTTGGTCGTATATATATATATGTGTGTGTGTGTCTCTCTCTCTCTCGGGAATATTACTCAGAGTGTCACTGCTACGTACGAACCCCCCCAGTATCAACAGAGATGGAAGAGTGATTTGATATGAGTGCTGCCTACGTGTAACAAGGGACTAACTACCACATGACAGATTGAACCTTTTGATGTGGTAGTTAGATGACAGATTGAGCTTTTCTTTTTTGGATGGAGAATACGTGGAGAAAAGAAATTGCATATTAATGTCGGCTGTTCTTCAACTATCTATCTAAAACGCCAAAGTAAAGATGCTACATAGAAGCCTGATATCGCTCGCTATCACAACCATTATCGTAAGTGTGGTATAGGGTATAAATCAAACAGGCAAAGTCATCAATCGTAACAACCCACGCAATCAACCCTCGGTCGTCATTTTCATGTCCACAATCTCCTCCAAACAATACCGCCTAAGGCCAAGCCGCGGCAGCAGCAACCATCAAGTCCACTCCCGAAGCATGGCTCGTGGCGATAGCCTCGTCATTGGAGCCTCCCTGCCACATGGGGCCAATGACCCCATCACTCGCTCTATCCTTTGCAATCACCGACTCCGCGTTTCTCTTTAGATAATCCGCAAACTGTTGCTGAGGTTCGTTTGCCTGCAGTGTGGCTAGACCTCTGACGAAAACACCTTTGAACTGTGCGCCCTGCTCGTCGAGATGGTCAGCGGGCTCAGTCAGAATGCCGTCCTTGGACAGCTCAGTCATAGAACCCTTGGCCAGAGTATATGCGTGTGCGATATATCCGCCATCTCCAGTAGCGCGCGCGAGCTCGGACAGGCCACCGAGAATCACGCCTTGATTGTAGGTGAAGACTGTCTTGCCGTCGTTCTTGCACGTGGACTTGTCAATCCCGTCGTTGATGACGTTCTTGTCGTTGATGACGCCAGACAACCAAAACCAATCCCACTCCATTTGCGCCCAATGGAGGTATTCATCTTTCTCGGCCGCGGGAACGCGGTTGGCGAGGTGCGCGGCGACGGCAAGGAAGAGCTCATTGGCGATGGCGGCGACGGAGGTTTTGGCCTTGTCCCACCAGATGCCACCGCCGCACGGAGTCGTCCAGCCACCCGTCATGTCTTCGAAAATATCTTTGGCTGTGTCGAGATACTTGACGTCGCCGGTGAGATCATAGCTGGCAATCCAACCCAAGGCCCACCAGCCCATGTCATCGTAATAGTCGTTCTTCCACGCAGTACCTGCTAAGTTGCCGGACTTGGCATGTGTGTTGGCGACGATCTCTGTTGCGGTCTGCTTGAAGTCTGCATCATTCTGTCCAAATTTGGCGATTGTCTCAAGCATGTTGCCAGATTGCCACCATAGATTGTTCCTTGATCATGTTAATCGAGGACGCAGACCATCTTGAAATCCGTGAACTTACCAAAGTCCCGTGTCTGTGTTGTACCATCGGTCTTGGAGAGTTTTAACTGCATTGAAGGCATCGTCCTCGAATTCGGCCACCGCATGGCCTGCGTAGAGGAGGGGAAGGAGCAATGTCTGAGACAACTTCATGCTGTAGGAGAGATGATGTCTAGAATTGATGTGATCCAAGCAGAAAGCGAAGATTGAGATTGAAACGCGCGAATGAAGCTTGCAAGATGGTGATGCAACGATAATAGCGATAACTCAAATGTAAGATGGAGATAACAAAGCACGGAAAACAGAGAAATCAGCTCCATTATATCTATACCTACGGTTTATCTACGTGACAACCGACGCTTGGGCGGCGCAGGTACTGATGCCCTGTTTTTCGTCTGAGACCCCATGTCTGGATGTGTGATAGAGAAAAGAATTGGCGGTGTCCGGAAGCTAAGAGATACGCACGAGTGTCAAGAACAAACAACGTTATTAGGATGAATAGAGATGCTGTAAGACCTCCAAACCCCGGTACGTACTTGGCACGTCCGTGACTCTGCCAACACAACATACACTTAGCTCCTGAGGCATTATCATTTAGGCGGGCACTTAGCTCTGGCGAACTCATCATGATGATAGGAGGTTTTGGAAATGACTAAATAGCCGTGAACTGATTCGCACGGGTTTGGTGGCTCCGATTGTAACTCTTGTCGCCCAAGAGAGCGAGTCAAGAGTGAGCCAAAGAGAATAAACAAAGTCACAGATTTCCTGTTGTATACCAGAACAGGGGTACCCCTTAGCAGACCGGGGGTAAGAGTCGGGTGTACGTTCGTGGCGCTATCAGTAAACTACACGGTCTTGAGTGAAGTGTCCGTTAACGGAGAATGGAGTATGTAGTATTGTGAACTGAAGTTCTGGAGCTCAATGGCACGATACGGACAAGAAGTGTATGTTTGGGAGTTCCGCTGTCAGTTGGCCAAGCATGAAACACCCGGGCTGGGTGTGTTGAAACATCATTGGTTCAAACGATTACCTGGTCGGAGTCTGACAGGATATGCCTGCGGCAAAGTCGCTCTCCCGGAGAATCATTGGGCCTTCGCCGCATTCGGACAATTTTAGGCTAAAAGAGGCCTAAAGTCCGCGGTTGCCGGGCTTTTCTCGAGGATCGTGCTCGCAGCTCAGCCATACCGAGTGGTTCTGAGGCTGCGAAGTGCTGGCCATCACCATGGAAGTTTGGTTGAGTGGTTAACTGGCAGGCTGTGAGACTTTTTGGTTGACGCCTGACGCTACGCCACGTTTACTGACATGAAACTAGAGAGATCAGCAACACTACGACTCGCCTATCCAGCTGCGGAGAAAGGATGCAAGGCAACCAGGCCGTCCTAGAAAGGTGAGGTTAGGGGGATGTGAAGTCTGAACTCTTGTCTGCTGAACAGCGTGGCAGTGATCGTCTAACGTCCACTATCGGGCATTGAGCCTAGCACTCAATCACATTAAATCGTGAGCGACAGATTTCAGAAGATACACACCGACACAGAGAGAGATCGACCGTCGATAGAGGAAAAGTGGGATGGTTGCCAACTTTGAAGGTTGCAGGCTGCAAACGTGGCCAGGAGCAATCCATGGATGACGAGATGCGCAAACATTCAGAGGTATGAGACTCGAGGGAAAGGAAAAAGGAGATAGAACGCGTAGGTGAGAACAATTGAAGCATCGGGTTTGAAGGTCGATTGTTGTTTCCACGTTTGTTCATGTTGTGTGTTTTGCGTTCGCCATGAGTGAAAACAACATCTGGCGACTTCTATCCAGGTTGCCAAGTCTTACTAAACTGATTGGAGCCTCTGATTGGCCCGCCGCATTCTTGTGCGCAGCGCTGCTTTTTACCCGTCTTGGTACTGTTTCATGAGGGTATATTAGACAGGCATAAGAACATTGTCATATGGAGGGCATTAATATGGGTAGGGAGTAGCAAAATTTGTTGAATTTGAGAGTTCAAGACGGATGACTAAGGTAGGTTTATGCTAAAGTAGGCCATATCTTGAAGGCCTCACCAAGCCTTCCGCCCTGTCTCTTCATTTTGCGGGTTCCCGCAGGCCAACTCTGAGAGATGTAGGTAGAGTGACAGGGTGGAAGCTGTCGGGTCCACGGGGAACCTCCTCTCCGGTAGGCGACTGCAACTTTTCAAGGTTTACACAACGCTCCTCACGTTGAACCTCAGCATTCCAACAGATTAGCATAGCTCCATTAGCTGGGAGACCGTAACGGGGCAATGGAAGACTTCCAAAGTGATAGTCCGAGGAGTAAAGATGACGGTCAACACCATCTTCCTGCGTAAAGTCCGGGAGAACCGCCAGGTTGGAGTAAGAACTCAGTTCGTGGTGATTCCGTTTGAGCCAGAGCACAGTTCGAGCCGTGATGTCCTTGCGAATAGGGCGGGGATGGACAAGTGTTGCGTTACAAGTAGCAACGAACAGAGGTGGTTGGGGCTCCATGGTGGTGTAGTGGCTCTCTCTGTAAGTTCACCTCTGTGGAGTATGTCTTTATATCGGGCGTGGGTATTCTTATATTGAAAGACTTTGGCAAAGGCGGCCGTACCATGTCGAGTGAAAGTGAATCATTAGCTCTGTGTGGAGATACATTCACTGTTGGCGCTTAAGAGTTTATCGATGCCGTCCAGGTGAATATGAACCTCTCCTACGTCGGTTGTGCCTCTATAAGAAGCCAGACAAAAGTTGGCAAGCAAGACGAGTACACTAAACAGAGGGGAACATGGCAGTCGCGCTAGTTTGGTCGTGAGGCTAGGAGTTGTCAACCGCAAGGTTGATGGGGAACTGAGACAGGGAGCACGAAAGGTGATGGACGAGATGAGATTAGTGACCCATTGACTACTGAGACTTACATATTTGAAAATTTGAGCATCCCGAGGTCAAGCCCATGAGAAAAGATGAAACCACCCATGTATGCTATACAGATGGTGAAAGTGGGTTTCGTTTGATAAAAGTGTCGATGAAATTTGTACCAATATCTTACGTCCGGTCTTCTTCCACTGATCCTGAATCAAATAGGGTATATACATGTATGAACAAAAGGGGTTCTCCCGGATTCTCGTTACAAGAGGGTCATACTAATCTCACAGGCCCTTAGCAGCCTCGACTTCCTCTGACTCCTCGTTGACCACGACTTCATGGTCATGTTCCAACGCGGAAATAACTATCCACGTAGGGAAAATGCAGAGGAAAGTGATGCCAAAGTTGAGGCCGATGCTGACGAAGTGGTTGGCATTTCCTTCGGATTGCATGCTGGACGAATAATTAGCGGATGCTACGCGTCGTAAAAAGAAGTCAAACTTACGCCCATGCAACGGTCTGTCCAAGCGCCTCCATACCCCTCAAGATGCCAACATGATGGCTCGTGCTCGACAAATCGGTAGAGTATTGGCCAACAACCCAATACAGGAACTGCTGGAAGGCCTGACCTCCAAACTGCCAGAAGAAAACCAAAGCGTAGCTTTTCCCAAAGCCACCTTGAAACCAATCGAATACTGGCGCTTCCGGAGCATCGTAAAACTGTTTCTGAAGAATAGTCGCCCAAATCCACGTGCCTATCAGGATGGTGACTATGGAAATGAAAGCAACGCGAGCGCGAGTCTTGATGTGTATCTTCTGGTTGTCGAGCAATGCCGCAATCGCGAAAGAGCTGAAGATTCCGGCGAAGTTGGTGAAGAAGCTGGAAAACGCGCGTGATCGAACAGTGAAGTATGAGGTCAACCAGGTGCTCACGAATCCGTTGTAGAAGTAGCTGATGAAGAAGGCCGGGAGTAGAAGAAGGATTCTCCGGCTAACAAACAGCTTTCCAACAGCTTTAAATTCGGCGCCCCAGCTGGCAGCATGGCGAATGACGATTTTAGAGCCATCGTGGCGCCAGACCTTGTTCGCAGAGGATAGACAGAGGGCGATGGGGAGTCCAAGGCACATGATGACGATAAAGACAATGTAGGTCGAGGACGAAACCGAGCCTGCGGTCTTTCTGTTCGCGTTAAGGCCCAAGTTGATGGCACCGCCAACTATAGGCCCGGCGGCTTTTGCAGTCTGCCAAATAGCGAGATAAAAAGCCCGGTCTGAAGGCGCAGGGTAGCCGATTATGATGGCAGCTTCGGCGGCCCAGAAAAAACCGGCTGATATTCCACAGAGTGCGCTTCCAAATAGCAGAAACCAGGTATTTGTGCCAATGGAATTTGTGTATAGACCTGCATGTGTGGTTAGTGTGTACTTGGTATACAAATTTCAAAAGTATCCGGGTAGATACTCACCAGCACCATATAACGGATATCCCACGGCACCAATAGCCAGTCCATACTTCAAGCCAATTCGGTTGTTGATGGCGCCGGCAGCTGCACAAACAATTGCAAATAGGCCGTAAACCAAAGCATTGGCGGCCGAGACAGCATACGGCTCTGCTGCTCCACCAGCGCCGAGTCCCCCTAGGGCATCCCACATTCCTGGAGCTGTAAAGCTAACTCCACATGCGACGAGAATCTGAAACGGGACCGAACGAAAGAAGGATCCCGACTGGCGAGGCGCATCATGGCTGATGGAGGACGACATGGTAAAAAGCAAGTGAGACTGCGAATTCCATCACAAACATATCGAGCCATGCCATACCTTATGTATATTCGATACGATGGAGAAGCGATTGCTTGTTACAATGGGGCTATCACGCAATGTGAGCTTTAACGCCTTGTAGGCAACATTGCTGAAATTTTCTTCATAGGGGTGCGTCCGTGCGCATCTATCAAATGTTACAATATCCTAAAACTTCGAGTTCGGTCTTGCGAGCACGGAAAAAAAAATCATGCATGTAAATTCAAAGGGTACATGTAATTCAATGACTTTGGATTAAACCATGGTAATTATGGGAATGCCGAGCGATTGTTGCATGAGGAAGCAGGTTGTCGTGCCAATGATGTAAATGACGTAACAACAACGCGGGATGTGAAATGCCGACTTCATCCGTCAGCAAATCCTTCGTGATACAACATAGACAGGTTCTCCATTCACTCCTCAGAGCAAACATGTTTGATGTGAAGGAGGTATATTAGTCAAATACCATCCTGAAAGCCGTTCGATGCATGTTCGGACATGACCCACCTTTCCCAATTGTACGCTAAAACGCCTTGCAATGCGGCTACTAATACATATGTACATTCTTCCAAGGAAAACATTCAACATTGACTCAATATCTCTGTCCCTTATGTAACTCCCATAATGCTGGCAGCCAATCCTAGTCCCATGATGACCAATATTCCCTTTCCGAGTCGGATCCTCTCACTTCCCCCCTCCTTGGCTGTTTCATTGAAACATTGAAAGGTCTGCCTCTGCTTGTTATATGGTCCCAGTTTGGAATTCAAGCAGTTTTCGACGTCCGCGACAGAGTCTGTTGTGCAGAACAGGTAGCAGCTGGTGCTGTCTGTTTGTATCAAGTTGATGTGGCTGTTGCAACAGCTGTCGAAGATTGTAGAGTTGCTGCCTCCGATGGGCACCGAGCATGACGGGGCATTTGTTGCGGGTTGCGGAATTTGGCCCGAGTAGTGACACGAAAGGGAGGCGTTTAGATTATTGTCGACGTTGACCATGGTTTGGGATTTATGTCGGGACTGTAATCTTTTTACAAGGAGGTCCTGTGCTAGATCTAGGGGGGATCTATGGAAGAATCGAAGTCAAAACAAGGGCGACCCGATTGTTGAAGGGAGATTCGAGTTGTATGAGCGTTCCAGGAAGTGATGTTCAAAGGGCGTAGATATCGTCAAATCGTCAAATAGTACTAGTAACAACTTGTCGTTCCAGAAAAGTAGTTCAAATCCACAAGACTAAGGAGGAAAGAGACGAGATGAAGAGGCAGTGAACTTTGTGGAAATCGTAAAAGGAAAGGAAATTCGTGGAGTGGATTGCTCAAAAAGATTGGAGAACGCCCCGCATTCAAAGAAACCACAACAGAACGAATGGCTCAATTTAACAGACTATCCGAGAGAAGAGGCTCACCAGATCTCATAAGAACAGTATTGCATCTATGTTTGGCTGTGGTTGCATTGTGGGTCAAGCGATTAAGCGCCATCCTGTCCCGGGGTCTTGGCTCGACCACAAGGAACCATTGGCCAACGACGTACGGAAATATACGCGCCAGAAGCTATTCCAGTATCATCCCACGTGTCGCCAGGTTTGAAACATGATCTGCAAGCGGGATCTGTGTAGTCGCTGGCATTGGAAACACGACCAATGATTGGACGAGGATAACATCACGTGATACATCCGTTCCATGCCATCTGCCTTGTGGAACCCTTGGAAACAATCACCAGAATAGAAATCGTGTGGAACAGTATTGGAAAACATTCTCCTTGACTCTTTTCAAGGGCCTGAATTTGTGCGAATTCCCTCATATAGACATATAACGGAACAGTGTTGCAATAATATTCTCTCCAATTTCTCGCGTATCCAGGACAACCTCGAGCAAAAGTAACATTCCGTTCTGTTTCGTCGTTGGGGTCATTGGTAGTGCCGGGGTATCCTCAGACTGGTATCCGTGCGGTAATATCCTCTGCAGCTTTGGTGCGACAACGGTGTTTAAAGTACTCCTTCCAAAGGAACCAAGTGTTTGGAAATCTTTCCAGCGTCAAAGCACCTGCCCTCAAGACTTAGCCTTGTAGATTACTCAATCAGAACTGCGTTCAAGCTCTGCCATTGGTCATAGGTACTGGTCCTCACGTTTCCAGAGGCTTGGGGACCGTAGTTCCCGTATCTACGGGTCTACTTCATGTTTGTGTTGATTACAGACTGCAAGTAACGACCTCTCCCCCGACATGACTCTCGCATCCCACCTTTCATTCTACCTATCCTATCGATGCGTAAGTAAAGCCTTGGTCTAGTAGTGGTATAAAGACATCACCTTTACTCATTACTTCTGTCATAGCCGGGCCGGTCATCAATCGTGCAGTCTACTCGGGCACGCCGATAGGATTTGTATCGGGCGCCACTGATAAGTTTCAGAGGTGCGATTTGTTATACGCTGCGAAGTGTATGCAAGACATTATACAAGTAGTCTTACAAAGACCTTATACCAACTACTATGTTCCAGCAGTTCAGTTCAGAGAGCTCAGATGTGTATCCCAATGTGTAGCATATCTTGGCCGCAATTGCGTTTTGTGAAGGCAGAAACGAGCCGGAAAGCATGTGTTCAGATGATCGAGTGAATCGAGTGATTGATCAGTGACTTCTTAGATCCATGTAACAAAGGAGATTATATACTGCTCAAAGGAGCGGAACAATGCCCCTCCGGAGATCCAAGTGGTCCCAAATGATCATGTAATTAAGCACTCCACGCGACACGTTTCGAACTCGTTTTCTAATTCGGGCGCTTGTAGCAGAAATGACAAATCTTTCCTTACGCTCTTTTCGGGTAAGAACAACATCGTTGCTGCTGCTTCAGCCTCATATATTCAAAATACTGTTCCTGTGTCGGCTGGAAACACACTTTAGAGTTTAGATATACAAGTGGAGGTACTTACTTGGTTGAACAAGCTCTTGCTCGGCAACTGAACCAAGATCTCAGATGATGCAGTGTCTTCTCGTTGTTTAATCCGAGTCACGGTACCAGTCAGTATGAGTATGTTCAATACCCCATTTATTTAAATCGGGTTTGTCTCCCAGTTTCCAGAAGATCTTAGTGTGGTGGACATATTCTACGGGCGAATGCTAGTTGGCTGTGAGGAAAGTCAAAATGACAAATCGGGAGGCGAGACGTTGATTATGTTGTGTCTCGAGTGTAATTTGAACAATGTATCGGAAGCAAAGGAAGATTCTCAGCTCTTTGCACGCTATATTGTTCGACATTATTGGCATAGCGCTAGGCAACAGCCTCGTATTGGTCCCCGATCTGGCTGACCGCTGCAAGGATGCTCATCCTTTGCTGACGCCGCCCCCCCCCCCCCCTCAAAAGGAGGACATCATCCCACTCTTTTTACATTTCTATCATCCCAACTCGTCGGTCCTTCGAAACAATCGCCCACTACCTTTCATATCAACACAACGCCAACATGAAGTTCACCATTGTTGCTCTCATTACCGCATTCATTGCTACTGCCGTCGCAGCTCCCTACGGATACGGAAGATGTGAGTTGGGTGGGAAGGTAATTGATTGCAATAAGATGGGCGAAGGTAAACCACGATCGTCATACATTCTTGTCACCCGAAATAATCGCAGGCCGAGAGAAGGTGGTGTTGGAGGTGGGAGGGGAGGGGCAATATACCAGCCATGAAGTGAAGCATAAAGACCTGTGACCAAGGCTGACCTGTTGGACAGAGATGCAGAAGTTACTCGGGGGATCCGGCGATACCGCCAATACCCGATTTTCGATCGAGATGAAGTAATGGCAAGCGTCAAATGGATAAATACGGTGGCTTGCACCGACGACGCGGCGTGAGCTCATACTGGGCTTTAACCTACGGGAAGGAAATATTGTAGTCAGGGTTAGCTCGCTCAATTAATGGCAGTTGGAAATATGCTCACCGTATTCTTGACAACGAATACCCTATCTAGTGATTTCCTAGATTCTATTGCCTTGTTAAATTAGACAACGTAGGTGTTCCTCCGTACCTAACCCTTGAAGAGAGACATTCATCCCGTTTTCTGCTGTTATATCCACTCCTAGAAAATCTCTTTTGCTTCAATCAAAGATTTAGCCTCCCTAAGGTTTAGCCACAAAGTATTATGAAACTCTCCATCAATTTCTTCGGTGTGTTCGTCATAGTCTCTCTGGCCACTTCTATTATCAGCGCCATCGCCAGTTGTGCCACCAATCCCAAAAGCTGCGATTGTTCTAGAAGTGAGTCAGCATCTTTCGCTGCGTGGTATGTGTTGAACAATGATGGCGAAGACCCGACTGCACTAATGTCGCCTGTTAGGATGTCTCGAATTGGACGTGGAGGCTTATAGTTGATATAGTGCAATGGAAATGCGATAGAGAAGGTTACGGTTGTCACCGAGCGTCTAGCCATGAATATACCTACTCAGGTTAGCAATGTCTGCGGTACGGGGGACTTGTCAGTTAAAAGACGTTCAATCGTGAAATACAGTCACCCATTCGGCTATTTATATGATTATGCAAAAGGTGTAGAACTTCTGACGAATGCCTGCAGCCTCCCCACTTGGTATGGGCATACCAGAACTGTGGATGGATATCGACCCTTTCCATTGGACACCACAGACGAGTATAACATGTTGATGAACATGAGGTTCAAATTATTTTTTACAGTCATGCGCCGAAAAGAATTTGGAATGGGAACGAACTCATGCGAAGAACTGGAAGAAAGATCCAGGGAGACAGATGACTCGAGAGAAGGCAATGAAGAAGGAGGTGAAACAGAAAAAGAAAAAGAATAAAACAAAAGATGCGACCACGAAGAAGATAATAGAGACAGAATTGAGGATTTGAGCTCGATGGTGAAGGGCGATGACGTAGATCACCAATACACCCATGTTTTCTGTCCCAATATCAAACACGAACTTTTGTATCTCAACATTATAGTGCATCTGATTATTCTTTCTGTTTTTCTCCTATACATAATAAGTCGAGTCAGATTTATTATTACTCGTTTCAGAGTACCCCACTTAGCCTTGTTCTACAGTCGAAGAGTGCTGGAAGACGCTATTCCAGAATTTCGATTTGATAGTGTATCCAACAAAGTATTACATAACACTCTTCTCTTTCTCTTTTAACTTTCTACCCTAATTAATACTCCGACTGCATTTCGAAATCTTCTCTCTTTTCATATCGACATGTTCTTGCTCAAGTCCAAACCGGACCATGCCCTGTTTCGAAACAGCGGCAAAATTAATCCCAGCAGCTATACCCACCCAGAGCCTCTCCGCGGCTTCAAGCTTTGGCACTAGCATCCCCTCGCAGCCCTTCATCTACACAGTATGTACATACAGTACAAGTGGCGCTCAGTCCAGACCTGCAACCATTTAGCCATTTCATCCATCGACTTTCGGTACGTACCAGGACCCCATCATATTTAATCAGGACCACCATCAATCCAAAGGGGCGTTAGGGCTACACTTAATTTTCTTCCTTCCATCCATTCGCTCGGTTTGGCAATCTTCCCGGTTACAATCGAGATTGGTGCATAATGCACCCCGGAACGCCACAAGCTCTTCGCATGCATATATCATATATGTATACTAAAGACAGGGATGCGCATTCCTAGCCCGGCACTTTCTTTCCATCACCGGGCTTCGAATAAATGAACGACAACGGGTGAAGGGGCAAAAATACACACAAGCCGCGGACCAGTCTACCTACCCCACAAAACGAATTTAAGGCATGTTTGGACGTCCTGTAATTCTGCCTAATGAAGGGCATGTAAATGGGTAGTACGGTAAGGACAGCTTGTGCTTTGGAAATAATAGGGAAGAAAGGGAAGTGTTTATATATATTCGCTGTCTGTGTCTGCCAATTGTGAAATCTCACGACTCAAGCACCTCATCCTCAGACTTCTTCGACATACAATAACCTCGCCGATACTCAAAATGAAGGTCACTGCCGCAGCCGTCCTCTCCCTTGTTGGCTTTGTCGCCGCGAACCCCCTGGTCGAGCGTCAATCCTGCCCCAAGGTCTACACCTTCGGTGCTCGCGAAACCACAGCTGGCGCCGGATACGGTACTGCTGGTGGACTCGTCAACCAAGTCGTAGCTGCTTACCCAGGAAGCGGCGCAGAAGCCATTGTCTACCCAGCATGCGGTGGACAAGCATCATGCGGCGGAGCGAGCTATGATAGCTCTGCATCTCAGGGCACCGCTGCAGTCGTCAAGGCCGTGACTGCGTACAACGCCAAGTGTCCCAGTACTCAGATTGTCCTCATTGGATACTCCCAAGTAAGATATTCGATAATATGCTTGTGGTGACAGTGTACCATGATATACTAATGATCAAAACAGGGTGGCCAGATCATGGACAACGCCCTTTGCGGAGGATCCGGCGCGACACTTACCGGGAATGCTCTCGCAGCTGTGAAGGCCGCCATCTTCATGGGAGACCCTCACAACGTCGCTGGTCTGTCTTACAACGTTGGCACTTGCACCAACAAGGGGTTCGCCGCCCGGCCATCCGGCTTCCAGTGCTCGCCCGCTTCCCCCAGCATCATCAAGTCGTACTGCGATTCCACCGATCCTTACTGCTGCAACGGCAACGACGCCAACTCCCACCAACAGTACGTCACCAAGTACGGTTCCCAGGCCTTGGCCTTTATCAAGAGCAAGGTCACTGCTTAGATGATCGGGCGGGACGTGAGGAGGTGGAAGGAAAGCGGACGGGGACTTCTGTATTTAGGTTAGCCACTACTTACCTGTAAATATGATATCAGACTATGTTTATGAGCAAGTATGGGCTACACTCAAATTATACCTTCTTTGGCTGTTTGAAACCGTCGAACGTATGATGTTGTTGAAGCAATGAGCCCAACGTCACAGAAGCCTGAGGTCAAGATCCATGGTAGGGGATAATTTTACAAATTTTTAAACGATATTGGTACATAGATCCCCTCGCAATGGGTCGAAACGTACACCTATGATGTTCGCAAAACTATGTCTGCGTCTCTTCTTGCCTGTTCGACCTAGCCAGTGACCCCCATGAGTCCTTTAGTTCCTCTTTCACGCTGTCCACTCGTAACACGCCGCTGCGAATGTCCATCACACGTCGTGCCCTCTTCAATGCCGTCTGTGCAGTCTCGTCACCGTTTAATTCGGCCTCTTCAATCTCTTTCAGCGCCTTCTCGCGAGCAGCGGCCATGATGGCTTCCTTTCCGCCCTGTGCTTCAACCTTGGCTGCAAGTTCCGCCTTGAATGCGGCTTTCTCTGGATTGGCTGTAGCCAAGTCACCGGCTTGCTCCAGTTCTTCGCGCTGCTTTTTGACGTATTCTTGCAGTCCGCCTATCTTGTTCACCTTTTCTAGGAAGCTGCTCTGACGAACTCTTGAATCAAGTCGGCGCTCAGACCTCAAGAATGCCAACTTGAGACCGTCCTCGAGATCATTCACGATCCCTCGCTTCAAGTAGCGCTTCGCAGCCCTCCAAGCCAACCTGTCCTCTTCGTCTGAATCTGCACTTAGCCCTTCCCGCACGGATTGTTCTTTTTGCATTTGTTCCACAGCCGCAGCTCGCTCCTTCAGAATCTCTACACTCGGCCAGTAGCTATCAATGGTGCTTTGACTGAGCCCACGCGCCTCTGCATCCGCTCTGAACCGCGCAATGATATCGGGTGTTTGCATGATTCTCCACCTCAGCGCCCATCCCATAGGCCCCAATTCTTTTATGCGCGTCTCACTTTCCTTGAGCAGGTACTCATCCAATCCGCCCTCGCGATCGATTATTTTTAAGACGCCGGCTGTGACCCGGAGTCTAATCTTCTTTTTTAAAGCGATGGAGTAGATATTTTTGTTCAAGACATTAGGCTTCCAGTTTCGCCGTGTCTTCGTCTCAGTATCGGGTGACACATTGTTGCCGAACTGAATCATTTGGCCTCCATAAAGACCGCTATTGGACTGCTTGTAGAGGAGAGCAGGTCCATATGGGTAGGGAGGTATCTGGTCGGTGTTTCCAAGAATATGTTTGGGGAGATGTGAGCCGAGATCACCGCCCTTTGGTCGCCTGAGAGGGTCATTTTCAATGACTTCGTCGTCGAACTCGTCGTCGAGATCTTGGTCACGGAGGGGTGAAGAGGTTGTGAAGGTTCGAGGTGTGGACTGAGCCGCACGGAAGAGACTGCGGACTGTGAAAAGACTCCCAGAAATTGATTGACAGCGAGGAGGCATGTTTGGCAGTGGGATGTCTGCGGTAGGAGCTGGTCGGGTTGGTGGTGGGGAGACAACACAACGGAGGTCCGATGAAGAATTCCCAGTAGTTGCCTGGTCTGTGCGCATATTTTTCAAGAACGTCTTGTGCATCGGGCGGAGCTCCCCACCACACACAAAGCACACAAACACAAGGAGTATTACGTTGTCTTTGGATATCAGATTGACCAACGCAAGCCCAATTTGCAACCGGGAATCATCACTTGACATTTACGATGGCAGACAAGCCCCCACCAACAACTGCGAGCATTGCCATTGCTTCTGCGCTGATTGCGGGTGTCACTGGGTACTTCATTGGACAGGCCAAACAACTCGGCCTCTTTGGTGGCAGCCCAGTGCGGATTCCCAGTGACAAAGACAGGAAAAAGAATGCAGACGAGTCGGACGGCGACTACGAGGACTCCAGCGACGATGAGGAGGGGCCCCTCAGCGAATTCCCTGGTCACGGCGAAGAATGCAAGCTAGTGCTTGTTGTGCGGACAGATCTGGGCATGACAAAAGGTATTGTTGCTGCAGAGCTCTTCCTACGGAGCTTCATTGATACTGCATAGGCAAGATCGGAGCGCAGTGCGGCCACGCGACGCTCGCCTGTTACAAGCACTTCCTTAAAAACGCACCGAATTCGCCGATTCTAAAACGCTGGGAGCGATCTGGACAGATGAAGGTGGCGCTCCAGGTCAAGAGCGAGGAGGAGCTGGAGATGCTACAGGCGCGCGCGCTGAGTTTGGGGCTCTCGGCGCACATCATACACGACGCAGGACGTACACAAATCGCGAGTGGAAGCGCAACAGTGTTGGGCATCGGACCAGGGCCTAAGGGTGTTATTGATGAGATCACAGGCAGTCTGAAGCTGCTGTAGAACAAATATGCAGTGGTGCTGGTTTGGTAAAGGCTCTGTGGCTGTCTGCTTTACAGATGGAACCTTTCACGCCTCACATGCATACTGTACATGCATGGATGACAGCAATGAGAAGACACCAGCACAGGCATGACCAAAAGAACAATGAATAATAGCTTGTATGTAGCTGACTAGGTTTTTCCCAAGCTTCAACTGCCAACGGCATCCGCAGGGACTTGAAATTAGTCGTCCTGGCACGCCTACCACCGAGCTCAAACCCGAAGGTGAATTCAGGCAATAGACGCGCCGACTCGCTCTCCAACCTGTCGACCGGAAGATTGACATCATGAGGTGTTGATGGCTCCATAATCGGTCGAACTGCCAGACCGTCAACCGAACACACCCCTAGAGGTGGACGGGACAGTCGGACACAGGTCGTTGGAGAGGAAAAGAAAAGTGAGTTGCGCCGGCCAGAAATTTATTTTGTATCTCAACATCTTGGCAGCGCTAGCGGTGACCTGGATCGAGGTTAGCACCAAGCGGCTCTTTCCCTGTGAGAACACCACCAACACCTTCGCCCGCACACTCCCACATCCACTCGATCACATATTCACCACCCCATATCGCATCTACTCCATCACATCCCCTGCAACCAGAACCCCCCCCCCCCCCCCCCCCCCCCCCCCCCCCCCCGATTCATCTCGATTCCACTGAAATCTCGTACATAGCTGGTGTAGTCTCTCCGCTGCCGTGGGTGTGCGAATACCTTTTCCCCTCATCTCACTTCTCCAAACACCCATCATGTCCGACGCCATCGACATGGAGGAGATGAACCGCATCCGCGCCGAGATGGGCGTCGCGCCGCTGCCTGTTCCTGGCGCTACCGGTCCCGCCTTCAAAGCCAAAAATGACGACCCAGAGGAGGAGCCTGCCAGCACCATCGAGACACGCGAGGCCGCAGGTTTCGACAACTGGAGGAAGCTTGAAGAGGAGGCCGCCAAAAAGAAGCAACGCGAAGAACGGGCCGCTACCATTAGGAAGGAGCGTGAGAAGGCCCAGCGCTTTGCGAAACTCGAGGGAAAGGGGCTGGCCGAATCCGCCCCCGAAGAAGATGATTTGGCCTGGCTCAAGGGCTCTAAGAAGCGCCAGAAGAAAATCGCCAAGGCTGAAAAGACACAGCGCGAACACGAGGAACGCGAACGAGAGGCACAAGCTGCATTACAATACACTGAGGCAGATCTTGCGGGCGTGAAAGTTGGACACGAGTTGGATCAGTTCGACGATGGCGAGGACCAAATCCTTGTGCTGAAGGATACCGCTGTTGATGCCGACGAGGATGACGAGCTCGAGGCCGTATCACTCAAGGAGAGGGAGCGTCTTCAAGAGAAGATCGATTCCAAGAAGCGGAAACGCGCCTACGACCCGAATGCCATGGACGAGGCCGGCCAGAGCTCTATTCTCGCCCAGTATGACGAGGAAATCGATGGCAAGAAGCACAAAGCCTTCACGCTAAACGGCCAGGGCAACATAGTCGAAGAAGCCCAGCGTGACGCGTCCGGTGTACCGAAACCTAAAAAGGTAGCCGTCAGCCTCGACTTCCTCAAGGAAGAGGTGGAGGCCAATGACTATATGGACATTTCGGAAGTCAAGGTGAAGAAGTCGAAGAAGAAGAAGTCCAAGTCATCTCGCAGGAAGCACGTCGAAAATGAGGAGGATGCGTTTGCTATCCCTGAAGAGGCTGCCGAGGAAGACATGGAGATCGATGAGCCCGAAAATGTCGCCCCCAAACCCAAGAAAATCCTATTCGAGGGATCGTTCGTAGACGATGATGACCTCCAGGCGAGCCTGAAAGCCCAGCGCCAGAAGGCTCTCAAGAAGAAGCACAAGAAACTGGGTCCTGCAGATCTGGCACGTCAGATCCGTGAAGAGGCCTCGGCACCACAAACTCCCGATATTCAAGACACTATCGAGGAGGACGAGGAGCCAGGTCTCATAATCGACGAAACCACCGAATTTGTCGAAAACTTACATCAACCCGGGACCGCAGAGGACGCAGAGGAGCGACCACGCAAGCGCCAGAAGTCTAGCCAGCCCTCCAATGGTATCAATTCTGTAGGCGTTGACGAGGAGGGCGATGTCGATATGGCTCAGCAATCCTATGCTGAGGTTGGCGAAGAGCGCCAACGTTCCGCATCCATCGGCATTACTGGCACTGGTCTTGACGAAGAGAAAACCATTGACCAAGGACTCGGGGCTACCCTTGCACTCCTCAAGCAACGCGGCGTCATTACGACTTCTGAGAGCGGTGACATGAATGCCCTTTACCGTGAGCGCCAGCATTTCCTCAACGAGAGGCAACGGGCAGAAGCCGCCGCCGAGCGTCTTGCAAAAGAGCAGCGTGAGCGTGAGCGTACATCTTCTCGGTGGCATAACATGACTCCTCGCGAACGCGAGGAATGGGCTCGTAAGAACAACACGAACCGCGATCAACTTGAGAGTAGGAAGCTGGCCGACATTTTCAATAAAGAGTACAAGCCAAATGTTACGCTCAACTACGTCGACGAACATGGACGACACATGAACCAAAAGGAGGCTTTCAAGAAGCTGAGTCACCAGTTCCACGGCAAAACTAGCGGCAACACCAAGACCCAGAAGCATCTTGATAAGATCGCCGCCGAGAAGAAGAAGGAGGCCGAAAGCGCTCTACAGACTACACACACTGGCGGTCTGGGTAGCGCCCGTGGTCAACAAGCAAAGAAGACTAAGCAGGCCGGTGTTCGACTACTGTGATTGAGACAAGATTCTCGAAATAGTGTTCTCGGAACGGCTTCACAGAACCTGAAAGGGGTCTTAGGCGAGAAACATACTGGTGATCGGCCACTCCAAACGAAGCCCTCGGTGCCAAGGGCATGCGACAGTACCCACGGTCAACAGACAGGGACGGTTCAAGTCTAATAGTAGCTTTTATCAAAGGTTAACATGGCGTTGGGCATGCATGGTTACGGTTGGAGTATAAGGAACTTGCAAAGGTCAGTATTTCGAGAATGAATTGCATGGAGTCAGTTATTAATTGAAGAAATTTCTCTAGTCCCAGCCGACGTTGTGCCACTGACGGTATGTTCCGCAGCTGAAATTTGCTCGCTAACCTGTAAGGGCCCTCGTGCGTTTATCGACTCAATGATGTACTTCATAAGCCAGCCTCTCTAGTAGCATGACGGGATACCTCCAGTCCATGCAGAGGATAAGTATACCTGAGATTTCTTTCCGTCCTTCGTTCCCTTCATTTCAACAATCATGCCATGAAGATTGCCAAGATAGACTGTCATTCTAGACATGTTCATATCATCATTATCCGTCTTTTCATTGAATTTCGCTGGCTTTCTTTAATTCATTGGGGGACATTGAACATTTGCACATCTAGTGACAAATGCACTTGCCCTTCGGTTACAATATTTATTTTAAGAACTCGATCCAGGCATGTGACGCCGAATTCAGTTACGCATACAATATTCGAGTGTCCCCGCAGGCTAAATCGAAATATCCTTAGACTGTGTTGCCTCCCAGTCACGCCCGGCGCAACGGAATCGTGGGGTAATCGCCCTCGGTATCTTGGCATTGCATTTATAACTTCTATCTAAAGTGTCTCGCGTGCCACTTCAAGCTCGTTTTACATTAACGACACCTGCAGATGGTGCACTGGCTAGTCAAAGAGGCTGGGCAACAATGTAGGAGAGCCATCCACAACTTGGCCATCCGGAAACGGCCCCACAACGAATAATCTGGGATGGGTGTATAACATTGAGACGTGCTCGCAGCTTCTAAATATGCATTCACAGGAAGAGAAGCTGTTATTTGACATCATGTTCACACTTTCGCTGCTAGCTGCTCTTGCGGCTACTCCCCTTCTGGTGGCTGCAGTGCCCTCGGTCGAACCAAGACAGGCACAAAAGGTCACTGTCGATTTCGGCAAAAAGTACCAGACCATTGACGGATTCGGCTTCTCCGGTGCTTTCCAGCGCGCAAATCTGATTGTCAATCTCAAGGAGCCGAAACAGACCGAGCTGCTCAATCTTCTCTTCAACACTACATCCGGCGCCGGCTTCTCGATCGTGCGCAATGGAATTGGTTCGTCTCAAGACAGCAGCAAAGACTACATGAACACGATTCTCCCCAAATGTCCCTCATCTCCGACCGGAACACCAGAGTACAAGTGGGATGGCAAGGATTCGGGTCAAATTTGGTTGAGTCAACAGGCTGTACGATATGGCGTCAAGACCTTTTATGGAAACGCTTGGTCTGCGCCTGGCTGCATGAAGACGAATGGCGTTGATGTAAATGGTGGACAACTTTGTGGAGTAAATCCCTTTCTCATCCGAGCTTAGCGAACGAGTGATTGACGAGCGTTAGGTCTCGGGCGCCAGTTGCTCCAAAGGAGATTGGAAACAAGCCTACGCGAACTACCTAATCAAGTGGGCGCAGCTCTATGGAGAAAATGGCATTAAGATTACCCACCTTGGTTTCCTCAATGAACCTGATTATTCCACCTCATACGCCAGCATGCAATCCTCTGGCACCCAAGCCGCCGATTTCATCAAGGTGCTTCGCCCAACTCTCGATAAAGCAAACATGACCGACGTCGGAATCAACTGCTGTGAGGCCACGGGTTGGTCCGTAGCGAGTGGACACGCGTCGCAAATCGCTTCGGCTGGTGCAGAAAGCATGTTGTATGCCATCACGTCGCACGAATATTCATCAAGGATCAGCGGGACGATGAAGACGACGAGAAGAGTTTGGCAAACCGAATATTCCGATCTTAATGGTGGCTGGAGTACCGCATGGTATTCGAACGGCGGAAGTGGGGATGGCTTCACCTGGGCCAACACCGTCTTCAACGGCGTTGTCAACTCCAACCTCTCCGCCTACATCTTCTGGGGTAAGTTGTCGAGGTGCGAATTGTGTGGCATGCTGCAAACTGTATGCGAGACACAGTTGCTGCATTGTGTCTTAGACACATGTCTTGCTCTTGCTACCCAATCCCTCATATTTGCTTTCAAAAGCTTTTCGCTGACTTTTGTTCTCGTGGATTCTAGAGGGCGTCCAAGATCGCGCGACAAACAACAACAACAACGAGAAATTAATACTTGTCGACGGACAGACCTACACGGTGTCGAAACGTCTCTGGGCGTTTGCGCAGTTCAGAATCGTTCGCCCAGGAGCACTGAGGGTGGGGGCTAGCGGCGGTAGCAATTTGAAGAGCAGCGCGTTCGTGAACGCTGATGGAAGTCTTGCGGTTGTTATCATCAATTCTGGTACCGGCACACAGAGGGTCAGTATCGGGTTGACTGGGTCCACGCTCACAAATCCGACGGTCCAGGCGTGGTATACCGATAATACACACGACATGACTGCGGTGGATGTTACGGTTGCGGCTGATGGAACGGCAACGGCCAGTGTAACAGGCAGGGGCATGATTAGCTTTTTGTTTGTGCCTGCGGCTCCAGTTCCACCGGTTGAATCACCAGTTCCGACGCCGGTCTAGAGGGTGGACATCAGGCGAGACACTAGTCTGTGAACGTTTCTTGTCTCTAGTAACAACTTCAGCAACGAACCAATGCGATGTGGCAAGATTTGCCGAGCAATACTGTATTTACCAGTCATAGTTCTTTCTGTACATGCTTACTTGACTACCAATCGCTACTGTTTGCACATTTCCGCCATAGTCATTCCAGACATTATCGATGTATCCTACAACCAATGTGCCTCCATGAAGTGCTTCGGCATCTCCTTACTCTTAGTGTGACAGACGTGCCCGCACATTAAGCAATTCTTCCCGATACTCCTTATCAAGAGTCCCTGCCACTTCTTCTGCAATGCGGCCTTTTGCTCCTTGCTCAGAATTTCTAGAACCCCTTTTTTCACCCCATCCCAGCCCTTCACCAGGTCAAAGAACGGCCCTGGAGTATCGAGCTCTTGCCGAACGGTTTTTACCGTGTAAGTCTCGAATTCGCAGTCCATGATTCGGACCAAGCAAGCCATAAGTGCTGTGCCAAAGGCGGCTCGCTTAAGGAAGGAGTCGAGTTCAGTGGCCCACCAGTGTGTGAGGAAAGGGAGCCGGGTAAGGATCGAGTAGAACGAGGATGCGGGAACAGTAGTGTAGGTGGCGAGGACCGTGGTGGCTGTGGTGAGAGTAAGGACGGGACAGAAGGGTGAGACGCGTAAGGCTTCGCCTGGGCGCTGTACCATTGCAATGCCGCCTTCCAGATGCTGACTGATATCCATAGCCACGGGATCGCATGACACAACGTATGTCTCGTATGCCTGGGACAATAGCGCGAGGTTTCCTTCCGTAGGTGGCCAAATTATATGAATAATTGAGCCAGAGAGCACAGTCGAGACGGTGGTTCCCTCATTGAAGTGTTGTAGTCGTAGATATGTATTGCAAGGCAAGATGGTGCAGGATAGATCGCTCGAGGATAGAAGGTGCCCTCCTTGTTCTTTGGCGACACCAAAGCTTTCTTCTAGCAAAGGTGAGGGAATCGATAGAATAAGATTTCTAGTCGTGTAGGTCGGAGAAGTTATGTTGGTAAGCAGCTGCACTGCATCTCTCTGACGACTAGTCTTCTCCTGGACAGCAGCTCGCTTTTCTCTCCCACCGTCACGACACTCTTCTCGATCTGCATCATGCACATGTACGACGTCTTCACCATCATTACCCTCCTCGGTCTCGTCATATATATCCCTATAGTCTTTCAGTAACATATCCCGTAACTCCTCCGCTGTGGGCCAGGAGTCTCCTTTGTGTGCGGCAAAAAAGGGCGACGTCTTCTTTCCCATGGACGGATATGCATCTCCAAAGCGTTCCCTCGTTGCTTTGTTTTCTGTGCGTGCAGCCGCAATATTGCCGCTCTCAAGGAGGGTTACGAATATTTGAGCATCAGGCGAGGAGCAAGCGGCTAGTTCGGCGCGTACTGCGACAAGTGTTCCGCCGCCGCTGACGGATGATTTTTCTCTGTTGGATTTTGCTTTCTTGGATTTCGCTGTCGACATGATTGGTTAGGTGATGGTGTGAGAGTGGTGTTGAAGATGGGTGTGGGTGAGTGAGTGGGGTGGGAGCAGCAACTGGTGGCTAATTCAAAGGTTGAAGCGTCGTGTAGAAGGAGCTAATGTAGAGAAAAAGACCCCAACCTCGTGTGCCACCACTGTGAGGCGGGGCAGGGTGAAAGAGTCTGGTTGTATTCTGCTGGTTTTTTTTTTCATATTTTTCTTTCTTTCTTCGAGTGAAAGGCGGTTCGTGAGGCGTGACGATGTCTACGAACAATTGACTGAGCGCTGTTGCAATTTCAAAACAAGTTCACCTGAATGAGTGGGTGCGGTGCTTGAATTCTTTTGAGGTAATAGTCATAGGCTACAAGTTGGTAATGAGACGTAGACGCGCGGTAAACTTTGAATACACGTGATACGACCTTCACCACGTCTTTGCGCCAAGCCTCAGCGCCTCGCTTAATCAATCCATACACACTAGACAAACTATACAATCGAGACATTCGAAACGTACAAGAGAAAAATAGCCTCTGCAACCACCTGCCGCCCATCACCTGTCAACCTCGAGGAGTAAAATAAAGGCTTAATGGATGCTCTGAGCCTACGACTTAAGCACGATCGGGTATTGTCTATTAATTATCTTTTTGCCCTACGTTCACGACTCGCATAGAATGTTACAATGTGCCATGTTCGTATAGAACACTACCCAAAAAAAGCCTTCCCGACGTTATTACTCTGTTCCATATTCGACATCCCGGAAGCATTTTTCAGATCTCTCAATGAACATGACTTCAATAGCATTTGTCAGTGGCACCTTTACGTAGAGGCGCTCCTATCACATAGGGCCGCGTATGTTTTAACTTTTCTCACTTCCCTTTCTTAGTTTCTTAGAGCGTAGCGTACGACATTGGTTTCAACAACTTAAATTGGAGTCTCTCTCACCCTCTCTTTCGTGGGGACTGCCACTATTTGATTCGGGTGTATATACAGACCTCAAGCGCCGATCCATCTCATTCTCTACGCCTTCGTCTTCGACACATTCCTCCATCAATCGAGCTCTATCAACATGTACGACTCCCTTAGTAGCCTCGCTGTCAATCCATTTGGTTCAGAAGCCTACGACGATGCTTTCTTCCCAGTTTCTCAGTACCAGAAGATCACCGAGGAACTGTTCGACATGTCGACTTCCCCGCTGGCCGAGACGCAAGCCCAGCAGTCAATCAAGATGCCAGACTTCTCATCAGACAATGTTCCCGCTTCCACATCTACTGAATGTGTCTCTTATGGCCCTGCATCAATGGCAGCTTCCTCATACGGCGAACTTCCTCGAATTGATGCAGTTCCGCCTTATCCAACCATCCCATCAAGTCCCGCATCCAAGACTGAGATCTCAGACATTCTTTCAATGGAGATCCCAGACTTTCTTCGTGTCAAAGTGCCGCACGCGGTCTCATCATACCCACCGAACCCCCCAGCTTCAGTCCCTACTCCCAAGGCCGAGCGCAGAATTACCTATCTCAAAGCCCGAGACGCTGGCAACGTCCTTCTCTATCTCCCCCATCATATCCGCAAAAGAATCTATTCATTCATTCTCGTCGACTACCCCGAGCTCCGCATCACTGAGATTCCAGAGACTGGCAACTTCGCTCAAGCGTTCCCAGAGTTTTGTCATACCCTTGACATCATCTACTTCGACGCGTGCTTGCCTATCATCAAGAACACCACCTTCACCATCTCCTCTGACGGGGCCATATTCAACCTCATGGTCTTTCTCGGAGAGTTCGGTAACAACAAAGGATATGATGCTGTCCAGTCGCTGGAGTTCGCTGGATGCAAGGCCGTCGGTATGTACGAGGAGACTGCCTTGGGTCTGTTCGAGAAAGGCGTCTTCAGATCTAACGCAACGAGATTGCTACTCCGGTGCCCAAATTTGACAGAGGTATCTTTCATCATCAATCTCAATCAACTACCCTGGAAATTTGATACTGGAGGCCGACGGGTTGACATGGATGCACTAACCGAGAAGTATGATCTTGCAAGTATCTTAGCTGTTCCAGATCTCCAAGTCGTCAATCTAAATCTAGAGCCTTTTATGGCGCTGGAGAAGACCTTGAGGTCTATGGAGGACGAGACTATCCTGGCTCAATCATACGGGTTCAGGGGATCGGGTTTGAATGGCTTTTGGGGTCTCAAGGACTGGTTCGAGGTCCAAGCTCTGGATCAAATGAAGTTTCTTGAGGTGAGATGTCCAACATTTGCACAGCTTGTCTAAGCCATGGTATCCGTCTTTCTATCGGAGGCTGTCAAACTTCAGCAGTCTCACTTCTCAAAAATGGATTGGAATAGGTCTTTGATGGTAAGATCGGATACTTTGGATATCTGCTTGGAGTTGGAGTGCACGATAGGTATCGAAGTTTTCATTTGAAGCTGCTGTAAGTATATTTGATATAAAGACGGAAATCTCTCAATGATTTCACATGCCCTCTCCGATAGTTGCGCACAGCACACGACTTTTATGGTAACTCCATCTGTATATCTAATCATGGAAATATGTAGCAAACACGTGGAATTCTTACAGGGCGCACTAGCCGTTTGATATGAGAAAAGGTTTACATACCTGATTTATCCTTAATTTGGACAAACTAGTACAGCTTCACAACTCATCATGACATTTTCAAAGGGAACGGCCTGGCTTTCTCGATAGTAGGAAGAGTATGATAAGGAAATTGAACTTGGCGGGGGACATTGGGAGACCATGCCGCTACTAGAGATGTTTTGCAATGGGCCGACGCCACTTGTTCCACTTCATGGGATGAATAATCACTCCTTTCAGGGTTTCTATGGAGCAAGCAAGATCAATCTTCCTTCCAAGTATGTCGTGCCTACCGCCGAAGGAAACTCCCGACCCATTGTTGCTTCGTCGCCCACCGTAACATGAGCCCATCTACAAACCGCCAAAAAGAATAGAAGATACAAAAGGCAATATAGAGAAATGCGAGACTGGCAAGCCACTGAAGACTTCATGGATCACCTCAAAGATTCGTACTTCGGTGGTCCATCCTATACATGCCACGTGAAATCAAGACGGGACACTCCCATCAGGAGAAATGGTCACCATATCCCTTTTTGTTCAGCAGTCTTCTCGTCGACGGGAAGGTCTTGATTAGTGAGAGACATTATTTATACGACTACAAACCTCTCACAGAAACCTCAAAGCGTGACTTCAAATCTATCCAGCACACGGACTCTGCTGCTCTCAAATGCCGCCTAAAGGTGAGACAGAGCTATTGGAGGAAGGGCGACGAGTTTGTTATCAGATGATCCTATCTGTTCCGAAATCTTCCCAATACTCTTTCTCATTGTGAAGCTATTAGTGCATAGAAGACTAACTCGATCGTTGTCTTTCACCTCTTATCAGAGATGGACAAGGCTGCCGTCAAGAGCATTTGCGCTATATAGATGGGAAGGCATTGTGCGCAGACACACGGTCACACAAGTGAGACAAAGGCAAGAAAGTTAAGAACTCACTTTCACCGCCGCAACCAAAATCTCCTAAGAGTAGATTCTTACCTCTAATAAAAAAAAATCTCACTTGCAATAATTTCTTCCCTCGCTCGTACTTCACATTTTCGCCGAGTTTGTACTCAACTCGTTGCCGCAACGAGTGTCGCCCAGCCCGGGAAATAGCAAGCATCAGCAACAACCACAATAACAATAATAACAACAACAACAACGGGTCCTTGTCAACAACAAAGAAAATTATACTCAAAAGGTCACCATGCCGTGGCTTATCTTTGTACCCAACACAACCACCTCGTACATCCTTCGCGATCGCGACTCCCAATACCTGCGCTACTTCTCTCTCTGGGGTTGGCGCATCGAGACACTCGAAGCCGACGCTGTCGATCCACCCGTCTCGCCCCTCCTGGATCCATTCAAGGAACAGCGTCTATACCACATTTGGCGCAACGAGGTCAATCGGAGGCTGAACGAGGAGCAGGGCAAGGCCGAGGCTGTGAGGGCCGAGGTGAAAGCGAGGGGATCATTGGAAAACGACGGGAACGTTCAAGCGGAGGGAGAGGGTGGAAAGACGGAGAGAAGTAAGAAGGGCCGAGGATGGAGCAAGGTCTTCAAACGGGGGAAGAAGGGCAAGCAGACGGAAGTTGATGACTTGGGGGCTGACATGGAGGTCAACTATCTGGAGGACATGCAGAGGAGGTGGTCTTGAGAGGACACATTGTGCAAAGTCTTGCTATTATATTACACCATGAAACAAGGCTGGACAAATGTCGAGTTGCATGTGGAAAGGGTGCGATATCACCATTAAACAACATCATGAAATGATCAGATGCACATTCCTTGAAAGTTCGGGCTCAAAATGGAAATGATTGATTGATGATAAAGAGACAAGGAGGGAAAACGCATAATACTATTACACCTGTCGCATCCCATAATGAGGATAAATCTGTCCAAAAGCTACATAAGAACAGGTCGATCCCATCCTACGTTATACATAATCGTGATCGGGCCATGACAAAGATCTTGTCGTAGCGATGATTCATCGGTAGAGCCCCCTACAATGAAGGAGCCCCCCAAATTCCAGTGTTTATTAATAGGAAGCTGGATGTGTCAATGATGAACAAGGAATTCACACAATCATGCGCTGGCTGATTGGTCGTGGAAGCAACTTACCTATCAGAGACCTCAGCCCCGCTTACAGAGCACCTCCGCCCATGCAGCCAAGTTCGTTTATGATTTAATAATACGTGCGAATGGCGAGCTATGGTCATTTGTGAGTTTACATGCGTTCATAGAGTTGTTACTGGTCGCGTTCGACCTAGACTGCGAGTTTTCGACACCATGACTTTGAGTTTTCGATAATGTTCCATTTCATGGCGGTGTGACCCGTGAAGGCCATCATGGAGAAGGATATCTCGGCCATATTTCATCATCCAGAGACCCAGCATGGTGGAAAGAAGCGACAGATTTCATTCTGGAGCAGTTTGGAGAGAGGAGAATGGAGACGGGTACCGATAATGCTCCTTGACTGCCATTCACGCTAGATATGATCGTTGTCTTTTGTTGTCGTGGTGGATGCGAGGCTGACTGAGGAATCAACGGGCACGCGTGTTTGCGCCGGAAAGGGCCTTGCTTGTCTTGTCGTTGATGGTTCGGAATTTCGACGCCTCCTTTGCGCCAGGAGAGACTGGAGAGACGTTTGACACTGGATTCTTGGATACCTTCCTTGTAGCACTTCCTCCTCTCACTAGCAGTTTCCAAGAGCGAGAGCGTGAAAACCTGGGATTGTACCAATATTCTTCACCTTTCCGCGATCGTAGTCCGATGAATAACTCCGCTCAAACACCGAACGTCGCTTTTTCCACCTCCAACTTTGTTCCGACTCTGATCAAACATGCAGCTCGATGCCAGATTGGTGCATGGATGAAATGTGAAAGGGCAGTTCAGGTAGCGTACACTGGTATATGAGCAGCTGGGTTGACACTGTGGTTGTTGCCGGGCAGCTAGTCATAAAACTCCCAACCAGTGAAAATATATTCATTTCATATAGATTTCACACCTCATCCAACATGCAACATGCATATGGTGCCTTGTGAATTCCATGTCGTCTCTTGTTCTCGTTTACCATAACCTTCGATAAGATCAAGTTCAACTCGAGCGGTTCACATTGTCATCCTCTCTTCTTAACGGTCATTCCAAGATGAAAAGATCTACCTGCCCGTCCTCTGTCTGTCGATCTCGGATCTAAATTGGTTAGGGCGAATTCCATCATCGCTCACGAGGCTGCCTAAGCTGTCCCCTCTCGAGTGTCCCGAAGGGGGTTGGTATTGAACCTGGGAGTATTCATTTCTGTCCTCTAGGCGAATAGCACCGCCTCCTTTCTTGCCTAGCCCCATGCGCTGTCTCTTGCTCTTGCCAACTCCGTAACCCTTGCGGCGACCCATGATGTTTCCGATGCCAATGGAACGTTGCTTGCGCATACCGAAGTAGAGTCCCACCATAGCGATGACGAGGAATCCAAGGGTCACCGGAAGACCAATCAGCAGACCTCCCTTGTTTGGCACTTTGCTGAAGGGTGGAGCTTTGTAGTGGTTCGGAGGCTCGTTGGTTAATATGAACTCGGGCCCATTGAATGTTTCCGCAGCCTTATTCGAGGCGGCTGGTTCGTTTACCACCATATGGAGAGTGAAGTTGTACATGGAATAACCTAAACAACGGACTGTTAGCACGAGGGCATACGAACAGATTGTTCAATCAAGAGTCTCCTACCCTGTAACCAATACTCCTTGGTCTCAACTGCAGCGAAGCCCAACGTCTTCAGCGTCGCCTCAGAAGCCCAGATCTGTTGTGTACTATCATTTGCGAGCCGGACTTGAACAATCACAGTGGAGTTTACTGCGAAACGATCCGGGTCCCATGTCGCAAAGTACGTCTTGTCGTAGTACAAGGTAGATCCATTGCTGGGAAGGCAAAAGGGATTCGCTGATTCTTTATTGGAGCAGACGGGAAATGCGGTGCTGGGGCCTACTGGCTCCCCGGTTTTTGAGAAGGTGGCTGTTGTCGTGGAAGTTGCTGTTGGGGTCGCGGTTATGGAAGCACCTCCGGAGCCCGTGGCAGAGCCAGAAGACTCGGCCTCAGTTGCCTGGGGATTGAAGGCTTCGATTGTGGTCGTCTCGCCATTGCTCAAGACAGACTCGAACAGTCCCGTCGAGGGGATAACTCGGGCGGAGGACGTAGCCGTCGTCGTCGTCGTCGCGTCTATGGGACAAATGGTTAGCAGTAGACTCGCAAAGAGAGGGATGCGCACCCACCTTGTCGCTTATCCAGTGGGCCAGCAGATACGCTAAGCAGAGCGTTGGAGACTGCGATGAGGGCGGTAAAGCTGCCGCAACGCATCGTGGAGAGAATCGTGGAGAGAATCGTGGAGAGAATATCGGGGAGTGCAAGGGACTCGTATCAGTTTCACAGCTCTTTCAAAGTTCAATTGAAGCACCTGGAGGATGAATATGGAGTATGGAAACGATAATAGTGTCGAAAAACGGAGGTTTAAAGATGAATATCGTGTGGATAATGCCGCACAAACGGCGGAAGCCCGGGAAAGGGGCGTTCCATATGTATGTACGGACGAGAGGTACATATTCGGGGCTATGGTCCATGCTTCAGAAAAGTTCAATCTCGCGAAGGCGAGTAAACAAGCCGAATGCCAAGCCTCCGCCGGCATGCGCCCTAACAACAGTTCACGGTTCACCGTTGCGTGGTAGTTTGGGCCATTCCCATTGCTTTTCTCTTTCGTCGCCGTCAAAAGCATTGTTGCAGCTTCATACTTCACCATTCATTATTATCATTACCTTCACTGTTTGTCGCCACCACCCAAAACGTCGGAATTGATCGACCCTGCGCTCGTTTTCTACCCCACTCCTGTCAACAAGACTGTCGGTCCCTACGTCGTACTTTGCGCGCGCAACACCCCGGGACCCTGCCAGACCTAACTTATCTCCATTACCAAGGCAGCCACTCCATCTCTCCCACACCACCTCTTCACCTCTCCACCACACGTTCCATTGCCACCATGCGCTTCTCATCGTCTCTGCTGCTCGCATTGCCCGCGCTCGCTCTGGCTCAGGATCAGGTGCCACTGTTCGACAAGCTCAAGGGATACCTGAACAAGGCAAAGGATGCCGTGACCTCTGCAGTCCCCGCCGTGCCATCACCACTCGAGGCTGCAGCAGCAAAGGTTGCCGAGAGCGTGCAGCACGAGTTGACGGAGGAAAACTGGAAAGACACGCTCACATTGGATCCCACCGCGAGCGCGCCTACTACGCAAGACTGGCTTGTCTTCATCACGGGCGGCAACACGACATGCTATGGCTTCTGCGGTAACGCAACAAAGGCATGGGAAGTACGTCATAGTTCTCTCTCAATCGCACACTTTCGTCTCCTAGATACTATTATACTAACTTGGAAACAGAAGTCATTGCCCTTTCTCGCCGCACGGCCCAGTGCCCCCAAGTTCGCAACCCTCGACTGTGAAGCTCAGCCTGTACTTTGTAACTCGTGGGCTGTCGGGCCTCCGTCGCTGTACTACTTCCAGATCCCCAAGCCGCTTGCCGATCAATCTGCCCCAGCACCCACTGCCCGCTACATTACCCTGAACCGCACTACTACCACTGTAGAGACATTCAAGACTCTTGTTCTTGATAAGGGATACGAGGAGACTGAGCCATACGAGGGCTTGTGGCACCCATTCAACGGCAAGCTCCAGGAATTTAATGTTGCTATTCCGGTTGGATATGCCATCTGGGGATTCTCCAAGATGCCTTCGTGGCTGCCTATGATCCTGATCTCGTTCCTCAGCCGTTCCTTCATGTAAGCGAACCATCGATGCAGTGGAAAGAACATGAACTAATCAATCTCAGGAGCCGCCGTACTGCAGCCCAGGCGCCAGCTGCCCCAGCTCCAGCTGCCCAATAGACAAGTCACTTCTCACGCCAGTGACGGGCACCCTTTTCGCACCTTTCGCCATTGGCCGTTCATGATTGCAAATGCCCTAGGCCTGTTTCAGGTAACTATGATATTGGCGAAGAATCATTTTCATAGGGTCGGCTTTTTGGCTGGTTAATTGTTGTAATTCGAATGTGGCCTGCAACGCATGACGGGTCATGAATACTAGGACAGGAGCATATAGCGGAAGATGGAAAATATGGAGAGAAATTTGTTTTTGGAGCATATAAGCTGGAATATATCATTGCGGCTACTGTACACAGCTTTGTCTTTGCAACTCGTGAATCTAACATGTATCCTCACCAAAATGGCGGGGAATGGGGTTCAGCCAATGAAACGCGTGCGCGTCGGCGAAACTGCGGGCCTATAAGAATTTCAGTGACTACTTCGTCACATCTTCGACAAGAAGTTGTAGTTATTCAAACCCACCACACACACACACACACACAATGGTGCACATAGTAAAGCGGATGCGCAAGTTGCGCGAAGTGCGTTCAAACTTCTCAGAGCTCACCTCGCCCCAATTGTCCCAGCTAACGGTCGCTCCAGAAGGTACACTTCCCCTTCCGATTCCAGTTTCACTTCACGCCCCGACAGTGAATCCGGTCGAGAACTACATCTGAGCAAATTGATCTGACCGGCATGGAATAGCTGTTATGGATACGGGTCGGGCCCGGTGCAATCATATTCCCAAAAGAGGTGTCGCGGATCAGAATGGAGTTCAATGAGAAGATTGCGGGCGGACACAGAGGAGCCAGGTACGGACCCAGACAATTTTCGTCTATGCAATGGCTTCATATGTTTCATATAACGCCTTGCAAGTCTCTCGCGGGACTCATGGCTCATGGCTCATGGATGAACGGACGTGGCTCAACGCACAAGAGAACTCTGAGCAGAGCAAAGGCTCCCGGCAAGGCTAACTCGCACCTTTCTGCAGGAAGTTTTGGCGCGACATGCTCCCCCGAATAAAGTACCGCAATCCCTCCGTTCCCATGGAAGTCGCGCGCCACAAAGACAAAGACGGACCCTCGATCCTCGAAATCTACACAAACACGATTAAACCCGCATTACCCGCAAGCTCGTCGCAACAAACGCCAAATGGTCAAGCATCAAGTTCTACAGAGCCCTCGACTGATACGCCTCAAAAAGCTGCACACACGATAGATATGCGGATGGCACAGGAGTCGGACATTCTAGCGCAATTGATAGCACGGACGGGCGCTACAGTGATAAAAGCTACAGAGGCGGAGTTGGAGGAGTTGGCTGAAATTGAGGAGCAGAAGGAGAGGAGTGAGAAGGATAGGGTGGAGGTCAGGGATAAGCTGATGGCACAGAGGAGGGAGGAAGAGATGCTCAAAATGGCGAGGGGTGAAATAGTTGCTGAGAACTAACCTGGATCAGAATAGGAAAGCACATGTGGTGTTGCATAAGTGAAAGGATAATGTGGGAGCTGAGGAGCGAGAAGTGTGTATATCATCCACCTGTACATTTATCAGGAGCAGAAACCAGCATCTTTGAACAAACCAACAGTCAACTTCCAACATTCGAATAAATCAGCTTTGTCTGCTTCTCCGTGTACACGTGTGGGATCCGCACTCGCATTCAGCGCGGTATTGGTTACCAATTCCCAAAAGATCTACATATCCCAGCCGCATGGGTCCTTGGGATGCAACTAGGGAACACGAGCAGGGCCTGTGCTACTATCTACTATGTAGAGCATCCTATTTGCTGGTAATGAGGCCGAGGCAGTGGCGGGAATCTCAAATCTGTAATGACATTACGTCTCATCTGCAGTGTGCAAGATGTGGTTTGGCATTACCAAACCTCTACACCACGTAGCACTGTGTTGGAATAGCCTGATTCTGATACATACAGAAGCACCTGGATTTTGGAGGCTCGGAGATTGAATGGGGGGGGGGGGGGCTTTCATGCAAGGGGCTTGCCTTGTTCGCGCCCTTAGAGTCGCGTGCACGCTTATGAACTGCACTTTTAGGAATCGGCATAGCTTGCTCCCATGGTGTATGTCGGATGCCTCACCGCTACGATATCGCCCCACCCGTCCACCAACTCACAGCTCCGAGGACGAAAACTATCACCATGGCGTCGCTCACTACTGTGCTGTAGATCACACTGTACCGGCCAATCACCCTGACATATCCCGCATATGGTTCCGGCAGCATCTGCCCAATGCTGCTTAAGATTCCACTGCCTTGCAGTTGGCCGCGCTCAATGAAATATCGTGACGATTGGAGGACAACTTCAGATGTGGCGAAGATGTAGAAGAAGTGTCGGAAAGTCTCGGAAGGGGTCGAGTCAATACTCCAGTCTGGGTCTCCCGGTGACGCAGCCGGGCTCCGCGAGAGCTTGGTACCCGTGAAAGGAGTCTGCAGGACAATGTAGATGGCGAGACAAAGGGAGAAGATGCTGTGTACCAGTCGCCAGATCCAAGCAGAGGATTGGTCCGGAGACGGCTCGCTGCCTCCACCAGACATGGCTGAAAATAGGTTGGCTAGACCAGGCGGCAGATCCCCTGGCTGTCCCGGTTGCCCTGGCATGGGTGGCATACCTGACATTCCTGGCATCCCTCCACCACCTCCACCCATCATTTGCTGTAGCATCATCATCATAGGATCTTGGTTGGGATCGGAGCCTTGACCTGGGTCGGGGAACGGGGGAGGCGTTCCGTTTCCGTTGAAGGCAAATGGGGATGGCAGACGGGCGGGACCTAAGGATGGAGTGTAGTGTTGTGAAATATCGACCTCTTCTGGGTCCGGAGTGGAGGTTCCAGTAGCAGGTGTAGGGGTCGGTCGAGCTATTTTCTGATTAACACTGGGGCTCAAATGACATGTATGAGTTCTCACAACTTGCCTGGTACGTCTTTTTCTACGTCTCTGTATGTCCCGCCTTGGAGCGAAGAGATGGCTTGAAGACGACTGGCTCCACCAGCAGCAATTTTGGCAGCTCGTCGTTCACGGCGGAGACGCGCCTGTTGTTGAGCAGAGGACTCTGCGGGCGCGGAGCCGCTCGAGGATGGTGGAGAATCAGCCATGGCCAGCGTAGGGGTGTAGGCGTATATGTTTATTTTCGGGGTGTTGTCAAGGTGTTCAAGGGGAGTATTTGGGAGTGTTTGGGAGTGTGTTGGGTGACAGGCACAGACACACTCGCGATAGAAGCTTTCTGGTGTTGTACTGTGACATCAGCCCCGGCGTTGATTTCGTAATCGGCTAAATTAGTGGAAGGCGCTAGGGGAAAAGCGTGCCGCGATCCCACCTCACGTGCTACACTCGATTCCGCTCGTACTCGTCTCTTGTTGCTCGAAACATGCATGGATGCAGGATATGCACAGCTCGGAGCAGAGTCGTCACACTTCTTCGTTGTACCACCGGCTTGGACCTGTCCCCTTGTCTCTCTCTCTCTCTCTCTCTCTCTCTCTCTCTCTCTCTTTCTTTCTCTTTCTCTTTCTCTCTCTCTCTCTCTGGTCATCTCCGCACCTTTTCTTTTCTTTTCTTTTCTTGACTTGAATTTATTTTCGAGTATGCATGTCGTTCAATTTCAAAACTCTACTTTTAACAGCGGCCTCGTGTGTTCTGGGTATGATCTTCGTATCTTCTCCTCCGTTTATCGAGGTCATCCTTCATCATCAGCCAGTCATATCAAGGTGTGACAGAACACGACTGAAAATCCGCTGGGGAGCACGGATGTGATTTAGTCGCCAACCTTTGGCACACTGTCGTACTCGATGGAAGTTTTTTTCACAACAAAAGTCCACCTGGTGGCATGGTTAGTTAGCATGGCCGCCTATTTTTTTGGTTTGTTTGTTTGTTTGTATATACAATCTTTACTCACAGGATGATGTAGTAACAGAGTGTAGTGGCAGTGTGTGTGCGTGTGTGTGCGTGTGTGTGCGTGTGTGTGTGTGTGTCGACTGTGTGTGTGTGTGTCAATTGTGTGTGTCAATTGTATTTGTGTGTTTTTCTTTTCTTTTTCTTTTTTCCTTGCTTCACAAGTAGTAACCATTTTACGGCATGTTTTGGACACGGAAGATGAGAAATATACCTGTCGACCCTCAACGTTGGATGCTGTGCGTCTTCGCTTCATGGAGCTTGGGAATATGGAAGCCACGACTCCCGCCACCGGTTCACGAGGCCTGAGCGCTTTCCCAAGTAGGGTGCCATGACCCGGCCAGTGTTATTTCTGCCAGAAGCGTTGATCTTCCCGAGTGACGAGGGAGACGAGTCGCACGACAAGGTAAGAGAAAAATGTAAAAACCCGCACACCTCCCATCCCTTCGTCTCAAGTCTTCACCGATCACATTCTCACATCTTTTCTTTGGTTCTTTGGTTCATTGGTTCATTGGTTCATCGGTTCTTGTTCTTTGGCAGCAGCAGCAGCAGCTATAGCTTCACGCCATGCTTGGCTTGAAACAGACAACAGCCCTCTATAGGGCCATTTCTTCCCCAGTCTGCCTTCGCACTTCAAAAGCCACTCCTTCACCCATCAATCAACTTCATCTCATCCGTTCCCATGCAACGGCTGCCGCATACGATATCACGTACCCGTATGAGACGGGCGTCAACACACCACCACCACCACCACCACTGTCGTCGTACCTCCCACCCCTCAGTGGCAGTCGCACACCACCGCTGAACGCAACACCTACAGAACCGAAGGTCTCTCGCACCGTTCAGCACCTCGACCTCGCTCCCTACGATCCTGCCCTGTACTGGCGTCGAGTTCCCCAGTGGAAACATGTCACGGAAGAGCTGTTCCTAGCATACAGCTGGACAGTGAGTCACTTCCTACCTTGAATCCTAACTGTGGACGGCCGTCTTCGAATATCTCTGCTAATATTTCATTCTAGCTCAAAAACACGGTCAAGACTGAGCACGGCTTGTTCAAGTTCCTCAAGGAAGCCTTACCTGAACAACTCATCCCGTCTTCCGATGTGAACTTCAAACATGTACGGACCAAGGATGATTTCATCGCAGAAGCTCTCAATGGTCTCAGACAGGCACCTATGGAAGTCCGACTCACCCCACACATTTTGAGCGTCATCAATTGGAACAATCCAGTAGACGATCCTGTGCGGCGACAGTTCATCCCTCTCGCCTCTGCCTTTCTTTCGGATCATCCCAAGGTGGCACTTGATTCGCTTCACGAAGAGGATGACTCTCGTAAGTACATATATGGACTCACGCTGATTATTCTAACATGACATGATAGCCGTTCCTGGTCTGGTACACAGATATCCTGACAAGGCTCTCTTTCTAGGTAAAGCAGGCTCCCTTTAGAGGAAATCTACACATTACTGACCTTTCTTAGCAACTTCGATATGCCCCGTGTACTGTCGATTTTGTACTCGATCGTATGCAATTGGCCCACCTACTGAGACTGTTTCAAAGAAGGCTCAAAAGCCCAGCCGTAAACGCTGGGAGCTCGTCTACGAATACATCAGGACCACGAAAAATCTCACTGACATTGTCGTATCTGGTGGTGACACATACTACCTCCAACCAGACCAGATCACGGAGATTGGCAAGGAGTATGTCAAACAAAAACTTATTCTGTTGTACACACAATGTGGACCTTGGCTAATTTCCACATCAGGCTCCTCTCCATACCACACATCAAGCGAATTCGTTTTGCCTCGAAAGGCCTCTGTGTCGCACCGAATCGTGTACTGGATCCCGAGGATGCATGGTTCAAGGCGTTTATCGGCGTTTCGAATAGCGCTCGTGCAGAAGGTAAACACGTGTGCTTGCACACTCATTTCAATCACCCAAACGAGATTACTTGGGTCACACGAAAAGCCGCCAAATACCTCACTCAGAACAACGTGATTGTCCGGAACCAGTCAGTGCTGCTAAAAGGAGTCAACGACAATATCGCAACCATGGGACAATTGATTAGACAGCTGGCGGACATGAATTTCACACCTGTAAGTTGCAAGACGACTTCCATTCCGTGCATGTAGCTTTGCCCGATGCCTCGGTCGATCTGATTCCTTTCATCAACTAACCTCTTCCAGTACTACGTCTACCAATGCGACCTCGTCAAAGGCGTGGAAGACCTACGCACGCCTCTAAGTACAATCCTCTCTATGGAACAGAACCTCCGAGGCACGATCGCTGGGTTCATGATGCCTAATTTTGTGGTTGATCTTCCTGAGGGCGGCGGCAAGCGTCTCGCCACTTCTTACGATAGTTACAGTCCCGACACTGGAGTCTCTACTTTCAAGGCTCCCGGTCTACAAGGAGAAAAGGGTCAGAGGTTGTATCATTACTACGATCCTCTTACCCGAGAAAATCACCAAGGAGAAGCTTCTTCGTCAAAGGGCGAGCCTCAGCACTGTCTCCCTCCGAGTTTTCTTCAGTCATACGCGAAGAACGTCAGGGACAGAGTGACTCATCTCCTCTAGGGAACCCACACCGAACCTACAAAATGACTGTCTTACTTCCGAGAGCACTACTGATGAGACTCGACTACATCTGCTCGTACTAGTGCGGTCGTATATACGGGAGTGGGTGCCACACAGCCAGTTGACTGGTCACTGACGGCGACCGTTACAACATTTTATAGAATTTCCTTGCTTCCGTTGTTTCCTTACTTCAGGCGTGTGGGCAAAACGTGACGGAAAAGACACGACGAAAAAAGAC
>MU005766.1:176685-202551 GCA_010093715.1 Pleomassaria siparia CBS 279.74 | reverse complement strand
CATCTGTCCATCTGTCATCCACTGTCCACTGTCCACTGTCCGCTGTCCACTGTCCACTGTCCACTTCAACCCACAACCCCGGCTCCTCTCTGCACTCCCGTTCTAAAGCGTCGTAGATCGATCCAGACCTTCCAATCACGCCCCAAGGACCGTTGCTCCACGCAACTGCTGTGGCGCAGGCACAGCGTTTAACCAGCCGCAAGTGAAATGTGCCCTGTCGCATCGTCGTGGCCGCTGTGTTGTCTGGTCGCATCTAGGTCACTACTTCCCGCCCTCGTGCGCCGAGATCCATGTAGCGCATCCCCCTCGTCGTCTGCTTGCTCGGCCAGATGCTTCTCTTCAGCTGAAGTGATGCATTGCATATTTGCCCCTTAATAGTCCGAGTCAGAAAAACGTTGCCCGTCTGCAATCTTAAACATGGTGGCTGGCATGTCGAGTGTTAGCCAAGAGGAAAACATACCCAATTTATTGAGCGTCTCGACCCACTCATCGTATGGATCCGAGTCGAACACGATTCCACCCCCAGCCTGGAGATAAGCGATGCCATCCTTGACCACCATCGTCCTGAGCGCGATGCACGTCTTATAACACTCATCATCAGCAGTTGTTAACAGCCTCGCAGAGTTCCCCTTCACTCACATCCATTGCTCCTTCAATATCCTTGTCGCCGTCGATGCCTCCGTATCCAAAGTACCCAACGGCTCCCGCATACACGCCACGTTTCTCTCTCTCCAGCTCCGCGATCAGCTCCATGGCACGCACTTTGGGTGCCCCACTCACCGTTCCTGTGCACGTGTGAGTGTGTCTGTGTCTCTGTCTTTATGCACTGTGTCGCACAATCACAGTTACTCACCCGCGGGGAAAATGGAGCGGAACGCGTCGAATCGCGTCTTGCCCGCGCGAAGCACACCCGACACTTCCGAGACTAGATGTTGCACATGCGAGAACTGTTTGCCAGTCAGTCAATCAACTCCAACCGCCCGACGGCTCCAGTGAGGTGACCAAATGCCCACCTTTTGCACCACCATCAACCGATCAACCCGAGTAGATAGAGGGTCGCAGACGCGATTTACGTCATTACGCGCGAGGTCGACAAGCATCACCTGTTAGAAGTCAATAGGCTTGAGACCCCGCAATGACCCACGGCGTGACCTACATGTTCGGCCCGGTCCTTGATCGAGCTCAGAAGCTCGTTCGCCAGAGCAGTGTCTTCCGCTACTGTTTTGCCTCTCTTGACCGTTCCTGCGATTGGGTGTGTAATAATTCTCCCAAATTCTTCCTTGACCAACAACTCCGGGCTTGCTCCAACTATCTGGAAACCGTCGCAGTCGAGGTAAAATAGGTACGGCGAGGGGTTGACGTTGCGAAGATGCCTGTAAATGTTGAACGAGTGTAATGATGTGGGTCTCGCAAATCGTTGTGACGGCACTGCTTGGATGATATCTCCTACGTCGATGTGCTTTTTGAGTCTCTTGACGTGATTCTCGTATCCATCTTGTCCAATGTTTGACTCGTATTCCTGACCCATTCTGATCGGTCCTTGTTCCGGCATTGGTATGTCCTTGTCCTTTATTATCGCAATATATCGCTTGAGCGTGGCCTTTGCTGCCTCGTATTCCTTCTCTAGATCATCCATGTTTTCGGGAACCTTGACGTAGGTGATGACTTTGACGACCTGGAAGAAGTGGTCGAATGCGATAATCGTGTCGTACAACATGAACAGGCTTTCCGGCACACCCAAAACATCCTTCATATCATCGCGTCTTGTCTTTGGTTCAAAGTATTTGACACAGTCGTAGCCCACGTATCCGACAGCTCCGCCAGTCATGGGAGGTAGTTTTATGGAGGGTATCGTTGCGACTCTGCTCTTCGCGAGCTCCTTCTCAAGAATGGGCAGTGGATCTTTTTCTTCGCCATGGCCGGGACCTGTCTTGATGACTTTCCGTGGGTCTACATGGTAATTAGACAAGCTCCCACCGTAGAGCGTCCAATGACCCACCTGCTCCCACGAAGCTGTACCGGCCGATCGTCTCTGTTGTAGCCGCGCTCTCGAAGAGGAAGGAGAGTTTGGACGTGGATCTATCGTGGCGTCAGCACCCGTGACCTGTTTGTGTACTCCAATGAGACATCTGAGTCTAATTTGTTCCCAATGGGGCTCCTGTGTCGACACACGCGACACGGTACTCCAAGCCCGAACGCATCCCGAGCACAACCTACAATTGCAGTTGCAATTGCAAATCCTCAATGCATTTCCGCATTCTCTTGTGTCTTTTGTCCCCCTTCCCATTCTTTCCATCTTTTATGCCACTCGTCATGAATCTACCACCCCACCAGATGACTCACCTACTGGCAACCTTCAGGTAAATGCTGCTTGGGCTCAAGAACTCTGCAGAAATGGAGGAAAAGATGGGGACTAGATTCGGGGGATTCGGTGCCTCGAGCGCTGTCGCAAGCACTTCTTGGATCGTTTTGAGCGACGGCTGTACACCTAGCTAGAAAAGTGATCATGCGGTCAGTCTGTCGTGCTGACTAACGTGGCTTGGGATTGAGAAAGGAGGGGTTTACCTGTGACGACATCTTGGCCCACTATGCCAATTCGCAGCGCAGAGGAGGGTCGTAGTTGGACGACGTTGTAGATTTGTCTATGGTTATGGCCGTGAATATTAAAACGTAACCGTCGAGTCCGCACAAACACAATGCCTGCAGCTTCTGGTTCGGCGGTCGGCACAGCGGGGCAAGATTTGGGACCCCCGGACACGTGTTTGTTTTAGCCCACCTTGGCCAACGCAGTGACCATGGGTTGAAGTGGGGCACGTCCCGACCCTAGTCTGTTCCCAACCGCCTCGAAAACATCTCAGGGTACCCTGAACACTTTCACCACGCATCGTGATTCTGCCCACATTTTGTACAGAGCTCCGAAGCGCTTCAGCGTCTTCAACATTATTCCTCCCCACTTTATACATACCTTGTATATACTATTATCTTGCACCCCTTGCGCTATTCCTATAGACGTGTCATAAGAATTCCGTCACCGCTTCTGCGGTCCGTTAAAATGGGGCCGACCAAAAAGCTCATACACGCTCTGCATTCTCCCATCTCGCGCCCCCAGACACCCCCCGACGAAGCGCTCGACGACTCATTCTCCGATTCTGCCTACTTTTCCTCGCCTGCAACCACGTCGCCCAACTCGCAGGTGCAAAACGCGCTCTTCTCGTGCTTGTCCCACTTCGAGTATCTCATATTGGCTGCCCAGCCCAGCGAAGAACAAATGGAGCAGATACTTTTCTACCTTGAAGAAGTTGCAAGGATACTATCAGCGTTGGAAGCGCAGTCGAGGAAGAGTAATGACCATTTTTGTGTACATGGGGAAGGGGAGACGAGGCTGGTCGCCGGTTCAGCGTCCTTTGATACGAGTTCTATACACTCTTCGCCTCCACGGATGCATGATTCGGCTTATTACTCCAGCTATGAAGGGCATACAGGGATCGGTCCTGATGTTGCATCGGAGAAATACGTTGCGGCTGTACAGAGTTATATCGAGGGCGTGATGGAGCATACGAAGGGGCTGAAGAGGAGGATGGAAGAGATTAAAGAGTTGAATTGCATACAAACAGAGATCATCAAGGATCTGCGCGAACAGTTGCGTGCAGAGAAAGAGGCAACAAAGGCCCAACCAACGCAAATGGAGGAAGACATGGCAGAAAAGACAGAAAGAACGGGCTTTTGGACTGCGGTCGGCGAAGCGCTTGACCAGGTCGGAGATATGACATGGGAGTGGTAATTCTTGGGAACTGGAGGCGATTTCGACATTCCTTACACATACTTATACTTTCGACCTACGATTTCTGCCCACTGTTGGAAGGTTCCTTTTTGGAATAGCACTGGAGTTTGGATAACGAGTGCACACGATTTTCGACTTTTACGACACAAACGACACAACATTGAGGCCATACAGGCTACGAACTAGCATTACATTGGGATGGTGCGGATGGAGTTATGTTTGTTGGACGCGAGACAGCTTATACCCCTTGCATATCGTACTTAGAGTCTAGCGTAAGAGTTTGTCAGAGTAACGCTTAAATCGAGTTTGAGGTTTATTTGGATGAGGATCGTTGCCCCAGGTGTGACCCAACATGTCAACCTCTCCACTCACCAAGGTCCTTTGTAAGTGGGTATGGATATCTTATGCCCATTGTACCACCATGGTCTCCGGAACGTCCGTTCCATCTATTCCATGACCACGGGCTCGAATTTCTCTTTCCTCGCCTGACTGGCCCCGGACGCCTTCCAGGCACTGATTAACAGGTCCACGATGTTATCCACACCCTTCCCATGCTTAACGACGGCAAAAATGGTCGGCCCACCCTCCCTCATCCTCCGACTGTCCCTCTCCATGACACCCAGATCTGCACCCACAGCTTCTGCCAAATCAATCTTGTTCACAACCAGCAGATCCGACTGTGTAATTCCCGGTCCGCCCTTTCGAGGAATCTTGTCTCCGCCCGATACGTCGATCACGTAGATTATGAAGTCTGCCAGCTCGCGAGAATAGTTGGCTGCAAGGTTGTCGCCACCGGACTCGATAAGAAGGAGATCTGTGTCGAATTGCTGGTGTAGGTTGGTGAGGGTTTGGAGGTTTACGGAGATGTCTTCACGGACGGCGGCATGGGGACAGCCACCGGTTTCGACGGCGATGATGCGCTCACTGGGGGGGCAAGAAGGCTTTTGTAAGCGTGGCATACCACAAGGTGTGAAATGTGGGAAGCTTACGCAGGAAGGGCATTATTCTTGGTCAAGAATTCACAATCCTCCCGTGTGAAGATGTCATTTGTGACTGCGGCGATGCTGTAACGGGCGCGGAGGGCTTTGCAGAGGGCGAGCATGAGTGCAGTCTTGCCGGAGCCGACAGGGCTGGTGATGTCAGCATCGTGCTCAGACTGTCCTTGTCTTATTTTGTTCCGGCTTCAATCGAGCGCGCGTCATGGGGCGCATCGAGGGTTGGCTATGTTGTTCAACAGAGCATAAACATACCCACCAATTCCCACCGTGAAGGCTCTCTCTTCCCAGTTCCGCCCCTCGATGATAGGCATCTCGCGCCCCAAGAAGCTGCCTGGTCCATCGAGGATCTCGTGTGTGTGTCCATGGTCGGCTGCGGCTGATGTGTGCGAGTGCGGCGCGCCGTCATGTGAGTGGCTGTGAGACATGCTGTGGTTACGGAGTTTCGAATCTCGGACACAGGGCAATTGAACGCGTCAACCAGAAGTAGAAGAGGTATTAGCGATAGAGTTCAGTGGTGGCGATAGAGTTTACAAGTAATTAGTGTCAAAGGATTGAAGAGTTGGTGAGCAGCACGGACCAGGGCGATATCGATTTATAGTGGGGGTAAAGCAACCCATCACGGCGGACCATGTGGGGGTTCCATCGGTTTAAAACCTGCACAGTACATGTATGTACAAAGGTTCGGACCCTGGCGGATCTATCTATATATCTATGTATATTAATTACAGCAGGGCAACGTGCAGTATCTTTAATCCCTCTGGCGATTTACTGGATTTGGCGCTTTGTAAGTACTAATTGGAGTAAGGACCTTGGGATGATGAACTCTGACTTGAGCAAAGGCCACGGTGGTGATGGAATAGAATGGATAACAGACAGACAGACAGACAGACAGACAGACAGACAGACAGACAAACAGACAGACAGACAAACAGACAGACAAACAGACATTTAATGAACACGTGTGGTGATTTCAGGAGTTCCGATCAACACCTTGCGCGATTCGTGAACGACCTTGAGGAGCTTGGGCCCACATATATCTCAATACCTAGAAGCGACATCATGCATCTCGCTAACCTACTCCATCCTGCCCAGCGCGCCACAAGTGTTTGTTGTGACGCCTAGTTCGTGCTTCACCATCACAAAAGCGAGTTTTCTTTCTTTTCTCTTTCTTGTTCATCTCGGAACGTCGCAGCTGATGAGAGGCAGTGTCTCTTCGGCGCGCTGTGCGTGCCGTCATATCCACAGTTTCACGATACTTAATAACATGAGCGCTCCCTCATCACCATGTCCAACACTAGGACCTGACGTTGCGAAGGATCGTGACCATATCTCTGCAGCTTCGTCAAGCATCGAAATAACACCGGGTCCATCTATAGTCACGGCAATTGGTTTTTAACCGGCACTTCCACATAATCTACATCATTGTTGTCTGAACCTCTGCCGTCCTCTTCTCTTGTTTGGTGTCTCGTTCTCGTCCCTAATTCTCTTCTCATTCTGTCTTTACCTCAAGTCGTCAATTGACGCATTCTTCCTCTTTTCAACGATCATGACGGACTGGGAGAAATCATACTATGCATCATTTACACTGTGGGACATCGACCGCGAGTTCCAAAGCTGCCACGACGCATACGAGCAATGCCTAGCACGGGACCGAAGAAAGCGTACGATATGGGAGCGCTTCAGCTGCAAGAACCAGGGTGACCAGCTTACGAAGGCACTGAGTTTGGGACGACAAGTCGAGGATGCGATGGAGACTGGGCAAGACAGGTTCGGGGTCACGTTCGAGCGTGGAGACTGTAAGTCGGTTCTTATTACTACTACTCACCACATTCGAGGGGAACAACAGGGGCGATTTTGTAAAGAGACTGTTGGTAGGTACAGATGGTTGTCATGATGCAGGAGGCATCCCTTTGCTTTTTTTCCTGTTCTTCTCCTCGGGTGTACGATCAGACAGTAGCCATGGAAAGAAAATAAAAGACTAATGGAACATAGCCACATGCCAGGAGATACTCGCAGCTCAACTTCACCGAACACAACACGAGATCAAGGTCCCACTGCTCGACTGTGCGTACTCGGCTATACCCGTATCCGTCCCGTATGACGATCTCCTTACCGCTGCGAAAGGCGTCCGGCGTGCCTGTCTCTCTGCTCTACGCGACTTACACGAGCGTCTACAGAATCTTAATACCGGTTCCTTCCTCCTCCCACCTCCACGCTTTTCGGTCAAGTTCTGTCCGTTTGCACTGCAGTTGCAACAAGAGAGCTCCTGTAGCCGGAAGAGTTTCACGCCGAGCTTTCACACCAAGAAAGTACGACCTCATGACCGTCACGACGAACGAGAGATATGTCCACACTGCTCAGCGCACATCTCCGTCTCCGCACATTCAGGGCTACCCGCAGCCCGGCGACAACTGTTCCAGGCACACATCGAATGTACTTCTCGACAGGGCAGGAACCAGTCGGCCTTTGCTTGCACAAGCTGTTACAAAACATTCGAGGATTCGTACGGTTTTCTGGAACACGTCTTCCAGAAACAGCTTGGCAGTGAAAGAAGTTGTCTGAAGAGATGGTCCAGCGCTATAAACTTGCACTCTCCGTTCATGGAGAGCAACCCGGCACTAGTAGAGAGGTGCTTGAAGAACTGCTTGAATAGGGAAACCATGAGGACAAGAGACACGAGGAAGATAAAAGTGCCAGGAATGGCAACGGGGACAAGACATGACAGCATGATGTCAAGATTATGACCGATATGAGTGCGAGGAGGGTACATATACAAGTGTGTCCTTTCCATACGCATGATTAATTACCACGGCATTACAATGCCTTTTCTTTTTCCTTTCCGTTTTAACATTTCCTTCCTCGTGGCACGAGTGTCCAGTAAGTACCCTTCTAAGCGTTCGCTCTCTCTTTCTCTCTCTCTCTCTTTGTTAGCGTTTCTCATTTCTATTTCTCATTTCAATCCCAAAGTCCTGTTTTTATAATGCGATAGCATGGTTGAAACCCCCGTCGAGGAAGGTGGTCGCGAAAAGGACCAAACATTACACTCTACACTGCGCGTTGCGTTGCGTTGCGTTGCGTTGCGTTGCGTTAATTGTTTATACCATAATAATAGATCAACAGTAAAATCTCCAAAAAGAAAGAAGAAGAAAAACTTGGACACGGAATCCTACAAAAACACTCACGAGGAGTACGTAACGCTCACTCACGTCTGCAATATGCATATATGTACATGTACACAGATGAATGACCACAGGACGTTGGTCGCTCGGCCGCCGAGCCCATATGTATGTAGTAGTTAATTAGTCAGTCTCGCTTGTCTCTCTCTCTCTCTCTCCTCTTTACTGTAGGTCATGGTCATCATTCATTGCTCCCTAGTAATTAATAATCATAATAAATATCACCATTGTCTGCTCTGCAAGCACGCCACCACCACCACCACCACCACCAACACTCTTGACTCAACCGCGTCCCCCCTCTCCCCTTTCCAATTCCTAGCACACAAATACACTACACATACATACACACTACCTCCACGACCAGATCTGCATCTTTTGTAATCATCCCTAGAAGAAGAAGAAGAAGAAGAAGAAGAAGAAAGAAAAAAAATTGAATTTTTTATGAATATTCTTTTTATATTTTTTTTTTACACAATCTAGACACGCTATCAATATCCCTGGCCCCATCGCCGGGCAGCCCCCAGTCAAAAAACCATTTCCGTTTTTCGAACCCAAAAAAATGATTAATAATAAAAGTTACCCAGCCCCGAAAATTGAATGCCAATGCCAATGCCAAGGCTAATAATGCCAATGCCAATGCTCTTGTGTGTTTTTTGTTTTTTTTCTTTTTGCCAAGAGAGAGAGGGGGAAGAGAGGGAGAGAGAGGAAGAGATATACATAGCCAAGATGGGCAGTGTTTCACTGGCGAAAAATGGGGGGTTGGGGGGGGGGGGAGATATTTATTTGACAGGTAGTTAAAGTGCAATTGCGGGACTGATTAATTAATGTGAATGTTACATAATATTTGAAACAGATGTCGTCGTTGGGCTTGGATGGTCTTGTATCTCTTTGTGTGTTGATTAATGCGGTGAGTGTTGGAAGGAAGGAAGGAAGGGTCTCTCTCTCTCTCTCTTTATCTACCTCCCCTAAGCCCTGCTAGAATCGAGACGAGGCGACACACGAAAGAAGAGAAGAGAAGAGAAGGAACTCCAGTCTTCTTCCTCCCTCCCTTCCTCCCTTCCTCCCGTGGGTGTTTTACAAAGCGGCGGCGAAACACTGCTCACTCATAAGGCCATTATTCGTCCATAGTGTCAACCCGTTACACACACACACACACACACACACACACACACATATATATATACCTACCATTCACCCTGTCAATGCCATGTAACCCGCTATGCTGTCAGACAAATAGGCAAGACGGTGGTGGTGCAACTTCTTATTATTATTATTATCATTATTATTATTCCACTCCAATCCATTCCACTCCACGGACAAAGAAATACAAGTACATACGTATGTATGTATCATCTATCGATGAGCGGGCCGGAAAAAAACAAAACAAGACCATGTAATAATTAATAATTAATAATTAATTAGTTCATTTATTAATCTTTCATTCATCATCCGATCCATCATTTATCCATGCTTTTTCATCCATTCGTCAAACAAGACTACCGGTATACCCTACTCTACTGCCGGAAATAAACCTTGCATCAGATTACCTACATATGTATGTACGTACCTACCCACATGTATCTAGTATGTATGTATGTATGTATGTATGTATTGTCATCAAACTGACATCACGACCACTTCCTTCTCCACCTCCCCCCCAACCCCCCCAACCCCCACTGCCACCAGGTCCAAGCCCAAGCCCAAGCCTAAACCCAAGCCTAAGCCTACCTAACCACCTACCCACCACAAGCCCCCGAAATCACACCGTTGCTTTTCGAGACCTCTTTCGTATGTATGCCGAGAGCGGAATCGGCATTGGCAAGAGGGAAAACCCTGCTGGCTCTATGGGCATGTGATGAGCGGGTTTTCGTTTGGGTTGCTTGCATGTAGGCGGAGAGAGAGAGAGAGAGAGAAGGGAGGGAGGGATGGGCCCAGGCTTGGTGTGCATGTACACAGTATGTGCATCTTCACCGCTCATGTCTTGTGCGCATGATCGGCCGAGATGAAATGAGATGAGATATCAGGATTGGGGACCGAAACTTGGCATGTTAACAGCAGATTTGTAGACAGGCTGAAGTGCGTTCAGGTGCACATGGGATTGTAATAGTGTGCGACGTGTTTGGAGTGTACACAGTAAGTAGGTACTCGATAAATCAGGTTTGGGATATTATCTTCTTCGACGCAGTGCGCACACTGCGTCAGTGCAGGTAAAACTCGTACAAGGACCCGCCATATGAAATGCATCTCCCTATATTCCTATACAGGCACCAGCCAGGAGGTATAAACGCCCATATGTATGTTGTTCAAGACGTGACATGCCAGTCGGTATCGCCCGTTTTCATCCAAAATCCATAACGCCGTATCCATGCCGCTATCAAGAAAGAATTCATGCCGTGGCGATAGGAACACCACTACATCATAAAAATCGTTGCGTGGTCGATATTCTCGACCATGATATTACTCTTCCTCGTTGCTTCTGTCACCGAAGCGCCCTCGACAACCATCGCTCCCACCAAGTTCGCACGCCGAGAATGCTCTCTTTACCGTCGTTGTGGCCGTCCTGGCCAGCAGGATCACCCAGGATTGCGGAAAAGAACCAGAAGAAGGCCGAGGTCCAGGCGGCGATTGCGACGCCCATTGCTACAATGGGCGCGAATAAGTTCACCACGACGAGCATACCCGAACTGTACTCTGTTGCGGGGGAATGCGAATAGATAAGATGGAGTTGCAGGTTCAACGACGGGGAAAGGAATGTGGTGATTTGCGACGAGAGTGATGGCCGTGTGGTGCACAGGCGCAGTGGTTGTATGAGGAGTGTGACGAAGAGCAAGAATATGGACCAAAGGGTGATGAGAAAGGATAACAAGGCACAGGGACCGGATAAAAAGAGCTGACTGTGGTTAGTGGTCTTTCGTCCCAAGTTTATGGTGATTTCACATACAAGTAACTGTGCTATTTTCTCTTCGGGACCCTTTTCAATATACTCGCCCGAGTCGTACACTACGGCTGTGACATCTGGGTTGGCTGATGCAATGCGAGTCAATCGCGGGCTGAGGATGGCCTTTTCGGGATCGAGGTAGGCTCGCGGCGGGTAGGATAGGCTCGTATGGGGCGACTGTTCGACTTGGTTGAAAGAGCGGTGCTTACGGCCGGCGGAGGAGATGCTGCTGCCAGGGCTTGGCGGGATTGAGGCTTTGGGAGAGAAGGGAGGAGAGATGACGGAATCATGACCGCCAGCAGTGCTGCCTTTGCTGGTGCGCTCTGTGCGAGCATAGGACTGTCGCTGGTAATATGCATCGTCGGCGTTGAGTGTGTCTGAGTCGTCGTGGGCGGCGTAATCAGGACTCCGCTGGGGATACCGGTAGTGCTGCTGGTGGAGGGCGTATGTGGCCGGAGCGGCGTCGGCGGCGGCGGCGGCGGCGGTGGTGGTGGTGGTAGTGGTAGTGGTTGTGATGGGCGGAGGCTGGGGTTCCATGGCGGGCGCGTGTGTAGGCTACGTCTATCTGAACATGAATGTATAGTGGTGCGCCAGGAGGAAGGTGAATGACGGGTCGAGGGCGGGCATGATATAACACAGATGGGGGTCCTGCCCTAAGGAGAGAAGCAAAGACAGTGGTTACATGCGAATGCGCTCTCAAGAGACTGGGTGAAGTCTTGACTCTTGGCCTTGTGGCTCTTCTCCTACACAAACTAAAGAACCAAGGCTTGGGATATCTTGGCTGGTTTCGGACGATCCAATCACGCGACAGCCCGGGCGAGCCACTCTGTTGCGTGTCGACGAGACGCCGAGGCCGACAAGACGGGAGTTACGGCAGTCTGACTGGCCTACATAGTACAGATACGACGTACTTTGGGGGGGCATGTGTGTCGGAGAGAGGGAGACAGCTGGGCACGCTGCAACTCTTGGCCTTGAGCAAACATTGATTAATGTCCACAGTAGACAGTTTAATATTATACATACCTTTGTACAGAGTATATTTAATTATACACGTACGTAGGGGATACGTAGGGGACGCATCATATGCCAGCGCCAAGCCGCCTTCAACGCCCTGCCCAGCACTCCGCTGGCAGTATCCTGTGGTCCGCCGCGCCCAGCTATGATTGGCTCTCTCTCTCTCTCTCTCTCTCTCTCTCTGTCTCTCTCTGTTTGTGTGTGTGTAACGGTCGGGAGACAGTCGCTGCAGCGGACAGCCTGCGAGCACTGGCGGGTGCCAAGCAGCGGCGTCTGGCTGGGGTGAGGAAGAGAAGCACAGACGCTGTCCATGGCGGCGGTACAGCGTCTGGTGCAAGTATTTGTGTTTGCTGGGCAGCCGTCTTGGAGTTGATTGTGTGAGTTGATTGAATGTTGGGATGGATGCATGGTCTGTGTTGACGACGGTAACATTGGATGCAACATTGGATGGAACATTGACACATTGGAGGAGCACTGGGAAAACATTAATTAGAGGGGTCTAGTCCGTCGGTCGCAATCACGTGCCCATCACAGCATGTGACCGTCAGCCACACATCCATGCAGGTGGCAGTGCTGGCAGGTGGTGCATGCATTTGAACTCTCACGTGCAAGCTCGGCGGTGCGCTGACCATCACGTGATTATCACTAGACAACGTCCCACCGTGATTAGCGTCTCGCTGTGCTAATTACAATCACAACGTCGAGCACAAAGGCAGCACCATGACTAGTACAGTATTATAGGTTGTAATTAGTATGTATGTAATTATCAACTCTCCACCCATCGGATAAATCCAGTTCCTAACTGTTGTGCCAGATTGCTTTCCCGGTAACCTGACACTCGCCATGTTTCCGCGTTTCCAGAACCGTTTTTGCTGTGTGAGAGGGTAAGCGAGAAGCCTCAGCTATTCTTGTCCGTCTCGGCCCTGCCCAAGTTGACAGTCTCTCTCAAATCATCATTCTTCGTGGCAATCGATTCTGCACAAGATCGGTTCATGCATGCAGCTCTGTTTCGCGCCCCTTTCCTCAAAAAGGTCCCCGCTGCTGGTGGCTTTCTTGCCATATGTATCGAACCTCGGAATGGGTTGAGCCATGTATGTACTGTACAGGAAACTATAACCCCGTGAGCTTGCTGTTGTAACAAGGAAGGATACATGCTTCTCCGGAGTAGGGGCCCTTCTTATTGGACCAAAGGTGCTAACCAGCCTACATATATACTTTCCCTCCTTGATTGAGTTTCTCCATCTCTGTTACAATCAACTTGTGGACTCGTTACTTCTAAACCTTTAATATATCACCATGCTCATCACCACAGGCCGAGTAGAGCATCTGTCGACGTCTTGGAGCGTGCGTGTCTGCCTGCAGGAAGCCTTGAAGTACTTGGCCAGCAAACAGCCGGAACCCACCCACCCTTTCACCTTCGGTTCCGGCACTCGTGCCTGCACGTCTATTCCCAACGGGGACCCCTTCATTGAGCGAGATAACGTCCAGGACTATCAATTGGACCCTTTTATTGCGCGAAACAACGTCCAGGACTATCAATTGGACCCTTTCATTGAGCGAAACAACGTCCAGGACTATCAATTCCGACCCATCATGTCGGGCGCCACCACTGGAGGTTCGTTCGCCTGTGCCACTATCAGAGGCTTCCATGTCCAAAGTAGACGCACCGAAACCCCATGCGCTCATATAAATACAAGTGCTGATTCGGTAGGGTTCGGTAAAAGCCTGATGCGTGTCCCTGTCTCTGCTATACATATTGGTTTGCTTATGCTAACACTCTCGTGCCATAGCTAGATGCAGACCAAGCCTGAATCTCGAGGCGTACAATACCATGTCCTGTACATATGCGAAGACAATGCATCATAGCACGTCGACATTCAATATGGTCGAGGGTTCGATGTGCGGACTACACTGGGCACTTTCCAGGTCAATCCAGCAAGCCGTCTAATCCCCCCTCCTCGAGGCACTTTTGGTCCATGGAGCCAAAGTTTACAGCATTTCCAGTCTAATTCTTCCATGATGGCGTATCGCGGCCTGTGTTACGAGGAAGTCTGGCTATCCGATATTCAGGCAGGTAGGGCGGGTCCTGTTCTTGTTCAAGATGCATTGCCAAACACGTTCGGTGGCAAAGGAATGTTTGGAGGGCCGGCCGTTGGAAGGGGGTGGGGGGCCCTCGGAATACAGCAACGACATGTCCCTCTTCTGGTTCTTTGTTGTTCAAATTTCCACCCTTCCCAAATTCAGGACCCCCAGGACTTTTCCAATGAGAGCGACGCCCAAAAAACCTGGCGCACGTACCGCTCTCCCTTGTTTTTCGGCGGACCCTCTCCGAATCCCGGCACAGGGCCCTTCAATCTTGCTAATGCCCATAAGCCCTTGTCTCCGCTCGAGGGATTCGGAACCGTCAACAATAAGCCTTTGTCAGCCCCTCTCTCTTTGGGTCCGACCAAAACAGGACAACAGTGGCTTGACATTTACTTCTGCCTCAGGAGAGGTGGAGGGCGATGAAGAGGTTGGTGGCGTGTCACTTGAGGGCGCGGCGCATGTCCCTCTCCCGGATGAGGACGGTGCATGGTATCGGCAACTAGTGGCATCTGTTGTCGGGGTTACCAGCGTGGCCCGCAAATTGGAGAGTTCCAAAGGATTGATCAAGGTCTGCGCTATACTATTGTGTGGCTTTGAACTTGGGGACCTGCGTCTTATGAGGAATTGTTAATGTGAAAGGTAATTTGGTGAATGTGTGGTATTTTATGATACACGGGCCTGTCTGGCACTCCGTGTTAGCAACTGCTGTTATACGCCATTGCAAGTGTATGCAAGAAAGAATGAACGCCTTCCCCCTTCCCCCCAAAAGAAAAGACAAGGAAGAAAAAATAAACTCGTTATTCGGATAGCCATGACTCATCAAGCTAGGCCGGAATCGCCTTGGTCCAAAGAAAGAAGAAAAGACTGCATCTACTACCACTTGAGCTTCTTGTCCTTGCCAATGTACTCATCGATGATGTCGAGGTAGTAGTCCTTGAGATGCTCGACCTTGGGCACATCGTCGCTCTTGCTGTACAAATCATACGGGTTGAATGCTCGCACAGCCTCGAGCATCTTCTCGTCCTTGTCGTTCATCATCCACCTGTAGGCGTCCTGGCTGTGCCATGGGTAGAAGGAGTGGTATCTGATCATTGCGAGGCCCTCGTCGGGGATAGTGCTCTGCTCCTTCATGATGTGGTAGAGGTACTCATCGTGGCCCCACGACAGCATCACGTTGTCCATACCGCAGCCTGGAGTGTAGATGCCGTGCTCGGTGCTGTAGATGGAGTCGTTGGAGTCTGGGTTCGCGGCGAATGTGTCCGGGTAGATGATCTTGGGCGAGAAGGCACAGCCGACGGGGAAGGTGTCGCCGACGACGTCCCACTGGCCTCGGGCGTCAAAGAAGAAGAGCAACTTGCCGAGGTCGTGGATCAGGCCTGTCAGTTGCATCCAGCGGGGCTTTCCGTCCCTTCGGATGGCCTCGGCCGACTGCAACAAGTGTTCGATTTGAGAGAGCGAGGTATCCGGGTCCGACTCGTCGATGAGCGTGTTGAGCTTCTCCATTGCCTCCCAAATGGTCAGCTCGGCCCGGACCTTGCTCCTGAAGGCATTCCGGGCCTTTAGATTATACGCCACCGTCTGCTTCTCGTGCTGCTCGCGGTAGAAGTTCTTGACGCGGTCGCATGCTTCCTCGTATTGGCGGAATTGCGTCTTGTCCTTTTCGGCGTCAAAAGTCGAGGCTTCGTAGATGTCTTTTTCTTCTTGGGTCGCGGTGCCGTTCTTGACTTTGAGGGCTGCCTTGAGCACGTTGACGTCGTCGATGGCGTCCGAGGTGGCTTCGAGGGCAAGGCCGTCTTTCTTGCCGTTGAAGGGCTCGGCTACGTTTGGTTCTTCGAAGATGGCGCCTGGTGCCATTGTGGGATGGTATGTGGGATGGTGGTATGTGGGATGGAGGTTGTTTGTTGGGGGGGGGGGTTTGAAAAATGGGAAGATTGGAAGAATCGAGATGATGGACGTGAGAGTAGAATATGTGTTTGAACAGAGAGAGAGGGAGAGGGAGGTTGTATGTCTGATGAAATGTCCTGACATGTAATAAAGACCCAGCTGGTACTTAATTCTCCTTCACACCTGTCAACCCCCATCCCCAGACCCCATCCACCACGCCATATTGCAGAACCTTCACGTCAGAGAAAGCCCCAGGCTACGTATTCAGACATGTTCGCCGTCATCCAGCATCTAGTTAGCAGTAATGTTTTGCTTGCTAGTCCCACCCTTTCCATGGACGCTCGCCCCCAACTTGGTCATGGGGAAAATCTCCCCGCCTGGGTCCTATCTGGATCTGGTAAGAGCGTCATCAGGGGGGTGCTGTGGAACACAGCTAGAAGGTTTTTAATGCGACGGCGGTGGTTGGGTGTTGAGGCGCACCATGAGGTTTTTGAGCGCCCCCGCGTGTTCGTGGTACATACCGGAACTTTGTCGGTTGTTTTTCCCTCGCTGGGCCACATTGGGGAATTCGCCCCGCCAAGTGCAATTCCCGGCGCATCCATCTACATGTGGACAAGAAGGAGGGGTGAAGGTCATGTGACGATGGTGGGGTTTGGCCCAAACACGTGAATTGCAGGACTCGGTTGGTGATATACCGAAGTACATAGATAATTATTAAAAATATCTTTGGTGGTTTTTCGTCATCTCATATTATGGTGGGGGGTGGAGCTCGTGTTTTGATGATCTTGGTGGAGATGTATTGAGAAGAAATAAATATACAGCGCTCGCTTGAATTGAAGACCACATTCAACGGATATTGTATAAGATAAGTAGTAACAATGATGATATAGTTATTCAGGATGGTTCTATCATCTACGTGATTTCCTGAGGGTATATTGAAATTACCCTCAATGCGTCCAAGCTCCGTCATGTGACTGTATCTTGGTCTAACCCATTGATTGAAGCTCACAACTCCCAACCCCCCCCCCCCCCTATTTGAGCTTATCCGTCATCTATAGATGGTGTTTTCAGGATTTGACGATTTAGGATAGATGTACGCGGTGGTAAGAACGTCATCGTCGTCTCGCAACAACCCTCTCCAGAAAAGTACAATGATACGTACCGCGTACGGCATAGTAGATGGAAGGCTGCCCCGGATATCCACGCAATAAATAACGGATAGATGAAAACTGCCCGCGGATATAGATCCAAACCGTCCTCGGTCCCCCCCCGGATGCATCTGGTGCCCTCGGTTGGCGGAAGAATTAACTCGATCAATTCCTTCCGCACACGCCGGAAACATGGACGATATCGCAAGAAGCCAAGCCGACGATGCTGGAACGAGCGGCGCGCAAGAAATACAATGGTCCAATCTGCAACCTTTGGCCAGGATTCCCACCCCCGCAAGGCAAAAGAAGCTACATATAATTACCACCTCTGTGCCCCGGGTAAAAGAAGATGAATCCAGCATTGGGAAAGTTTATGCTGGCTCGCACACCCAAATCTATCCTCGACCCCGCCCCCACTATGAATACTGCAATTCCTCGTACGTACCACTTACTTTTATTAAAAGACAGCTTTTCTTCTTCTTTTCTTCTTGTCACCACGTGCGAAGCTTCAGGAGCTGTACTAGACTTTGGAACAATTCATGGAAAAGCAGTTGCTGATTTCCCTCATCAGTCAACACAGGCGCGTCCATCCCCGCCCTCGGGCTAGGAACATGGCAATCTGCACCCGGCGAAGTCAAAGCGGCCGTGATCCACGCGATTGAAGCCGGATACCGTCACATCGACTGCGCGTTTTGCTACCAGAACGAGGACGAGGTGGGCGAGGCACTCCAAGATGTCATCAAGCGAGGAATCGTGAAGCGATCCGACCTCTTCATCACGAGCAAGCTGTGGTGCACCTTCCACACCCGCGCCGAGGAGGGCCTGCAGACGAGTCTGGACCTGCTGAAGACGGACTACGTGGACCTGTTCTTGTTGCACTGGCCCGTGCCGATGAATCCCAAGGGGAATCACCCTCTGTTTCCAAAACACGACGATGGCTCGCGCGATCTCGATAACAGCCTTACGCATATCCAGGCGTGGAGGAACCTCGAGACGCTCATCAAGACACACCCTGAAAAAGTAAAAGCCATCGGCGTGGCAAACTACTCGGTCAGGTACCTCGAGAAGCTGCTCGCCCAGGCGGAAATCGTGCCCGCTGTCAATCAAATCGAGAATCACCCGCTGCTGCCCCAGCAGGAGGTTGTGGATTTCTGCAAGGCAAAGGGCATCCACATCACTGCCTACAGCCCCCTGGGTTCCACCGGATCACCGCTGTTCAAGGATCCCAAGGTCAACGAGGTCGCGAGCAAGCACGGCGTGGGACCTGGTGTTGTGCTACTGAGCTACCATCGTATGTGCTCTCCTTCTTTTCTGACTGCTTTGTAGAGATGGATGGATGGATGCATTGTGCTAATACCGAGACGCAGTCGCACGCAACTCCTCCGTCGTCCCCAAATCCGTAACCCCCTCCCGCATCGACGAGAACCGCAAGCTCATCTCTCTCGACGCCGACGACTTGTCCACCCTTGACTCCATCTCTAAAAACGGCGTCACCCGCTTCATCTACCCGCCCTTCGGCATCAACCTCGGCTTCCCGGACAAGACTGAGGGCGTTGATATCAGTGGGTAGAACGCCCACGTTGGAGAGGTGGATTCCGACGGAGAGCGTTAGGCTGTCATGTGTGGAGTAGCTATACCCCCCATATTTAGATAAATGGATTGGAACCACACGTTAAGATGGCGTAGAGGTTCGAATACATCTACTCTTGCAATATGTAAAACAACTAATCACTGAATACAACGTCTTGGGCGACAAAGGAACAAATGCTTCTATTCGAGCCATCATCGTCTATATAAGTCATCGTCAGTCCCTTACATGCTCGCACATGCATTATCCAAGTCTACAACCTCGCCTTGGTACCTGTCTCCTCCACCTGGTTACCCTCACGGCCGAACCAAATCTTCTTACCACTCCTCAAGCTCTCTTGCAGCGCAACGCCGATGCGCACTGCCTCCATACTGCTCTCCAGATCAATCGGGACAGTCTTGCCCTCGAGCACCGCATCCGTGAACTGCCGTGCCTCCTCGACGAAAGCATTCTCGAACCGCTCGTAGTAGTTTTGGGGAATGTCCCTGTGGATGCCAGTCGCCAGATGGGATTCGAGGAGACCAGTCGTGGGATTTGCGTTGACCGAAAGCTTGCCCGTGGTGCCGATGATCTCAGTCATATCGTGCTGGCCCGGTGGGTTCATGCGCGAGCTGTAGAAATACGCAATCTGTCCGTCGTAGAACTCGACTACACCAACGCCGTTATCCACATCGCCGTGCTTGGCGAGATCGGGCTCCACAGCCGTGACACCAAACGCCACCACAGACTTGACGCGCGGCACGACTTGTGTACCGGCGGAGAAGAACCACAGGGCGAGATCGATGTCGTGAATGTTGCAGTCGACAAAGATGCCTCCCGAGAATTGTGCGTAGTTGACGAAGAAGCCTGAGGGGTCGTACTTGTCGCACGTCTGGGACCGGAGAATGGTGGGTCGGCCAATGGAACCGGATTTCGTGAGGTTGTAGGCGTTCAGGTAAGAGGCGTCGAAGCGTCGGCTGAAGCCACACATGACTTTGATGTGAGGGTTTTGTCGTGCCGTCTCGAGGACTTGTTGGCACTGATAAGCGTGTTAGCTTGAGATTGAGGCCAATCGACGGAACACATAGACATACATCTTCGATCTTGGTGCTCAATGGCTTCTCGCACAGAACATGTTTTCCAGCCTTGATTGCTTTGGTCGTGTGTTCGGCATGTACGGTTGTGACGGTCGCTACGCACACCGCCTCTAGTCCTTGGTGCTCAAGCATGGCATCAAAATCAGTGTAGATTTTGACACCCCAGGGCTCGAGATTCTCTTTTGCCCATGCCACCTCTTTGGGGTCTGGAGTGAAGGCAGCAACGAGCTCGGCTTTGGGTGTACGGTGGAGGAAATGTGCTGCATGGCGGGCTCCCATGCGTCCTAGACCGCTCACGGCGACTTTGAGACGACGTACGGCAGGCATTGTGAAGTGTCCGGGGGTGTATCAAGTACGAGAGAAAGGCGAGCAATTGAGTGTATGGGGAAGAGAAAATTGGAGCTCGTGATGGAGTTTGGAGTATGTTTTTGCAAGCGGAAGACGCCGACGTTGGAGAAGTAGAAGCTCAAAGGATTTCGAGCGGCATAGCTCCTTCCGCTATTAGTTCGGACCAAGCGAGCATGCGCGCATCTCCTTCACATATTAATTATTGTCGTGAACCGGTCAATTGATAGATAGATGTGGAGGTCTACCCCGTGTACCCCAGGTTCCACACCTTTTTCGCCGATAATCTCCAAATACATACCCTTTCTCGGAAACCATTTCTGACAGCACGCATTTGGACGGTTAATTAGGAGAGCCGTCCAAAGCCAAGAATGGAGAACGCTAAGCATCGTGGGGTCGAATACGGGGCGGTGTGGGGTAGAATTATGCATCTAAAAGTTACTGTACAAAGTATGTACATACTGTGTAATGTATATACCATTGTACATACACCATTTTATTTATGTAGTAACTTTTGTAAAATCGGACCCTCTTGACTTGTCCAATGGACAAGATTTCCACGTTAGGATGGGAAAATGCGCCCCGTGGTGTCCGGTCCGTGAGGTCCGCAAGGGATGAAAACGCCCCCAAATTATCCGAACACGCAGATGGAACACAAGGCGGAAGAGAAGAAATGCTGAGGAACGGATATGGGAATGAAAGTCGGGGGGAGGAATCCGGAGTGATGAGTAAGGCCCTGTTCAGTTGAACTTATTTTCCTCCTTTTTTCCGGCCGAAAATTAAAAATAAGTGTACTTATTTAAATAAGTATAGGAAATAGAGAGGGGTGTTTAGTTAAAACTACTGCGTACTAGCCTTTTAAGTTTAGCTAGTAATTTAGTGCGTAAAACGTGTCTTAGTAGTATAGCAAAGGTATCTACATGCCGTATAAGGAAAGGTAAAAAGAAGAAAGTACTTTTTCTAATAATTATTAGGAGGTTATACTTTTGTACTTTTTCTAATCTATTTAGTGTATTAAAAACCCTAATAGTAGATTTATTAGTATTAAAATACAGCTAATTAACCCTAAGTAATTAGTATCTTAATTACTAAGGTGTACAAACATAAATATTACCCCTAACCTTAGGGCAGCCCTTACAGCCCTTACAGCCTCCCTAGCAGTAATATAATTAATTACTAATCTATATAATAAGACCTATTATAAGCTAACAGGTAAATAATTAACTAAGAGGCGTAAGGATATAGAGTAAGGGCAGCAGTAGCTTAACTCGTGCATAGTAAATAACTAATTGCTATTTAATAATACTAGGCTGCGTCGCGAAGTGTAGGATAGTCTCCTATAATATCTAATAAGCTAAGGTTAGCTTACATAGTTAAGAGGTAGGAGATGTATAGCAGCTAAAAAAATGCTAATATTCTTCTATATTTGCGCCTAGGGCGCGTTATATTAAAACGCTTGCAGGCAAAGTAGCTACTCCCTACAGATAATTAGTAGTTGTTTCTATTAGGTATTACAGGCACTTATTAAGTTATATCTATACGTTGTAAAGCCGCTAGCAGCCTCTATCCTAACTAAAATCCTTAATAATCTAAAAAGATATCTATACTTTATTAACTGTGTAGGAGCGCTAGATAGATTACACTTCTTTACTTACGTTGCTAATAAGGCGTAGGTGCGCTTCTGTAATTACTATAGAGATATAACCTAAAACGTCTTAGTAGTAGTTAACTTTAGCATAAACTTTATATATATATTAGCGGGATAGAAGGGCACTACTTATAACAGCAGGGTAATATACAACGCGCTCTAAAATAAGGGCTTCTTAGTACTAGAGGGTAGATATTATATAGCTAACGTAGGCTATTTAAACTTAAAGGAGACCCTTATACCCTATAAGAAAGTTAGATATTATCTCTGCAAGATTAGTACTGCAGGCATTTAACCTAAGGATAAATACAAACTATTTAACTTTTGCTACTTAAGCCTTCGCAATATTATTAAGAGGTATTTTAGTATATTTAAGAGGAGATAGAGGGTGTTTAATTAACCTTATAAGTTTACGTTTAGAACCTAGAAGTAACTAGTATACGCGTTAGCAGGTGTATACAACTTTATTAATATACATTATAACATAGGCGCTAATAAGTTTAAGGCTTACAGGTAAGAAGATAAGGACGCGCTTCTATTAGAAGAATCTTATAATATCTATAAGGAGTCTTCTATTAATAAGAGGAGGATAAAGGATTATAGGGAAGAGATTGCTAATAAGATGTAGGAGGATTATTATTAATATTTAGAGGGGATAAAGGTCCTATAAGGTGGATATTAGAGGAGAGGTTAATATAGGGAGGCTGCAAAGTTAAGGAGATAATCTTAATATTTGCGTATTAAGATATTTGCTACCTGCTACAAGTTCTTAGCGTAAGAGGATTTAGAGGCAGGATAGTAGTCCTATTATTAGGAGAAGTCTTGTAAGCTCTATGCCTATGTCATGCCTAGGTCGTGGCTAAGTCGTGCCTAGGGCGCTAATAGCGCCTATAGCGCCTAGGGCAGAAGACGTTTTATAATTCTCTTACCTATCTAGTGCCCTAGCCGCCCCTGCTACTAATGCGTCTATTATTATTTATTATAGTAAGAAATTGCTGCTACTAGCACTAATATTAACTACACCTACCTGCCCCTGCTGCTAACGCATCTATTACTATAGATTACAGTAATATTTCTTTGCTACTAGCACTAATATTAACTACCTTACCTGCCCCTGCTACTAACGCGTCTATTATTATGTATTATAGTAAGAAGTTACTAGCAATAGCACTAATATTATTTCTACCTACCTGCCCCTGCTGCTAACGCGTCTATTATTGTGTATTACAGTAAGAAGTTGCTGGTAATAGCACTAATATTATTTCTACCTACCTGCCCCTGCTGCTAACGCGTCTATTATAGTATATTACAGTAATATTTCTCTGCTACTAGCACTAATATTAACTACACTCACCTGCCCTTGCTGCTAACGCGTCTATTACTGTAGATTACAGTAATATTTCTCTGCTACTAGCACTAACATTAACTATACCTACCTGCCCCTACTGCTAACGCGTCTATTATTATGTATTATAGTAATATTTCTCTGCTACTAGCACTAATACTACCTTAACCTGCCTGCCCCTACTGCTAACGCGTCTATTACTGTAATTTATTATAAGAAATTACTGCTATAGGCACTACTACTAACTACACGCATGTGCTATTAGCGCTAACAAGTCTATTACTGTGCATTACTGTAAGGAATTCCTGCTATAGGCACTACTACTAACTATACGCGCGTGCTACCGCTGCCTATAAATCTATTAATGTGTATTACTGTAAAATATTCCTGCTGTAGGCACTACTACTAATAACACGCGCGTGCTACCGCCGCCTATAAGTCTATTAATGTATATTACTGTAAAATATTCCTGCTGTAGGCACTACTACTAATAACACGCGCGTGCTACTACTGCCTATAAATCTATTACTGTATATTACTATAAGTTAATCTAGTTATTATATATAGATACCTTACGTTACGCTGTATAGTATCTATCTTGCAGCGTTGCACTATATAGTATAGTCGCAAAACTAAGTACTATTATCTTATACTATAGAGAGTTTGCTTTTATTTGTTTAATAACTAGTTGCTATTATATATGCCTATTATTATAGGGTCTTATCTAGCGCGTACCCTCTATGTTTACATTATTATTATTATTATCTACCCTTTCTATAGACTCTAAATCTAATGCTGCTATACGTTTAGGTGCTTATCCTAATTGCGTCTGCTAGGGCTTGTAAACTATTATTTATACGCATTACGTTAGCCTAGTTTGCAATAGCAATACTATAGTAAGTCTTACCTTTCTAGTTAGTTAATTTCTTAGTAACTACTACGTTATATATTAGTCTGTTATTATAATATAGGCTGCATCTGCTAGCAACCTATATGCCTCTATAGGTGCTACTAACTCTTGCAAACTAGCAGCTAGGTACGTTTACGTATTTATTTAGATCTCTACTACTGCAGCTTTTAGTCTATTATCTAACTAGTTAACGTTATCCTCTATAACTATAAGGTTCTAGATAGGATTACGTTTCTCTATAATAATACAGACTGCGTCTGCTAGCAACCTATGCGTAATTATAGGGACTACTAGGTATTTAGCGCAGCTCTATATATAGTAGTGCTTCCCTGCTAATAGTATCCTATAGCTAATAAGGTTCCTAGTAATAGCAGTCTTAAGGGCTCTAACGTCTAGACTATCCTGCGTAATTTTGCCTATTACGTACTTAAGCTTATCTACTAGGCCTATATCCCTCTCGCACGTTATAGTACTTAATAAATCTAGGCAAAATAGCAGCTTTAAGGGGTTATTATAGCTATATACTACTACCCTTATATGCTCTAACTAAAAGTCTATAGCCCTAGTTATGTACTCCGTCTCCTTAGTTAGACGTGCCCTTTTAAATAGTAATTCCTCCTTTTTATACTCTATAGGTAAATCTGTGCTTTACCCTTACTTTATAGTTAACGTTAGTTTAGCGCGCCTAGAGTTTATAATATTAGGGCTAAGTTTAAAGCTTATGCTAGCTAAATTCTGTCTAAGCTTTATAGTAGTGTTGTTATTACTAGGTCTATTATAGAAGTAAGCGTTATTCTTATAAAGACCCTTAGCATTCTAACTAGCTACGTTAATTAGGCTAAGCATATTATTATCTGTTATGTGTTTATCTACTATATAGGCGTCCTCTATTATATAGGTAAGATAGTAAGTTCTGCACCTGCTAGACCTCTACCTTAGCGTTATTAAGGCTGGCGGGTTTGTAGGCAACGTTCTTATAGTTAGAACTATTAGTACTGCTGTTACAGCTAGCGCTATTAACGTTAGGTATATTGCTACTAGTAGTAGTATTAGGGTAATTATAGTTATCGCAATTATAGTTAGCGCGCTTGTAACAGGGGTAAGGCTAGGGGTATTAGGGCAGAATATAAAGCTTTTAGTAGTAACAGAGCAGTTAGTTATTTATATTATTATTAGATAGATCTTAGAGAGAAAGACGTAACTAAATATTAGTAATGAGCATGCGCTAGTCTAATTTAGGCTACTAGCTTCTGCCTGTCTGCGCTATGTGTTTAACTCTCTCTTACTATGTTGTACGTTATATTATGCGTGTTTATTATAGGTTACTATAAACACGCGCTGTGTAGATAAGTGTATTTACTAGTATATATATAACTACTACGTACTCGTCTGCAGCGCGTTATAGGCAATTATACTAGTTTAGGCTTAACTTTATCTTGTCTATCTTACGCCTATAATAGACTCTTACGTCTTATATCCTTTAATGCTCTCTGCCTCTCTATAGCGTGCTGTAGCTAGGCTGCCTAGCACTTCTTACGCTTGTAGTTAGGTAGCCGTGTGTATTATTATCCTTGCATCTACGCCTTATGTAGGTGTAATAGCTGCTGTAATATCTATATTTACTAGGCTTTCTACTTCCCTATAGTAGCGTATTTATAATAAGTTATAGTAATATTTATATAGTATAGTTGCGTCTGCCCTATAGAGATAGCAGCTAAGTGTTTCTTACGTGCGTAGACTTAGAACAGAACTGCATCTACTATAGATCTAGGTGTTAGTTAGTTACTGTATATACTAATTGCGTAGACACGCTTAGCTAGAAGAACAGTGTTCCTCTTAGCCTGCTAGTAAGTAAGTATATAAGCTACGTCTGGTGTTTATAGGCAGTATAATTAAGGTAGCGTTAATTAGGCCTAGGGTTATTAGGCCT
>MU005766.1:151871-166965 GCA_010093715.1 Pleomassaria siparia CBS 279.74 | reverse complement strand
GACTTACTATAGCAGACTTATAGTAGTTAGACTTATAGTAGATAGACTTATAGTAGACAGACTTACTATGCGTAGGCTTATAGTAGACAGACTTATAGTAGGTAGACTTACAGTAGTTAGACTTATAGTAGATATAACACTAACTACGGTTACTAACAGGGTAGAGACTATAGTAGGGGACAGGATAGAGAGTATTAAGTAGAGATAGTAAAGAATAGAAGAGATAGAGTAAGAGTGTGTATATAATAGTTAGATAGTAAAGGAACTAGATAATAGATAGAAGAACGTCCTACAGATACGCAAGAGAACAACCTTAGACTGTAATAGGGTGTACAACTAGGCTAGATACGCTAATACCTAAGGATAGAAGCTGCGCTTATAATAGGTATTAGTTACGTGCTTACGCTTGCACGTTTGCTCTATAGTCTTATATTATAATACTAGTAATATACTAGTAAGATATAGTAGGCGACGTACTAGCAGCTATTACCTTTTTTACTTTTTATACGCGTCTATATATTGTTTGTTATCCTCTAAGAATATTAAGCTGTATACAGCGTTGTACTTATTAAAGTCTATAAAGTTGTTAATTAGGAACTTTCTAGTATAATTAGCTAGTATAACGTGCGCCGCTCGCAGCAGCTGTCCTACTAAGTAACACTTTAAGCTACTTAAGAATAGATAGGTTCTGCTGTTAGGGTTAGGCTACGCCTAGAATTTAAGCATTCTATAAACCTTATTATATTTAGCGCTATTTAACACCTATAGCATAGTTATTACTATACCTATAAGTGCGTAAAGTAGACTATTACTGTAAGTACTAGCAAGGTTATGCGTCTAGAATATTAACTAGACTTAGCCTATACGCTTACTATGTAATAGGTTAGACCTACTAGAAGTATAATTATATTCTTGCACTTATGCGTTATGCCTTATCTACTCGCCTCTGCGTTGCTAGTTTAGTGCACACCTAAGGATAGCTTATAATTTGCCTGTTAGGTCTATGTCTATCTTGCTATTAGCCTTCTAATACTTTATAGAGGGAGAAATAGCTATTAGGTAGTTATAGACCTAACTATAGTCTAATTCCTGCCTGTCTGCCTTATCTCTATAAGCTGTAGACCTAGCAGTTAGTCCCCTTAATTCTTATATAAATATAGTAACTGCTACTGCAAAATCTAAAATGTTACAGTAATTAGCTATGTGCTTTACAGTAGTCTACACTAACAGGGGGAGATTTAGCCTAAATATAGTAGTTAGCTAGTATAAAGGCTACCCTAACCTTTTTAAACTAATTAGGCTTATTATATATAGTACTTAGGCCTCTAGTAGGGTAATATAGTCCTAAGTCCCTATTACAGCGCTGCTTATAGCGTGTCTGTCTAGATACTGCAACCTTATTAATCTTATATTGTGCATATATATCTGTAACATTATATCCTTCTTATTAGTTAAACTAAAGAAGACCTTTACTAGCTATATATATACTGCCTTTATATATAAACCTATGTTAAAATTATGCAGTGCGCTATACTGCTTAATTGCCCTAATATAGTGCGTTATGTTATAGAATTTTAGTATATTCTAGATAGCATTCCCGTCTGTATCCTAGGGTTAGTACTTTTAAAGCTTGTATTTATATATATCTATGCGTTTTAGGGCGTCTAGAAGGTAGCTAAGGGTGTCCTTATTATAACTATAATAATAGGCTAGGATTACAAAGTTGCAGATTGCCTTTAGATACTAGAGCGCGTTAGGGGCATCCTTTTTAAGCAAGGGTGCATATACTAGCACAGCCTGTCTTATTATAGCTTTCTGCTTATTCCTAGTCTACTATAAAATCTAACTATAGGTAGTGTAGTTAAATATCTTTAGGCTAGGGTAATACAGTATATTACAGTAGTTATTATCTAACTTATAGTAGCCTGTTATTAAGAGGTTCTTACTAGACTTACTATAAATATCTCTAATAAGTAGTAACAGCTAGTCTAACAAATGCTTTACTATGCCTTTGTGCAGCTAGTGTAGGAGGTTAGGCACTAGTACCTTATGTACGTTAACGTGCGCATGCTGCTACGTAAAGTTAGAGACTTTATAGACGTAGTCTAGGTATATTAGTCTTACGTTTGCTATAGTTTATTCTTATATAAGCCGCTGCGTATCTATAGGGGTCCTAATAGGCTAGAATTTAGCGTTAGACTAATTTAGGCGGTTATCTTAAATAAGTGTGTGGCGCTCCTTTAGTAGTACCTTGCATACTACGTAATGTTAGCTATCCTTTACACCTGTAATTAGCACCTGTTTGGCGTAGTCTGCTATAATAGCGCCTATAATAGGATAACACATTTATTCTATCCTGTCTACATACTACAGCCTTACCCTAGCACGTCCTAGTCCCTCTAGCGCTGCATACGTTAGGGGCTATATACTATAGAGGTTGCGCGTATGTATACTTAAATATCTTTGCTATAGCCTAGTAGTATATCTAGGCTCTAACATAGTAACTATAGTCCTTTACAATTAGCAACAGGCTAATAAGGATAATACCTAGGTATTTCTAAGACCTACGCACCTAAGCATCTAGATTACTAACAGACAAGTACACTAGCCACGCAACCTAGTCACCTTAATAGTTAGTTAGGTAGGTTTTATCTACTCTAATAAGAACTAGCACTACTATAGCGCCCTCTAGGAGGATGTCCTATGTCTCCTACTACTAATCCGTATTTTTAAGCGCGGAGTATACTTAAATCTTACGCCTAGACCTGCTTTAGTTATACTAATATATATGCTTAGGGGCATATTTAAGGTGCGTCTAGAATAGTGCATGTAAGAGTTAGAAGGTAATAACGTTAAGCAGGTCTTAATATATAAGCTAATAGTCTGTTATTATATTACTTATCTTATTAGCTGCTACGCTTAAGGTAGTTGTTAGCTATAGAGCTTCTAACACGCTATATAGTATAGCATTAATTATATCTACCTATTAATTTACGTTCTTAAAGCTAAGTTAATTATAGAAGCTCTTTATATATTTATTAGTAAAGAGTTTGTTAACGTCTCCTTTAGTAGCGTAGATGTTGTGTAACTAGGAAGCAAAAGCGTAATTAATTTTAGTCTAAAATAGGAAGAATAGGTTAGTAGACCTAGGGATGTTAACGTGTATAATAGTAATAGTTAGATAGCTACTATACCTTTCTAGTTCCCTTACAGCAGCGCCTAGTATTACTATGCCTGCCTAACGCGTCTGCACTTCTTTATACGTCTTTCTTAACGTTACGTAGGTAGACCCTATCCTGCAGGACCTAGTATTATTATCGCGCGCTAGTCTAATCTCTAGTTTAGAAGGGATAGGCCTAGGTGCGTTATCTACGTTAATAATACGTCTATCTAGCATAAGATAGAAATTAGACAGCAGCCGCTTGCTATTGCTATTACTATTACTGTTACTACTAGAGTCTAAATTATAATTAGGTCCTAAGTCTATACTACATGCACGTTAGATAGCAACAGCGCAGTGCTGCATATATTAAATAAGTCCTACCTAACGCTGCATCTCTCTCCTGCATAGATATATCTGCCTAAACGTTTCTAGTAAATCTAATATATTAATAATAGTATTGCGGCTAGTAGTAATAGGAGGACCCTAGAATGCACATAACTTACCTGTTATTACTTAGTTAATACTAAGCGTTAATGCGCCTTACTATAATTTATCTTATTATAGCCTACTATATATGCAGGGGTTAAAACTTATAGTAAGTTTTCTATAGCTATAGGTTATCTTAGTATGCAACCTAGCTTACCCTACACAGCACGTAAGTTGCGCCTTATAGTAATCTACTATAGTTTATTGTGCACAAAGGTATAGAGTTGTTAACTACCCTACCTAAGGGTTCTTAGATCCTACGCTACGTGTTATCTTAGTAGACACCCTAGCTTAATCTACCTTATATAAGGCGCGCTGTTATATGTTAAAGTAATTTACTATAATTTGTTACGTATGCAGTTGTTAACTACTCTATAAGGTGTTCCTAGGACCTTAGTATAGGGCACGTTAGCAGACTCCCTAGCTTACTATATACTACTTATGCTTGCGTTGCGTATTATAGTATTTTACTATATAATGCATTATATATAGAGTATAGTTAATATAATTTATTATATATAGAAGCGCTAACTAACTTATATAGTGTTTCTAGGCACTACGCTATAGTTTATAGCAGCAGACACTCTGCCTTACCCTATATAGCACGTAACAGCGCCTTATAGTAGTTTACTATAATTTATTATATATAGGGTTGTTAACTACCCTACTGTAAGAGTTCTTAGACTCTACCCTACGTATTAACTTAGCATATATACTAACTTAACCTATAGAGCGCGTTACTATGCGCTTGTATAATCTACTAAGATTTATTATATATATAACTACTAACCGCCGCGGATTATATATACGTATAGGGTAGTCCTCTATCTAACTAGCTAAAACACCCCTTAGTAGTGCTGTACCCCTAGGGATAGATGCTAAGAGATAGTCTAGATATAGTCTGTTAGAGTATATATACGTACTATATAAACTATTAGATCTTAAGGATTTACCTAAGTATCTGCTCTTAAGCTATATAGTATTACGTTAGCTTGTTATATATAGCTGTTGTCTATATACTTAACTACCTGCTTTATGCGCGCGTGTATAGACGCTCGCCCTTACTATATATATAATATATATCCTTTAGGACGTAAACAGCCCTAGTAGGGGACCTATAAAGTAGGTATGTTTATAATTATAATTACTCTATATTGCTATACTACTACGTGTAGACCCTACGTAATGCTAAAACTTTATCTTTACTACTACGTTGCTCGTATTTATAAGTTAATTGCATCTGCCTTAAAAACTCTTACTATTACCTAGCTAGTAGGAACGCTCTATATAACACCCCTACAGCCTATTTTTATTCTAACTTTAATATTAATCTCTTACTAATAACTAACCTAAGTCTTCTTATCCTCTTTATTAAGGACCCTTATAATACTTACAAAAACGTAACTACTATTAACTTTGCTGCCTAACCCTAATACTAGCTAAGTCTCCTTATCCCCCCCTTTTCCTCTCCTTATAATACTTACAGAGCGCAGTTAACATAATATTAATCTTACTACATAAGCCTGCTATAAGGTAAGTCCTCTCCTCCTTTATAACACCTACAAACCTTAGGTAACTTAATAGTAATCTTTTTACCTAAGCCTTTTATAGACTATAAGCTAAGTTTTCTTCTCCCCCCCCCTCCTTACCCTTATTAAGAAGCTTAACCTTTGCTTTACCTAGCTAGCTATACTACTCTACACTATACTACACTACACCTAGAGCTAGAGCTAGAGCTAGAGCTAGGCCTAGACCTAGACCTAGAGCTAGAGCTAGATATAGACCTAGACCTAGACCTAGGTTATAGTAATAGAGGGCTTCTCTTGCATATAATACCCTATTAATTTAGGCTCTATTAGTAATACTGTAGCAACTAAGGGCTTATTATAGAGAGGGCTTGTTTAACATACAATACCCTAGTAATTTAGGCTATCTTAGTAATAGTAATAGCGTAGCAACTAAGGGCTTCTTTTATATATAACTCTGTTTGTTTAGGGCTTATTTAGCGTGTAATATATAGTAGCAATTTTAAGGCTATATAGTTTCTTATTAGATAATCTTAACTTTAGGGTAGCAGCAGGCTATGTTAACTCTAGTTAGCGCGTCTATTATAGGCAAGAGAACTCTAACTACTTAATTAGACTAATAAAATATTAAAGAATCTATAGGTAGCCTTTGCTATTCTTGCTGTAGTAACTAAGGGATTTTATTATATAGTAGGTAGCTTTTGTTATTTATACTATAGCAACTAGGGGAATAACTACTTTAAAAACCTAAGAGCAGATCTTTTAGTCTCTTAATAGTCTAAAGTAATAGCTTTAAGGAGCGCGTTTACGCCTTGCAACTTTGCGCACTAGCCCCCCCTATAGTAAAATAAAGCAGTCTTACAGTTTATATTATAGAGGGGCCTACTATTATAGTTTAAAGGGCAGCCTGCGGTTTCTAGTGCCTATTAGCAAGAGTTACTGCTACGCGCCTAGACGCTAACCCTTTACTAGGTCTAGTTCTCCTGCAGGATAATACTAGGTAGTAGGTCTATCTAATAATTATCTATAATAATTAATAGAGGGACTGCGCCTCTACTAGACATTTTAATTTTGCATAGTAATGCACAGTAATAGACTTGCTAGCAGCAGTAGCACGCGCGTAGAGTAAGTAGTAGTGTCTACAGTAGGATTTCTTACAGTAACTTATAGTAATAGACTTGCTAGCAGCAGTAGCACGCGCGTAGAGTAAGTAGTAGTGTCTACAGTAGGATTTCTTACAGTAACTTACAGTAATAGACTTGCTAGCAGCAGTAGCACGCGCGTAGAGTAAGTAGTAGTATCTATAGCAGGATTTCTTACAGTAACTTATAGTAATAGACTTGCTAGCAGCAGTACTACGCGTATAGAGTAAGTAGTAGTATCTATAGCAGGATTTCTTATAGTAACTTACAGTAATAGACTTGCTAGCAGCAGTAGCACGCGCGTAGAGTAAGTAGTAGTATCTACGGCAGGATTTCTTACAGTAACTTATAGTAATAGACTTGCTAGCAGTAGTGCTACGCGCGTAGAGTAAGTAGTAGTATTTACAGCAGGATTTCTTATAGTAACTTATAGTAATAGACTTGCTAGTAGCAGTAGCACGCGCGTGTAGTTTATAGTAGTGCCTATAGCAGCAATTCCTTACAGTAATGCACAGTAATAGGCTTATTAGCGCTAATAGCACATGCGTGTAGTTAGTAGTAGTGCCTATAGTAGCAATTCCTTATAGTAGTTTACAGTAATAAAGGGTTAAAGCAGGCATAGTTACTAGTAAGCCTAATTAGATCTGTCTGCTAAGGCTATAGAATAGCTAAGAGGCTGCACTAAGAGCTATATTACTGTCCTAAGGGAGCCCTGCACTAATAATATATAAGCTAGAGTTCCTATAGGGGTGTTCTATTAGTACACATCTAATAGAGTAGTTAGGCAAGTTTATTTACCTAGTAGTAGGGGGTAGGTTAAGCGTTATAACTGCGGGGGAAAGTATTATATAATTAATTATTAGGGATTAGACAGGTTACTAAGTCTATAGTATATCTAGAAAAGGTGCCCTAGTGTCCTTTATCTAGTAAGGGGCGGGGGGTCCTGCATAAAGAAATATAAAGGCGCGTGCTCTCTCTTTTACTTATAGTTGCTACTTTAACTCCTACCCTTACATCTACTCTATAGTAACAGCACTAGTTTTAACTTTAACTTTAACGTTAACTTTAGCTTTAACTTTAACGTTAACTCTAACTTTAACTTTAGCTTTAACTTTAACGTTAACTCTAACTTTAACGTCAACTCTAACTTTAACGTTAACTCTAACTTTAACGTTAACTCTAACTTTAATATTAACGTTAACGTTAACGTTAACGTTAACTCTAACTTTACCTTTAACTTTAACTCTAACCCTAAATCTAACATTAATGCTAACTCTAACCCTAACGTTAATGTTAACTTTAACCCTACCTTTAACTATAAACCGCCTTACAATACTATAATAGCACGTAAGCTAGTAATAGAGACGCTCCCGTAATTATATAGCAAAGTAAATACAGCTACTCTTATACAGTTATCTGCTAGTTTTAACTAGCTCTATAGAGTAGACTATTACGCCTTATAGTAAGTCTGTGTAGCTTACTCTAGACGCGTTAGTTAACTACTCTGCAATAGGGACCCCTTTTTAACTTACTTATTACCTAGCAGGTAACACGCGCTATCTAAGCTAAGCTATTACGTATACTAGCGTTTCCTACCTTTACCTCTTATAGAACAGTCTGTATATAAGAAATTCACCCCTATAACTCTATAGACCTTTTCCTACTATTAATTGCCTAGTGCTAAGCGCATCTAATAAGTATAGTAATAATAGTAACTTATAAGTATTCCCTATAGTCTAAGAGTATTAGTAAGAAAAGGAGTAATATGCCTCTGCCCTATAGTCTTACTTACATTATATAGTCTTAGGCAACGACCTTATTAACCTAGCAAGTAATAGTAATATTATAACTATAAACCTCTGTACAGTTGCAGATAATAAGCTTAAGCTTATTAACTTAGCTAGCAGCAGTAATACTATATTAACCTATACGCTATGTCTGTTGTACGCTGCCTTAGTCTTAGGTATGCTAGCCGCCGCTAATAGTAATATTGCGACTACCTAGCTAATGCTACGCCCTATTATAAATAGTAATATTCTAGTTAGGAGTACTTATAAACTGCTACGCGCTAATAATGCATTACTATGTAGTTATAACTAGAACTAGCAACAACTAGCTTAGTTTAATCCTACTTAATAGTATAAGATAATAGACAGCTTTAGGATATATAGAGGTAGAATTAAGCTAGGAAAGTGCGTTTATGTAATCAAGTTGTAAAAGAGTATTAATTAGTAACTATCTAATACTATGTAACAAATAAGATTATATACTGCTCTATTAGAGCGGAAGAACGTCTGTCTAAAGATCTACAGGATTACAAACTATTAGGTAAGCTTTAGATAGTTACCTAACCTTAGTAAGCTATTAAGCTTGCCTAGAGTAACGCGCAGATTAGATAAGCATAAGCACTGTACGCAACACACCCCCTAGGGAGGTTAAGATTAGATCTTAACTTCCCTGCGTAGAGGCGTTAACTAATCTTGCAATATTAAGCTTAGCAATTTTTGCTTAGTAACATTAGTTACGTGCTCTATCTAATTGCATTCTATGCGTAAGTAAACAAATAATAAATAAAGAGAAAAAATTAATCTCCTTTCTTACTTTTATAACCTTCTCTCCTCTACTGCCTTACACGCTCCTAAATAACTTTACACGCTCTAATACACCCTTATACCTACACTTACACTTATACTATAGCTCCTAAAGTATAAGTATCCTAAGCTCCTCTTACCTTATTAGATCTGCCTTACTAACTTGTGTAGCTAAAATACAATTAATCTGCTAAAATGCGCAAGCGCCATGCGGCTAATAAAGCTAGTAATAGTTCTAGCTCCTCCCCCCCTACGCCTCCTCTAGCAGAGCCTATAGCTCCTGCCTAAGATACTACTGCTAAGCCTAAGGCTCTTAAGGTTGCTAACGCTTCCTTAACTCGTCTAACTTCCTCCCTAGCTGCTCTAGCAGCAGGGCTAACACCTTAAGAGCAGATTAAGCTCCTCTAGTAATAATTAGCTATCCTTAACGCTAAGAAGACTTTGCGCGAAGCTTAAGACGCTCTCTTATCCCTATTTCTAACTCCTGCTGCTCCTAATAATAGTATCTCTAAGGCTCTAGTTATCCCTTCTACTAGCTCTCTAGTTTATCGCGCGCGTCTAACTAGCTCTATAATCACGACTCTTCTAGCTACTAGCTCCTTAGTTAATAGCAGCGCTCTCTTAGAGGGAGCGCAGTTATTTAAGTCTAGTAAGCCTCTTATATCTTCTCTGCTAATCTCTAGATCCTAAGACAGGACTTTGCAGGCTCCTAGTAGCAGCAGCACCCCCTTAGTAGGTTAGGTGCGGCTATCTAGAGCTAATTATAAGGATCTCTACCTTAGGCTAATTATCCCTAAGGCTGTTACTCCTAAGCCTATTATCCCTAAGACTATTAATCTAAAGGCACAGCAGGCTCTTCTAGTTTAAACTTTAAAGACTCCCTAGCCCGTAACTCCTAAGACTGTTAATTCTTAGGCTTAGCAAGCTTAACTAGTTCGCTCTTTAAATGCTCCTAAGTCTACTACGTCTAAGGTTATTAAGCTAGAGGCTCTAAAGACTCTAACTCTAGCACCTCGTGTTGCAAAAGCTCCCTTAGCTCCTACTCCTGCTCCTACGTTTAATCCTACGCTTACGCTTAAAGAGCGTGTACGTGCTAAGATCCTAAAATCTATGTTTAGGCCCCCCTTTAGTGTTCCCTAAGTCCTAAGCTCTTATAATTTTACTTTTAATAAGTTTAGGCACCTAAAGAGCAGCATGCGTCCTAAATACTAGCTAAATAATCTAAAACCTACTATAGAAGCTCTAGTTAATAGCAGCACCCCCTTAAAGGGATAGGTGCAGTTAACTAGTGCTGCTTAACTAACTACTATCCCTATTCTAGAGCTTAGGGGACGTAAGTTCCTAAGCACTAATTATTTATTCTATAGCTCCCCTTCTCTAGCTTAACTAACTCCTTCCCTAGCAGCTCCTTATAGTGCAAAGATTATAAAGATTAAGTAAGAAAAGGCAGAAGCTCTTGTCTCTAAGACCCCCTTAAATAACTAATTTATTCTGTTTAAGGAGATTAACTTAACTAGCCTTCCTAATAATCTAGAGGATTCCTTCTCTTCCTCCTCTAATAATAAGTCCTCCTTCGCCTAGCTCTAGAAGCAGACCTAGGCTTAAGCTGCTTAGAAGGCGCGTAAGGATGCTAAGTATAAGCAACTAGAGCGTAAGCTCTATTAGAATAATGCGTTAAGCTCCTCTAGAGCTCTACCTCCTGCCTCTTAGGGTCTATCTTCTTCTGTGCCCGCCCCTTTAACTAATCTTAAGGCCGACCTTGTCTTAGGTTTGGCTAAGTTCTATTCTAATTAGCTTAATTAAGGCTAGAACTAACCTAGATTAGAAGAGCGTGCGAAGTAGAGCAAGGAGCGTTAAGCTACTAAGCAGGCTTAAGTTAATTATAAGGATAGCCTCCTCGCGATTAACCTGCTTAAGCAGAAGAAGACCTAGAAGCGCAAGGCTTCTAAGCAGGCGGTCCCAGCTAAGGCGACTAAGAAGACTAAGCTGGCTAGCTAGGCGGGAGCTCTCTTAAGCTTAGCAAAGAAGAAGAAGCAGAAGCAGCTACCAGCGCCTAGAGCTTCTAATTCTAAGTCTAATTCTAATCCTAAGGGCGCTTTAGCGCTAACTACTAACGCTCTTAGGCGTAGTAACTAGGCAGCTTATTAGTTTCCTCCTTGCTTTTATTGTGTAAGGAGTGCCCTTAGTAGGCGCTCTAATAGATCTTACTTTAATACTACTATTAATTTAAGGCGCTGCTACCTCTATAACTTAGGCTACTCCTACTGTCCTATATATAAGCTTCCCTTCCCTTATTTAAGAGCTTAGGCTAACCCGTATACAGTCTAGAACACCTTATCTTTGCTTTAAAGAAGCTGCTTGCAGTCCTTTATAATAATCTAGACAACGTAAGTTCTATTTCCTTTTAACTTATTATAATTTTCTGCTAATTACATGTTTCTAGGCTTCTAAGATCTAGAAATAGCGCACAGTGCTTTGCGCTCTTAAGGACACTCCTCTTACAGAGCAGCGCTAGGGATAGGACAGTTACCTGCTTACAGGGGCTACTTTAGCTAACGTTTTAGCGCGCTGTAAGCAAGTTAAGGGGCTGCTTAAGGATCTAGTTAATAAGTTAGTAGAGTAGAATCTAGATCTTTCCCTAGGGGAGAGGAGTATTCTCCCCCCTGTAGTAATATACACTAAGTAACCCCCTAGGCTCTTAAGAGCAACCTTTAGGCGCTTTTCTATTACTTCTCTTCCTGTATCTCTAATTGTGCATTGTAAAGTCTTAAGAGCTCTTTAAATCTTATAAATTTCTGCCTTAGCAGATATTTTGTAAATCTGTCTGCTAGCATGTTGTTAGTTAGTAGATATATTACTTTAAAGGAGCCCTTAGTATGCTTTTAGCAGAGCTATATATTCTAAATATTAACGTATTAAAGGCGCGTTGTAATCCTTTTGTTTTTACTAATAATAAGCCTAATTGTTTATTAATTATTGCAGTAGATTATCCACGCGGTCTTAAGCTTAAGCGTAAGCTTATTAAAGAGACGCTTTAGAGCTATAGATTCTTTTAAGATATGCTCTAGGGCGATTAACTTAGCTTTAGTAGTAGAGGTAGTAACAGTTAATTGTCGCGCCGCCTTCTATATAATAAGCCCTCTAAACAGTATAATTATATATCTGTAGGATAATTATCTTATCTTAACGTTGTCCGCAAAGGAGGTATTACTATATATTGCGAGCTCTGCATTATATTTCCTACTATATCTTATCCCTTTAAATCGTGTGTAATAAAGATAGATAATTACCTAATTAACTGCTTCTTTATAAGCTTTTAACGGGTTAGTAAGGAAATGTAAGAGCTTTAACATAGCGTACGCAATATTAGGTCTAAGCATTATTATAGTATATAACACTAATCTAACGCGCTCCTAATATGCCTTAATTTCCTGTTTAGAAGCTTCTCTAGTGTTCTTTAGAAGCTTAATTAATCCTAAGGGTGTTTTAGGAAAGCTTCCTAAGTCTATTAGAGTAAATTTTAACGTAACCTTCTTAATATACGTGTTATAGACTAACGTGATTATTTAAGATAGTCTGTCTCTAATTACCCTAATTCCTAGAAACTACTATACGGCTCCTCTGTTATTAAGCTCGTATGTTAACTAGATGCCCTCTAAGATTGCTAGAGCTTCCTTCTTATTACTCTTATAATATATAAGCAGAATATTATCTACGTAGAAGAGTACTAGGAAACGTTGTTTTGTATTAAAGAATAAGCAGGGCTCCTCTTTTAATGCAGTAAGCCTAAGCTTCTAAAGTATCCCTAAGAACTTATAATACTAAAGAAGTAGTAAGTTGCGTAACCTATATAAGGCTTATTTAAGCCTTAGAGCTTTACTAGCTTGTTTAAATTTATCTAGGAGCTAGTAAATAACTGCTACGTCGTCTCCTAGTTAGGTATTTAGGAAAGCTCTAATAATATTAAATTAGTAGATCTCTATGTTAAATTCTGCTGCAATCGCAATTACTATCCTAAAGGACTAAGTAGCAAGCGTTGCAGCGTACGTTAACTATAGCAAGTTAACTGCCTAGAGATCTCCTTAAGCTATAAGTTAAGCTTTGTATTTAAGGAAGAAACCGTCTTTGTTAGTTTTGTAAGTAAATACCTACTTAAGCAGGAGCAGCCGCTAGTTATCCTGTTAATTAACTACCTGCTACGTTCCCTTCTTTAAATAAGTTTAGATCTCCTTTATAGCTGCCTTTATAAAGAGCTTTGCATATAGATGCGCCTAGAGATCCTTCTACTTTATTAGCGCTTTTAGAAGCTTACTAATGTAAACTTAAGCCTCTAATTTTTGTGCTAGTTTCGTGTGTAGAGCAGCGGCTATAACAGCGTGCATTATTATAAGCTCCTTACTCTATAGGTAGGAATAGTCTCCTTAGAAGTAAGTTTCTATAAACTTAAGGATCTTTACATCTATAATTACAAGAGCATGTACTCCTTTACCTCCTCTACCCCTAAGCTTATTATTAGGGTCCTGTCTGTAAGTCCTCTAGCTTACGCGAGTAGTAGGACTATAGATCTTTCTTTAACAAGTGCGCTTAGTAGGTATTATTTTATCTGCTTTATCTGACGCTTTAGAAGTCGTAAGCTTAGGTTAAGCGGTAGGGGTTAAGTTAGGATTATCCTGCTTATTAGAAATTATTTCCTATAATTGCGGCGAATCTGCTTCTTTAGTTAAGTATACTTCCTAAGAATTGCCTGTTTAATCGTCTAGCTTTACTAGGGACTCCTAGCTTAGGAGTCCCTTCTAGTAATAGGAGCCCTATGTAATGTTTCCTTAGCTCTACGCGAGTTCTCTATAACGTGCTAGCTAGGCTTATTATTTGCGCAGCTGTTACTTCCTGTTCTACTATATTATCTAGCTAGCTAGCCTAACGCTTAGTATCTTTAGAAATAGCAACCCTAGGCTCTTACCTAGAGTGTATTAGAAGATCTATAGTGCTTATTCGCTTATGCAACTACACAGGCACTAGCTTAAAAGCTTCGCCTAGATCTCTAATATTATCTAGTTTAAGTACATAAATAATTCTAAGCGCTTCTTCCTTAGATAGCTCTTTGTCCTTCCTCTTATAGAAGCAGGTCTTATTAAATGTCACATTGCGTGTTATAATTACTTAATTAAGCGCTAGGATCTATACTTAGTATAGATTAGAAGCTTTATATCTAACTAAATATCTAATATGTCCCCTTAGGGTAATCTTAAATCCCTATTTATTACGTCTAGCTGCGCGCTCCCTATTTAAAGGGTAAGCGCGACACCTATACGCATATATGCCGCTCTAATCTAGCCGTAGATTAGCTATAGCACTTTTTACATGCTCTAGCTTGTACTATTAAAAATATTAGCAACACTACTTATCTAATACCTTGTTTAGTAATCTTATATTATAAGCGTGTAATAGGCTTATGTTATAGAGCTATACTACTACGTTAACTACCTCTAGCTAGAGCTTCTTAGGCAGATTTGCGCTAATCTGCATCTTTATCGCCTTTATAATTATCTCTTACCCTGCTCTCTTAGCTCTACTATTAGGTTTATAAGTATATAGGGGAGAGCTTTTAATCTCTATGCTATAATCCTCTGCCTACTTCTAGTATTTAGATTTTCTATGCTAAGGGAGCGTTGTAGTATTATTATCTTGTCTAACTTTAATAATTCTAAGCTTATATCTTGCCTAGATAAAGCTCTAGAATCTTTCTACGTTCCGCATAATTTCTAGAAGCAATTTTATTTAAAGATTCCTTGTGTAGATCTTCCTACTGTATTCTTCTTTAAGTAGGAAGATCTACTGTTCCCTTATTATCCCTGCAGGCATGTTAAAAAGGTCCTATGCAATTCTCTAATATAGTTAAGGTAATCTCTCCTTTAGCCTTTAAGAGATTACCTGCTTTGCATAAGTTGTAGCGCAATATTCGCATTAATTTTATAGGGTTCCTTTAATCTAAATATTCCTAGCTCTTTTAACAAGTGCTTGCAAAGCTTATAGACTAAGGTAGCCTGCTCTTGCATGCTATAGATCCTCTAAGTCCTCGCGTAGATAAGTTATCTATAATTATTATTTATTACGCAAGGGGATTACGCTTATAGATAATAGATAAAAGGTAAGAGGCTTATATTTAATAAAGGTAAGGTTGTGTTT
>MU005766.1:88543-145659 GCA_010093715.1 Pleomassaria siparia CBS 279.74 | reverse complement strand
CGTCTACTATAAGTCTATCTATAGTAAGTCTATTTATAGTAAGTCTGTCTACTGTAAGTCTGTCTACTATAAGTCCGCTATAGTAAGTCTGTCTACTATAAGTCTATCTATAGTAAGTCTGTCTAATATAAGTCTGCTATAGTAAGTCTACCTATAGTAAGCCTATAATAACGCGCATGCACTACTATATACTATAACTAATATACCTACAGGCACCTATAGTTATTAACACTTGCGCAGTAAGGTAAATTACTTAGTAAGGTAGACTTACTATAAATCTATAACAGTAAATACACACTATAGATACTTATAGTCTTTAATATCCTTACTGTAAAGTAAGATCTGTTATAGGTCTATAATAACGCACCTATATAAATACCTACTGCTACTAATATATATTACAGACCCCTATAGCTAATAACAGGCTTACCTTAGGGTAATATCTATAGTAAGTCTGTAACAACGCATACACTACAGGTAATATATACAGCTAGTAATGCCTAACACTCTTACCTACATACACCTCTACTATAAAGTACTTTCTATAGTAGCTCCCTAAAGACATATATAATAACTACACGGCCCTAGCGCTGCTAAGACGTTGCTTTACTATTAGACTTAAAAGAACTGCCTCCCCTACCTGCTGTACACCTAACCTCTTTTACCTTACATACTCTACTCTACCTAACTTAACTGCTGCTACTATTTCTACTCTACCTTACCTTATTAACTTTACATACTTAACTAACTACCTACTTGTAATAGAGTAACTGCGTAATAGGACTACGCTACTAACCCTAATACTAGAATATAATAGGTCTATATACCCTAATATACTAAACTAGGTACATTATATATTAACGCGTTAACTAGGCAAGTTAAACTAGCAGCAGCTCTAGCATAATAGCACGCCCCTCTAAGAAGTAAAGGAGGCAGAGCACTAAGGATAATAATAACTTAAGTAATAATAATAAAGCTACGCTATTAAAACCTAGGACCCTAGAGTAGTTTGTAAAAAAGGCGGCTGCCTACCTAAAAGGTAATATGCTAATAAAAACGCTAAGATAGGGATTTAGGTCTAATAACGTTGTGTTAAGCATAACATTATCTCTTACTAATAACGCACAGAAAGAGCTAATACTACTAGACAGGGCAACCTATAACATAAATAGTAGCGAGTTTAAGGCAGTAAAAAAAAGGGTATTAGACAAGCTTGCTAATAATTAAACGTTTAAACCTTGTTTTAATACTACCCTAGATAACTAGAGAGACGCTGCACTTAATAGGCTGTAGACCTTTATAAATAAGGGCTTAAAGCTGCGCACTAGTTTTGTAAAGCTAGAAGATATAGGTTGTACTTTAACTCTAATAACACTGCTAAGAATAACTAGACAGGGCTCTACTGCTTTAAACAGGAGCGCTAGGGCGATAGTAATGTCTTGCCTAAGTATCTTTAGCACATCTGCTAAGCTCTTACTGTTAACAGCCCTACTATTCTTATTAACGCAGATAAACTTCTTTATCTTACTAAACAGGTACTAACTCTTCTTACTAAGGGTGTCCTCTGTAGTTAAGGTAAAGTATAAGGATATTATCAGCCGTTATATGCAGGGCAAGATAAAACACAGCAGCTTAGACTTTAACGCCTTTTACTATAAGGTTAATAGTAGTATGCTTACTATGCGCTAAGTTAGTAAGGATTTGCAGCTAGACTAATATAATGTGTAGGACGTAACTATACTACTCCCTATTAAAGTCGTAATAGATAAGACGCTAGCTAACGCAGGGCGCGACGCATATCTTACTAATAAATAGTAATAGAACTTTATAATTACACACTATCTAGTTACTAAAGAAGGTAGTATAGACTATAATAGTAGATCCTACGCGCTAACTAGATATATAGATAATAACTTTAGGCAGTTCTGCAACGCAGTTTGCAAGGGGGATGTAGCTAAGAGGGAGACTATCTCCTGTAAACTACACCCTAAGCTCCTAGGTAAGGCGCACATATTACTATAATCTACTGTAAATCTACTAACAACGCGCTGTATAGACCCGCTAAAGACACCTGTAACAGGTAAGGCACTAGTGCCCCTACCCTACACCCTACCTCCTATATCTGCAGGTAAGGCGCATATACTAATATAATATACTATAGAACTGCTAATAATATAACGTAGACACCCTAAAGACCCCTACCTATTATAGTAAATTACCTAAATCTACTAGTAAGGCGCAGATATTACTATAATCTACTGTAAACCTACTAATAACTTAGTACACAGATACTCTAAAGACGTTACCTAGCTGCAACCTACTACCTAAGTCTACTAGTAAGGCGTATATACTAATGTGTCTTAACGTAAACGCGCTAACTAAGTAGTATGCAGATATACTAAACCTACCTAGCCTACTAGTTGTCTAATCTTAAGAGGAGCGCGACAACGCTGCTGCACTAGCACGTAAGCAGGAATTAGATAAGGAGACGCAGGGCATAGTGCGCTAGATAGCAACTTAGCAGGACTAGGCTAAAGGTTAGAATAATAATATTACTAAGAGGAACGCAGACGCAGAGCTAGAAGCAATGCGCAGGTACGCTACAGCAAAACTACTCTAAACACAGTAATTATAGAACTAATATAATGCTAGGTTAAACGCAGAAATTATAAAAGACGTTGCTGTAGTAGCCTCTTATATATTAGACTCTAACTACAGATAGGCTGTTAGACTCTTTAATCTAGATTTTAACGCGCTTACTATATTATATAATCTTATACCCTTCCTAGCTACGTAGAAGCTTATACTAGGCGCAGGGCTATTCGCGCACTAGTAGCTAAGCCTATCTAAAATGCTATTCTAGAGTATAGCATTAGGCAGAGGCGTAGATAGTTTGTCTATAGGTGTAGGTAAAACCTACCTAGCCGTAGGCCTTATAATCCTAGAATACTAGATTACTTGCCTATAGCAAGCTATAGAGCTTTCTAGAGAGAAAGGTTGTAAGGGCGAACACTACCCTAAGGACTACGCTACAGAGAATAACCTATGTCTATTATAGGCATTATTACTATTACTATACCCTTGCTCTTAGAGCAGCTCTATATACCTATTAAAGATAGCAATAGAGAGCAGCGCCGCATTCCTATGCGTGCTTGCCTAGACAGGAAGAGAGTAGGTAAAATGCCTTAAAAACTTCTTTACTAATGCTCTACTCCTAACTAATAAATTTATGCTAATCTAAATCTAAATAGACTATAATAATATACTCGCACTTGCGAATAAACAAGCCTAGCGTGCCTATATGCAAAATCTAGTAATTAAGGACACTAAAGCTAATAACACGTATAGAAAGCCCTAGGATTAGACGCACCTATTTACAAGAAAGATAAATAAAGGTAATATAAAGCGGCTCTGCAGACTGCTAGATTTCTACAAAGGCTTTAAGCAGTAGGAAAAGGAAGAGTTAATACTAGTAAGCAGCTACGCAATAACTAAAATAAAGCTAACAGGCCTTCTAATCCCCCCCCTTAGGGATATAATACATAAACGCGTAAGCCTTATTATAAAATAATATATTATGCTTATAACACCCTAAGTTATATAGAACTGCATACGCTACTATATATATAAATAATAAGCTATTAGGTTAGATAGCAGCTGTATTACAGATATAATTACCTTAGAACCTCTACTAGACTATTTACTATTTATCTAGGATAAGGCCTATAACTACTAGAAGGAGAATAGTACCCTAATAGCTATAGTAGGGATATAAAACTGCAAATAAAAAGCAGATAGGAGCTAATTTTACTACTAGATGCTAAGTAGCATAATCCGCGAAAATAGACTGTACACCCTAGCTAACTACCTTAGACTTCTTATCTCTAAGGAGTCTTAGGCTAACAGGTATAAAGCAGACGCAGGAGAGGTAGTCCTAGATAAAGAGATACAAACTAAGTGCCTTAGATTTATAACTACATAGGTAAATAATAACACTCTAGAGGAGATAGAGTTAACTAGGAATAAGGCTACCCTACCTCTATATACGTAATTCCTTAAGGAGTATAAGTTAACCTTATAGGCAGTAGAAAAGGATAAGTCTGTAGACGTAATTATATAGCAGCCTACTTTTATATTATTTACCTAGAAAATAGCAGAAATTATTAAGATGTTTATTATTAAGAGGGACAAAGATATAAAACGCCTAGACGGGAAGCTATTACTAGTTACTGCAAATATTACTGTTAACAGCCGCAATATACCTATTACGTATAATAGCAAGGATATTTAGGAACTAGCAACCCTAAAGGAGGCTGTTAAAAGGGACTAGGACGTACTATACTGCGCAGCGTACGAGAAGTAGGCTACTAAACCTTTAGGCAGACTAGCTCCCTAAAAGAAATCTTAAGTGTTATACTCTAGTTTCTATAAAGTTGTGCTAGCTAGTATAACGCCTAGACTAGTAAGATAGTTAAGAGGCACTACTAGACAGAGGAGCCTCTGCGTAAATAACATTAAGCATTAGTTAGACAACCCTAGTAAATTGCCCCTGTATAATTAGTTTAATAAGATTATTAAAGGAGATAAGAAATAGGAGCAGCTTATGCGCGATATTAATAACATAGAGAGCACTAAGAAGACAGCTAAGCGCTTAGAGGGCGCTAGAAATAAGTGCCTAATAGGCGTAAACCTGCTAGTAATTACACACTTATACGTAATTATAAGTTTATAGTAATACACAGTAAAACTACACAAGGTATAATCTAGCTAATAATAGTAGGGACTAGCAAGGCAGTTTAACTATACCTATAGCAAGCCTAAGGATATAGTAGAGATTAAGAAGCAAGTAGCTATAATAATATATACTAGGATAAACTAGCAGACACGCACAGAGCATATTAACGTCTTTAATACGTTAACGTCTAATACTTAATATTTTGTGTGTACTGTTAATATGTTAGCAGAAGGTGTTAATATAACTAGTGTAAACTATGTTATAGTAGTAGACCTACACGCCTAGTTAGACAAAGTAAAGCAGTTTAAGGCGCAGCTACACTAATATAGCTAGCTTAAAGACACCCTCTACGTGCAATAATATTACAACACCCGCTTAATAGTAGATAGCAGCATTATAATAAACTAAAAGTTTAAAACCCTACTAAATAACATAGTCTCTGTAATGCAAAATAATAAGGATAAAGCTAGGCACGTAGAGAGTAGGCACGAGTAGGAAGTTGCACACACGTGCTAGAATAGAGACGATATAGAATAGCAAGGCAAGACATAGGGCGTCTATTAGTTTAATATATGTTTGCGTGTGTTAGCGCTTAGATGCTATAATAGTAAACACGAAATAATATTATATAATATACTAGTAGTATATAAGAATAGTATAATTACAAACATAGTTAAAAGTATAAAGGGAACTACGTAAACACGGCCTAAAAGATAGTACTGCATTAGCAGGAGATCTTGTTAGTAGATAATAGTAGGTGTAGCTACCCTAATACTTATATTAAACTAGCGCACATACAGCTAGCAAGCTACGTACCTAGATAAGGTAAGGAAACTAATAACTATATAGGGAAAGCAAGGCTAGTGCATATATACTTAATACACGCTAGCGTTAGTATAGACTATTACCTAGGGTACTATAGTAGAGGTTAACTATAAGTTATAATAATTTACACTACCTAATATACGTAGGGTAGGGCCTTAATAATTATGTATAGTGCAGTAGAAGGTAATGCATGTTATAGTAACTTACAGTAACTAACATACGTAGGGCAGGGCCCTAATAATTATATAGTATATAGGATAATAGAGGATATACGCTAGTTATAATAATTAGCAGTGCCTAGTATACGCATGGCAGTATCTTAGCAACTGTATATAGTGCAGTAGAAAGTAACGGCAGAGTATAGCAGCTTATAGTAACTAATATACGCAGGCTAAGACCTTAATAATTATGTGTAGTATAGTAGATATTAACTATAGGTTATAATAATTTACAGTAACTAATATACGCAGGCTAGGACCTTAATAATTATGTGCAGTATAGCAGATGCTAACTATAGGTTATAATAATTTATAGTAACTAATATACGCAGGCTAGGACCTTAATAATTGTGTGCAGTATAGCAGATGTTAACTACAGGTTATAATAATTTACATTAACTAATATACGCAGGGCAGGGCCTTAATAATTAGGTATAATATAGCAGAGGGTAGCTGCAGGTTATAGTAAAGCATAGTAACTACTATACGCGCAGTAGTACTATTAATAATTGCGAGTATTATAGAATAGAGTAGCTGCTAGTTATAACTAACTATAGTAATCTACATGCACGTAGTAGGACATTTAATAATAACAAATAATATAGTAGCAGGTAGCTGCATATTACAGTAGACTACAGTAACCTACGCCTACATAGTAAGGCCTTTAATAACTGCGTATTAGGAGCAGGTCTAATACATATATGCTAACACAGCCTAGATAGTTATATAGGATAGTAACGTAGATAGGGCGTTTATAAGTTATAATAAATAATAGTAACTAATATACATGCAGTAAGATCTTTAGCAGTTGCGTATGCTATAAAGGGGGCGTTCCTAGATTATAGTATATTACTATAACTAACCTTAACACAGCAGGATATTTAACGCTTATATAATACTAGTAGGGCTAGACTGTACACGTTGCTACGTGCATATAATTATAACTAAAACTACTAACCTACGTACTAAGCTACGTAAGAATATACTATTTCCCTATAAAAGTAGTAATATAATGCTAGCAGCTAATATGCTAACACCTAGTAATATAGGATGCTAGCGTCTTAACTACGTAAAGGACGCACTAAACATACATAATGCAGAGTATAAGCTAATCTACTATAAGATTAAAAGCGCTATGTTCTCTTATAGCATACTAGGACAGAGTCTAGCAGTAATATCTTATAAGGGCTAAATAGGCAAGATTACGCGCTGTATAGCAAAGAAGTTTCTAGACGTCTTCTCCTACTTAAATACAGATAAGCAAAGAATATATACTACGGCTATAGCCTAGTAATATAACTATAATAATAACTAAGTATATAGACGCTAGATAATAAAGCTATTAGATATTACAGGGGCAGCATAGACTATAGGAGGCAGAGTACTAGGCAAGGGCGTAATAGAGCTAGGAAGCAGTGCTAGGCTAACGTTAGAGGAAGGGGTAGTAAAGGGCATAGCAGCAGTATATAAATAAGAGGAAAAGGATTATCTAGTAGGGAGACTTATCTGCACAAGTAAGGCAGACAGACCTGTAATACTTGCTAAGGGGTCTGCAGTAGATAACATATAGTAAGACGTAGTAGATACTGCACTAAGCTACCTAGAAACTAGATAACTAGTACTAGAAAGAGAATAGATACCTAACGTAGCAGTAAGGCACTGCGAAAAATAGCTACAGAGGGGACGGAGGGCAATAACGCGTAGTAGCAACAGGTATGCTGCCTAGACTAGAAATTCTAATATATAACATACTACAGTAAACTGCTACGTTTAGTAACTAGCTTTAGCTAGCGTAAGATACTCTAAACATAACAGATACATATAACCCCTTAAGAGTAATACCTACACCCTTAACCCTACTTATATAATAACTGTTAAATAGTTTAGACTATACTATATAAACTGCAAAGCTAGATATTTATGTATAATAAACTACTGCAACACAGTTATAGAAAAGAGACAGACTAGTAACCTACGTAATAGAAAGATAGCTAGTATAGCTAAGAGGGTATGTTAGTGCGCTTACTATAACTAGTAAAAACATAGTAAAATCTTTAACTTACAAGTGTAAGATATCTGCGTAATACTAACTTAATTAACAGGTTAATATAGATAGAGGAACTGTAATAACGCTACGCAAGAAGCCTTATATATCTGCGTTTAAACTACTTACACTATTATTAGTTAGTAGTAAGTCTAAGGAAGATAGGAGTAAATAAGAGGATGTAGATAATATTAATAGTTAGTTTCGCGAAGTTATTATAAAGGTATGCTAACTACTAGCTGTAATTACTACTGTTACTAATTAAATAGGGCACGCAGCTAATAAATACTAAGGCACTAGCGCTAGCTAGAGCAGTCTACGGGTTGCCTCTACGCGCTAGTAAGACAGCAGGAGGACAGATAATAGTACTATCTTCTTTAGGCGGTGCTAATAATAAAACTATACATGCCCTCTACCTAAAAGACGCGCACTAAACTAGACCTAGTCTAGATAATAGTAGTAGTTTAGGAGATAATAACCTTTTACCTAAAGAAACTAACCTAACTTTACAGTACCTATAGGAGCGCATACCGCGTAGGGCAAAGGTAAAGGTACACAGATATTACGCAAAGATAATTAAACTAGCTTACTGTATCCTAGTAGCTATACTCCTAATAAGAGAGGAAAAGTTTAAACTATGTAAGGTATACCTATTCTTTAAACGTTATAAAGATTAGCTCTAGACTCTAATAAAGGAAAGCTAGTTATTAGCGCAGACGCAGTAATTACTATAGGATAGGAAATATATAGAAAAGCTGCCTAGTAACCTAGCTGCTTAAAAGGTAACTAATAATAGATAGGTATAGGGAAGCTACTAACACAACGTAGATGTATAATTTAATCTTAAGGTTTAGGTTAAGGGTAACGGACAGTGTAAGGCACGTAGTAACTAAGTGCTATTAACCTAGCATACGCAACATAGTCCTAGAGGTACTACTGTTACTACTAGCCTTCTAGTTCCTAGTAGTAGATCTAAAAGAGGTAAGCGTGTACGGCTGCTAATTATAATACTATATAATAAGACGCTAATAACGTGTATTAGCATCTGTTATAGGGTTATTTCCTTAGAAAGCCTCTTATAAAGCTTATAGTAAACTGTCTCTTTAGGGCAGAGAGACTAGGTCTTATATAAGAAGAACTAAGTAAGGGTTACTTTAAGCGTGTAACTATAAATATAGTAGGGTACTTTAGCGCAGTGCTTTATATATATATTAGTAAATAGAAATCTAGCGTAAGGAAGGTTGTAAAACTTAGTGCAGAGAAAGTAGAACGTACGTATATCTACTATAATTTACTATAAGATAGCTCTATTAACAGTAACATAGCTCTATACTGCGCAATATTAGAGGAGTAGAGATAGATAAGCTACGTATAATAAGAAGTAATCTAATAGCTCCTATAGGATATAATAGTCTAAGACGTAATAGTAGAACTAACAGCTGCCCTAGAAGTCTATAATAACCTGCATAAAGATAACCTAGATAATCTGCAGAAGCTTATATTACCTAAGATAAAAAGTTAGTATAGCTAAGGTAATGTTACTACTGTGCTTAACTAGGCTAGCGTAGTAGACTATCTAAACGCAACTACTATAACTACTCCTAGCCTAGCTAGTTCCTAGGCGCCTATAGTAGGCTATTTACACGCGCGCCTATATACGCTAACTATAGAGCAGAGCAGCTAACCTATATATGCAGGCAGAGGACTGTATAATAGTAGAACTAGTAATTACGCTAGTAGTGTTAGGCAGAGCAGCAATATAGAGGATATAGACTAGATACGCTTAATTAAAGAGGAAGCGCTTATTACGTTAAGTGCAGATGCAGCTACTAGGCTAGTACGTATTAGTATAATATAACACAGGGAAATAAGCTAACCTTTACTAGGTTCTTGTTCTATTTAAGAGTAAGCATAATAGATAAACTAAGGACTAGGAGCTTAACGTTGCTAACAGCGCAGTAGATTAGAAAAAGTTTACTAAGTCTGCTATTAGCTAATATAAGGGGTTAAAGGTAGGTAACTAGGTAGGCAAGTATACTAATAATAGGGACTAGAGTTACTAGTTCTTACATAAGGGCAGCTAGGCGAAGATAGTAGCTCTAGCCTGTAGCATAGGGAGTAAACAGGTAGTAGTAAGTGTGTTAACGCAAGATAAGTATTTTAGGGAAGCACAGTAGAACTAGACTAGCACGCATAATTAGGGAATATTATACTATAAACCTAATGTTCCTATAGTAATCTACTATAATATCTATACTAGATATAACTATATATGCATAAATAGTTAGGTTAAATACAGTAACTAGTGTAATAGTAATATATAATATAAGTAGGATAATAGTATTACTAGAACTAGCACTTATAATACTATAAATTACTATTACTTACTATAATCTTTGTATACATAGTTTCTATATTGCATAGCGTGCCTTATATAACACTGTAAATTACTGTTACTTACTATAATCTTTATATATATAGCTTCTATATTGCATAGCGTACCCTATATATAACACCTACCTTAAGGACGCTAATAAGCTAGAACAGTTAGTATATATTACGCGCCTTTACTAGTTTCTATATACGTAATATCCTGTGTATCCTTAGTAGCTATAGGTATATATATAACTAAGATCCTACCTACGCTGCTAGTTAAGCAGAAGGTATAGTACTGCGCACCTAGTATGTCTAGTATACTAAAGCTACCTCTCTAACTAATACTATACCTAGGGCTACCTCCCTACCTAGTATTATGCCTACGGCTACCTATTAAACTAATGTTGCGTCTAGAGTTACCTCCCTGCCTAACGTAACGCCTAGGGCTACCTATCTAGCTATTACTATGCCTAGGGCGCTAATAGCACGCTAATTTTAAAACAACCTAGGAACCTAGGCAACTAGGGTAACAACGTAGCCTAAGGGCAATAATGCGCAATAATAGGTGTTATTAGCGCTAATAGCGGCACGGGCACCTTTAAAAAAATTCCTGATAATATTATAGAAAAAGTTATATTAAAATGTATAAAATTACTGTTTATATAGCAAAACCTAATATTTAGCATCTATATATAACCTACGCGAGTAGTTATATACTCCTAGCCTGCTTAATACTACTATTTATAGAAGGAATGTGCACTAGCGCTAACGCGTTAAGTTTAATCCTACTTAACTTAATATTATAATTAATATTACCCTCTATATTAACCTCCCCTTCTATAAATAAACTCTCCTCTATGCCTTAGATATTACCCTAAACGCTTTATACAACCTTACTCGCAACTAGCAATACTTCTAGATAGGCTAATAACTATATAAGAACTAATAGTTAATAATTTAACAGCCCTAGCAACGCCTCCTCCTTATACGCAGCCTCCTCCTTACACGCAGCCTCCTTCTTATACGCAGCCTCCTCCTAGGCAGCATTACACAACGTTAAATAGTAATTAATATCCTCCTAATAGGTTACGTCCTTCTATTTCTGCAGTTAACTCCTTACCTATTAATAATAATCCTTATACGTATAGAGACGCAGGAACTACTTTATAAAAAAGTATAACTTAAAGGAGGTAATTACAGTCTTATAATAGTTAAAATCTATAGCTATAAACTTAATACTAAATTAATTAATTACGTTACCCTGCTTATCCTTCTTAAGATAAGCTGCAATCTTAGTAACGCTCTTATTTATTATTACTAATTATTCCCTAAGTTACCTATTAATCTTCTAACTAGATAACTTCTTGCGTAAGGTTATTACGTCTACTTAGGCTTTACGCTTCGTAATAAATAATTATAGATCTTATAAAGGTAATAATAATATAGAAGATCCTCTATGTAGTAATAAATTATCTAGTAATTTATCCTTACTATCCTCTATATTATTACCTATTGCTAGGGGTGGCAACGCGTCTTCTCTAGTAGCTGCAGTCCTATTATACAGTGCAATATAGAGATCCTTTATCTCTAGGCTACGCTAATAATATCTTGCACTATCTAGATTTAATTAAAACTAGTTATTAATCTAATCCTCTAGTTCTAGAGGCTCTTTATCCTCTCTATAGGTCTATCCTAATTACCCTTAAAACGCATTCTAAACCTTCTAATTTCTCTTATAACTATTATGTTTGTTCTAGAGTTTATTAATAGTAATAACTGCCTGCGTATAGGTTTGTATAATTACTACTACTAATTGCTAACAGCTAGGTTTAAAGCCTGCTAAGCCTAGCAGCAAGTTATCTAGGAGCCCCTGCAACAGAGCCTCTATTATTATCTTTATCTACTTTAGAGGAGGGGCTCTGCCTAAATTTATATTACTCTAATTCTATAATAGAGACAGCAAGCGTATTATTAGATTACGTATTGCAGAAATTACCTTAATTACAGGCTTTAGTAGTAAGGATGCTATAATCTTAATTAGGTAGGGGTAGGTATAATATTAGAGCTTAATAATAAGGTTAAGGGGAAATACTAACCTAAAGCTAGCGTATTAAATTTGCTCCTGCTTATAAATATGTATATAATTGCGAAAGATACAGTGCTAATAATGCAATAGAAGTTAACTAAACACCCCCTATATTTCTATCTCTAAGAACCTATTAACTACTAACGCAGGCCTCCCCTACTAGTTAACGCGGCCAAGGCTTATTTTAAGCACCTACCATAACGCCAAAAAACGTACAAAATAAGTTCAACTGAACAGGGCCTAACACTAGGCGGACGTGGCGGAGACGTGGCAGGCTTATCGTTAATAATTAGGCGGTGAATCGAATCCACGGGGGGTTGACCCCGCTATACAAAGTACGTCATCCGTGATACCGCAACCAAGGGAATTTCTTACTGTATTATACTCTGTAGAAACACTCCAGCTGTTCACAGTGAATTGAGAAACCCCGTCTAATTGGCAGATAATCGTAGATGCTCTAACCATAACCATTATCTTATCCAAACTCCATATATGTATGGTCCACTCACAGATTCGCCTTGTCCTCCTCGTCCCCTGTCTCAAGAAGCACCTTGATCACCAGCTTCCCGTCCGCGTCCTTTGTCTTCCCTGCCATACCAAATGCCTTTTCCGCAGACTCTAGGCCCTTGAATCTGTGCGTGATCATCTTGGAGAAGTCGGGGTAATCGGGGCCCTTCTTTGACACTACTTCTACGCCTGTGGGATATGTGTTCGCGTACCGGAATACGCCTATGATATCTACTTCTTTGAGAGCAGCGGCTGAGATGGGGAGGGTCTGGATAGGAGTTCCCATGCCGATGAGAAGGACTTTTCCGCCCGGTCGCGTAGCCTGTCATTCATTAGCTGCTGTCAGATATGGAAAAGAAAAGACCATGACTTGCGTATATTGCGGCTTGTACACAAGAAGGCACACCAGTACACTCAAACACGGCATCCAGCTCGCCCACCTCCTCACCACTCTCTTTCTTCACTTTGCCCACCGCCGCCGCAGTCTCTTTTGCAATCTCAAGGTTCTCTTCTATCGAGCTGCCGCGCTTCAACGGCACTGTGAATCCCTGGTGCGCAAACTTGTTCTCCACTGCAAAGTCAACTCGCCCTTGGTCGATATCTGCAATTACTACATTCGAGGCACCAGAGATCTTTGCCATGGCTGCTACAAGGAGACCGACGGCACCAGCACCGAAAACGAGGACTGAGGAGCCGGTATTCAGATTTGCGCGTCGCGAAGCATGGATGGCGACGCCGAGGGGCTCAAGGATGGCGCCGAGATCGAGGGATACGTCCTGTGGGAGTCTGGTCTCCTGTCAGCTCAAACTGCTCCTTAGAAAGGAGTTGCAGAACTCACTTGTGACACCACGATGCTGGATGGTTAATCCTATCCTGAAGCGTTCCCTGAGCATGCGGAAACGCCTTTGCACTACTCCGAAAGTTCATGCCCTTGCAGATATTATACCGCCCCTCCTTACACCTCTCGCACTGCTCGCACGGCAGACCAACTTCCAGTGCAACTTTATCTCCAACCGCAAAGTTCTTCACATCAGAGCCCACTGCCACAACTACACCAGCCGATTCGTGGCCCAGTGACATGGGCTCTTTGCAACAGATGTCGCCATTGCGGTAGTGATTGTAGTAGTGAAGATCTGATCCGCAGAGACCGGTTGTGCGGACGGCGACTTGGAGCTCTGTTGGGCTTGGGGGGAAGAGAGAGCGGGATTCCTGGAGTGGTGTTATTAGTAGGTATTTTGGGGAGAGAGCTCTGGAAGAAGAAGAAGAGAACTTGCGATTCGAAGATCTTTCACGCCGTGGAGGACTGAGGCGCGGATCTGTTTTGGTGTAGACGCGACGTCTGGCTTCTGTTCTGATGATGCCATGATTTCTCAACCTTCTTCTACAGTGTATGTATGTATGTACTACTTCGGAAAAAGGTGATGCGGGGCCAGGTGGCTATTAAACCAAGATTCGAATGTTATACCAGAAAACGTTGTCGGCCAATTAATTGCCCCAAGCAAGGTCAAAACTGAATATATATAAAATGTATGTTGTAAAGCGGAAAAAGAAGAGAAGAAGAAATATAGTCTTCAATCTGTTCGCCTGGCGGATTCACACCGGATAAGAGCTTCCCCAATCACGACGCGCTTCGCGCCCTATATGGATTCGGCGAGCCTTTGCCCAGACATGCCAGAGCCCATAGATGGTGGAGGGGGACAAATTCCTCGCTTCGGCGTCTGATGTCCCGCACTTTCAATTGCCGACTCCACTAGACCCTTTGTGGCTTTGCCCTGTTCCGAGTCTCTTCCGAAGCTGGTCTGCCCCTCTTCATTCGGCCAGTTCAAACGCCGACGAATTGGTGCCCGGCGTAACGCTATCTGCGACATTAATTATATTCTGGGAGGAGCTCCGATGAAGATGGCTTGAGCGGATGCTTTCTGACCTTTTTTGTGAAGCAATCTATCTTGTTGACAGGATTGTTTATCATTCATATTACCTCACTTCCTCTCCAAGATTACTACTACTACTACTACTACTACTACTACTACTACTACTACTACTACTACTACAGTACTACTACTAGTGACTTCCGACTAGCAGCAACGAATATACGACACGCGACACACACTAAGCACAGCAATGACCTCAGTCAAAGAGCTCTTCTCCCTCGAGGGTCAAACGGCCCTCGTAACAGGAGGCACGCGAGGTATCGGCCAATCCATGGCCCTCGCCCTCGCAGAAGCAGGCGCAGACATCCTGCTCGTCCAGGTACGTAACCCATCCATCTCCCCTCTCCCTCTCCCTTTCCCTTTCCCTTTCCCTTTCCCTTTCCAATATCAAACCAAAGCCTGATCCATTCGCAAGCGCGATACATCCAACACAACGACGAAAACCCAAATCGAATCCCTCGGCCGCAAAGCCACCATCTACGTCGCGGATCTCTCGTCCAATGTCTCGGTCTCCTCGCTCGTGCCCTCGATTACCAAGGACGGCCACAAGATACACATCTTGCTCAACTGCGGCGGCATCCAAAAGCGACACCCAGCGCACCAATTCCCAGACGACGACTGGTCCACGGTCCTACAAGTAAACCTCACGTCCGTCTTCACGCTCTGCCGGGATGTCGGCGCATACATGCTCTCCACGGACCCCTCTCTTCCGGGAGGCCGACGCGGGAGTATAATAAACGTTGCGTCGTTGCTCAGCTTCCAGGGCGGTTTTACCGTGCCCGCGTATTCGGCTTCCAAGGGTGGTGTGGCACAATTGACAAAGGCGCTGAGTAATGAGTGGGCGAGTAAGGGCATTGCAGTGAATGCTATTGCGCCAGGGTATATCGCTACCGATATGAACACGGCTTTGATCAACGATGAGAAGAGGGCGGAGAGTATACTGTCAAGGATACCGGCGGGAAGGTGGGGTGCGCCCGATGACTTCAAGGGCGCCGTCGTGTTTTTGGCGAGTAGAGCGAGTGCGTATGTTAGTGGAGAGATATTGACCGTGGATGGTGGGTGGATGGGGCGGTAGAGAGATGGACTTGATATTGGAAACTCACAACCATGTCTTTGACATCTTCTTGCACACGTGCTTCCGAAGCCGGTTCGAAAATAACTTTTGGTATTGAAATCTATAGATCATGAAACATGCTTGAGCCCATCATCACCGTTTGTCGTAACGACATGGTCCGGCATCTTCCTCCTTGTTCCCACCCACCAACAAAACATCTCCATGACGCATTGTATCCCATAACCATAAATCTGCCCCTGCCAGAATGAATATCCCTAGCAGACAAAAGACTACCGGACCGGAATGTTCTCAACGTTTTCGAACGCAAACGTCGGGCTCCCCGGCTCGGCCTGTACCGCATTCGGAGGCAACTCCTTCCTTCCCTCGCCCTTGCTACCATCCTCCAGAATAACCGTGCCTGTTTTCCCTCCCTCATCCACCGACACGATCTCCACAGCAACACACTTCTGAACCGTTTGCTTGAGACCTGATACCATAGCACGTAGCGTAGCGAGCTCATCGAATGCGAGCTGGCGGTCGAGGACGACATCGGGGGTCTCGCCGGCATCTAGACGTCGTTTCAGACCGTTGATGAAAGGCATGGCCTTCTTAGACTCGGACTTTTCGACGGTCTTGGAGATGGATTTTATGTCGATATTGGGGTACGCGTTACGGAGGAGGTCGAGGTACCTGGACCAAATCTATTAGTATTATACAAGTGTCAAGAGATTGGGGGGTCGTACTTCTTCTGCCATTCGGGCCACGACTTCGCAGCGTAGATGGTGATCTTCTTCTCTTTCTTCGGGTCGAAAAGTGCTTGCTTGCCCTTGGCTAGACGCTTGACCTGCACTCCCTCCGCAGAGGTGATATTCGTCGAGGTAAGCTTCACATACTCACGTGTAGCAGTGAGGGATGGAACTGTGTCAACGACTTTGGGGTACAAGGCATTCTGAATGGTGTCCGTCTTGCCAAGAACTTCTTGCCATATGTAGTCTGCCCAATGGGGCGCAATGGGAGTCAGGAGCAGAGCTTGGAGCTCAATATAGCGCTTCGTGAGATCCTCGTGCATACCCAGACCCGCTGCTTTGGAAGCTTCACGGTAGAAGTCGCGCGCGGCGGTGAAGTCATAGTATCCGGACTTGAGGGCGGCCTTGTACATGGTAGCTTCGTAGTGCTGCTTTGTCTCGGCCACCAGAGCGTTCATTTCGTTCTCGAAGATATCATCCCATAGAGCTTTAGGACTTCCGGACTTGCGTTGGATGGTGTCGCTGTTCCTGATGCGCTGGTTGTCGCGGGTGTGCTTGTACTTGTCGCCATTTTCGACGATGACTGCTTCGCGAACCATTTCCTCGCACCACTTGCGGAGCTCGAAAAGTTTGAGGATATTGCTATTGGCCACCGTTTCTTCGAAGTTGGCATCTTCGATACCATCACCTGCGTCCGCAAGGGCTATCCGAGTGGCGTCCGCGCCGAATTTCTTCACTGACTGCTCGATGGTCAAGAAATTTCCCGTACTCTTACTCATCTTCTCTCCGTTCAGCATGAGATGGCCGTTCACCCGGAAGCTACGAGGCCAGTTGGACTCGTCAAAGATGGCGGTGTGTACGTAGAGGTTGAAGGTTAGATGATTTTGAATGAGGTCCTTGCCGCTAGTACGCATGTCGAGAGGGTACCAGTAATCGAACTGCCGGCGGAGCACCTCGACGCTCTTCTTGGGAATGTCAGTTTCGGGGATGGCGTCTCGGGCACGACGAGCAAACACGTAGTCCCAGATTTCGTCCGTCATCTGCTCTGGCTTGATTCCGAGCGGTCCAACTTCCTTGCCAAACATATCTTTGTGGAGGAGGTGGGCAAAGGAGTAGTATGCTTGGTAGATTGTTGAGTCGCTGAGAGACTCTACCTTGACGGTTTCGTCCCAGGGTAGTTTGGTTCCGAGGCCAAAGCTACGGGCACAAGCCCAGCCCTTTAGCCAATTGACAACGCCGATAAAAGCGTGCTTTGTTTCTGGGAAGTAAAGTTCCAGCTCGCCGTTGATGTGATCGAGGACCTTTTGCGCCCATTCGCCGTCTCCACCGTTTTCACCAGTGCCATAGTTCATGAACCACTGATCAAGTAGGGCGGTTACACATTCATCTCCACTCCGACTGATGACTTTGCCATCGGGCTCTGCGTAAGCGAATGCATCGCCAGACTCGATGAGCTGATTGCGCACGAGCGTCTTCGCGTCCTCGACCTTCTTGCCCGTGAACTCGCCATATATCATTTTTCCCTTGTAGAAACCTTCTTTATACGCCTTCTCTTTCGCTTCTTCGAGTTTCTTGGTGTCTTTTGGTGATTGGATCTTCAACTCCTCCACTAAGAATTTCGCGGTGAGATTTCCGTAAGACGGAGTTTCGATAATGGGAATAATGCCGAAATCCTCCTTCCCGAAATCTACCCACTCCTTCTTGATGCCATAGTATTCTGCTTTCTTCGCCAGATCTAGGACTGTAGCGTAATCGTCGGGTGAGTCGCTGGGTACACAAGTTACAACTGCTGTGCCCTTGGTATCTTTGACGGTCTCCATCGGCAAGATTCTAACGCCCGCTGTGTGGATTGAGAGTGGTGCGTTGATGATTGTGCCGATGACGTCCTTTCCCTTGAAGGTTGCAACTTGTGGAAAGACACCCCATTCGGGGAATGTGCCTGGCTGGAATGACATGTTACGAGCGGCGCGGGGACTGCATACGTAATATTCCGTCTCCGAGACCTTGAAGACGCCGTATTCTATAGTAGGACCAACAAAGCAGCAGGTCTGGCCGTACATGGTCTCTGGCCGCAGGGTTGCGGGAATGAAGTAGGCGTTCGCGCCGTCGGGGAGCTTTCCTTGGAGGATCTTCTTTGCCGAGTCTGACCATTCTTTGACCTTTAGTTTGAGAGCAGTGTACTCTTGAACACCTACACCTTCTCCAGATTGTCTGTCGTGATCGAGACATGCTTGCCCGTCCTTAGGGCTGTAGATGGTATATCGCTTGGAGAAAATAATCTTTCCCATGTCCTTGAGTTTTCGCATTTGCCACGCAACAAAGGAGTCATAGTAGGGATTCGCATCAGTGGTAACGAACTGTCGCCGCCAATCGATCCGAGCGCCGAAAGCTATGAGGTCTCGTTTAGCTAGAGGAGGGAAGTATTGAATCCAGTGGTACGGATCCGCGAACTTTTGGATTTCTTCGAGGGGTATGCCTTGCGCAAGCATGATTTGGAACTGATACTTCGTCTTCACAGCCTTCGCAGCGGCCTTGCCTTTCTTTGCCGAGAATTTGCCTAGGTCGGTCTTGGTCTCTGCTTGAGTAGGTGCCGGAGGGATAGCGCCATCGGTAGGGCCTTCTTCTAGGACTTCTTCTACGGGGCACTTCTCGAACAGTGGACCGAACATCTTGACTTCGTTGACAAGTTTGTCGGCACAGGCCTTGATGGGCATACCAGTCACGTGATAACCGAGCGGAAACAGTGTTCTCTTGCCCTGCATCCTTGCGAATCCAGCGGTGAACTCGACTTTGCTTGCGGTGAACCCATGGCCGGCGTGGAGAGTACCATTCATGTAGGGATATGCGAAGTTGCCGAAGAATTTAGGGTATTTTTCATGTAATTGCTTGGGCGTTGTTGTGTCGAAAGGCTCATCCTCAATTGTGGGGGCGTCTGGTTGGAAAACTGCCTTCTCTTGCCACAGGTTCTGATATTTCTTTTCTGATTCGATGAGAGCATCTCGCTTTTCGGTGTTCTCGATTTTGAGGGTATTTTTGGAACTGTGATCTGGATCCAAGACGCTGAGCGTAGCTTTCACAGCATCGCTGGGGATCTTTGAGGGAGCTGGAGCCTCTGCCATGGCTCCTGATGTAGAAGAAAATGGTTGGGAAAAGGTGAGAGAGTTGATGTGGTCGTCGGCGTGAGTCAGTCGTGGGAATGGACGAGTTTGTGTCGGTGCGCCGCGCCAAGAGTGTCCGTGCGAGTAATAGATGGTTCCGATTTCTCGGACCTGTGATAAATTAACGTCAGTCTGAAGCTCTCAATTGCCCGTCCACCAAGTCGCCATCCCGCCCACCTCGCACTCCTCGCACTCCAAAACACGCACCCACAACATGCTCCAACTCGTACGAAGACTTCTCGGCCGCCAGCGCAGCACACTCCCACCCTTCGACTTTGCGCGTAACCGCTACAAAGCAAAGAAAGAATGGCCGCCCTGGATCCGCGAGCTCAACGAGCGCCAGCAATTCCGATTCGAACGAAAGTTCAAGCGACGGCTTCTCATCAAATCAATCAAGCCAACATATATCAAATGGAACAAGATTGTCATGTGGAGCTTGATCTCCTTCGTGACTGTGTACGCCGTGTTGTGGCACGACTTTGCAAACGACCCGATGAACCCTAGGCCTGAAGAGCAGCCCTTCAACGCATTGAGGAATTGGGTGAAGAGCTGGACGGATAGTATATGGACACATACCTCTACTGTTGGCCCTGACCCTGACCCGGAAGCGATCCCCCAAACTGAGGAACGGAAACTGACGGGACCGGAGGCGGCGGCGGCAGCGGCAATGGCTGGAAAATTCCAAACCAATTCTAGTTACTCGTTCGATCCAATCAAGTATCAGAAACAACTCCGAGATGAGCAGGCGGCGATAATGCGGGCTCAAGAACACTATCAGAAGGAGGTCCACGATGAGCAGGCGGCGATCAGGCGGGCGCAAGGGCACTATCGGTAGTTCTTTGTGGAAAGAGAGAAGCGTGCTACACTTACTGATTGATACACGGGGAACGGTCCCTGTGGAGGTGTGGGAGCCGTGGGCGGCGAATAGGATCCTACTCTTGAAAGGGCTTAGTAGGTGGAACAACTTCCACAATATTAGATAGATAGGAATGACTTACGGCCAATTCCACCAGGTTGTGAAGTCTGCTGCACTCTGCCAATGCTTGTTGTGCCAGCGCCACGACTCGGACCCATCCAAGTAGATGTGGAACTCCACCAAATGACCAGAGACGGTTCCTAGATTTCCCTACATGAACCTGACCCTTTCAGACGCCCACCAAATGCTCAGACTTACCCGTTAGCGTCAATACACTCAATTCTCACAGTGATGTAAGGTCTCCTCAATTCGTGCCAGAAGGATGGGGTTGTTCGACCGGGCTCAGGTTGTGCGGCTGAGGAGTTGGTCTGGATCGGGCAAGGCTTAAGCTCGTGGAGGTAATGTAGGAGTTGCGTTAGTAGCTAGTAGAGTTCCGTAATTGCTTTTGCAAAATTAAGTATGTCTTCTAGTATAATGGTAGCGTGGGGGGTTAAACTGTGCGCGTATGTACGTGACGATGTTTAGTGCCTAGACAGTTGCTTCTCTTACCAGTGGCGGTGGGGCGGTTATAAGGAAAGTGTGTTAAGGATTTCTAGTAGGTATGTTGCTAACTGTAGTTCACCTTTCTAGTTAGAAAGTTGCTCGCACGGTACTGTAGATGTTAAGCTTATTTAAGTTTAAGGGGGTGTTAACGCGTCTTATATATCCCAGTCCTTAGGTTGCTCCTATTGCTTTTATTTTTTTATTTTATCAGAGTTTTTCCGTAAGGCGGGTGCGCTCGTTTGTAGATAATTGCGGTGTTTGTAAGTTTAGAAGGAGATATCTGTACTAGTAGCAACGGGCGGTAGCTAGGGATCCTCTGGCTTCTTCGTTGCAGTCGCCGGGTCCCTAGTTGTTCTGTCCTCCCGTTTTAGTGTCTAGTAGTAGTTTCTTACCTTCTAGTTTAGCGTCTGTTTTAAGGTAACAATCTAGTGTCGGAATTTAGTAGTTAGGGTATATAGGATATCTTGTTAGTGAATTCAACCGTAGTTGCTCTGTCGCGGGAGTCTTGCGTCTTTAACCGGATAATAATTATTTTGCCTGTGGTCGCAATGTAGGACCGGTCTATGCGGATAATAATTGTTAGAGGACTCGCCGGGGTAGTCGTCCGGCGACGGTCCATGTATCCGCTATTATTCTCTATTATAACTCCATCCATTCTTCACTACGATACAACATCACTATCACCACTCACCATCACCGTCACCACTCATCATCACCGTCGATAATGGCGCGTTCACTTGTGGACCCAATACACTTCGTCTCTTATAGCTTAGCAAATCAACATGTCTACAGACGAACAGCGTTACTTGTCGATGTTTTGAAGTTCTTGCCCGATCATCCTGTCACTCTCTTTCCAGGCCACTCCAGCACGACATAACTCAATGAACAAGTAAGTAGCGCTCTTTCCTTTTTTCCCTCGCTTTCAGCGTTGCCAGTTGGATTTGGATGGTATCCTCATGCGTTTTGAGGGTTCTGGGCTTCGCATTTGGCCTTATTGCGGTGTTTTTCTTTTTGGTTAGAAGGATTTGTTGTTATTTTGGTAGGCTTTCAACGAATGAGTGTGGAGCAAGAGATGGATAAGAATGCAACCTTTGCATAAACTGGGACACTGGATCGCAATCCCTCTGGATACGCGTACGCGGCTCTTCTTTGGGCCAGGAATTGCTCTAGGGACTCTTCTGCGGCATCTCTCACATATCGCCAAATTTTTGGAAGCAGCGCGTTGTCGACAATACACCCGAACCTGGATAGAGCCTGGAGACCTTCCTTGTGATTTACAGATTACAGTAGGATTCTCGGGCCACGTTGTAACCAACACTGCGACCTTCGTAACATGTACTGCAGCCCCGGACTTCTGGATCTAATCTTGGAGAGACTGTAGGATTGAAGGAGTTCCTCAAGGCCTTCATCAAGGTTTCAAGATCCCCGAGGAAGCGTAATACTGGTTGTATCCTACTCAAGCATTGATACAAATCCCAGGAAGCGAAGCGGACCGCCTGGTCGACATTATAAGGAACAAGAACAAGGCGATCTCATCGGTCTAACGATCTCTCCCTTAACTTGAAGCTAACATACGTTGTAGCCAGCTGGGTATCGAGATTGCGCCCCACCTCAACGTCTGGGAGAGGGCGGGCATATTAGCCTTCATAGCTAGACTCAGCTACCATTCCCTCGCAGCCCGATTCGCCTACGGGCGTGCTCCCAACTGGCACCCAGGCGCGGCTGGGAGCCGAATTCTTGTCACATGATAAGCCTTGACAGGCACGGGGCCCCCAACCGGTATAAGGAGGAACCTCTCCGGTAGGCTGGCACATTTTCCCGAATGCGGTGTCTTTCCACAAGTTGCAACCTTTAAGGGAAAGGACGTCATTGGCACAATCATCAACGCACTACTTTTAATTTACACAACAGGCACCACTTTCAATTCACACAGCAGGCGTTAGAATCGTGCTAATGGAGACCGTCAAAGATACTAAGGGCACAGTAGTTGTAACTTGAATGCACATCTATACATTAGACACACTCACGTGCATGCATCGGTGCGATCCCTCACAGATTAGTAGCAGAAGAACGGAACGGACGTTGCAGGATAGAAAGAAACGTATGTTCTAGAACTAGATCCTAGTAATTATATAGATGAGAGGATCATGTGTGTGCGAATGCCAGACATACAGCTTCGAGGCAGATGTGCCGGCTTCAGGAACAGGGCAAGGGAGACGACATAGCAGCTGGAAATACACACACGACAGTGGTCAACGAAGAAAAAGTGAGCATGAAAATAAAGTCATAACATCTTGATTCCATATAAATCTGATCTCAATGCCCGTCCTTATTCCCACCCTCAGGGTGTTTTCAACAATACAACCCAACATCCTCAACAACAGCCCTATCGCAACGCATCGATCCATCGCGCATCATTTTCCCACGCCCCATAATATACAAAAATTATGTAACCCGCTCCCCAGGAAGCCAACCAAAAGACACACAGAGTAAACAAGGGGAGTAGGAATGATTCGAGGGAGATTGATATGCGCAAGATATGTCTCCACTGGAAGTGGAACAAATAGTCCAGGATAGAGAAAAAAAGATCCAGTGAACAAAGAGAACGCCAGGCGGAAGCAAGAACAAGTACTGAAAGCAAGATGGCCCACCCGATGAAGAAAAGACCTAACCAGCCACGAGCCAAGCCCCTGTTGTAAGAATAGACAAGCTTTGAAGTATGGATGAAGGAAACGCAACGCCACGCTATACAAATGAGTATTTGAAAATGCTGCACATGCCCCCAATCATAGGGAGGAGGCTAGCCCTCTGCCTGGACAAATTATTCCGGGTTCTAATTTTGGATATAGGCCACGAGTCGAGCTCAAGTTGTTCACCGGAACTAGTTATTGTTGTTTGCCTTTACCCTTTTATTGCCGCCTATCCGTGGACTGGGCTTGACTTTTGGAACACCGTTAATCTCGCCGCCATCATCGAGCTCCGGCTTGGCCATACTCCGCCGCCGTTTGTTGCTCACATTGGGTGATGTATTCACACTTGCCGTGGCGGAACTTTGACTGTGCTGAGCGACCATTGGATGTGAGGCAGGCGAGGGTGTGTGGCTTTGGTGCATGAGATGAGGTGACCCATTCATGTTCGCGTTCGGGAGCAAAGAATTGGCCATAGCTGGAGACATGAATTGATGATTTTGATTGGGCGGAAGACCTGGCCCACCGGCACCGGAGGGAGTTCTTGCCCCCTGCGGCATACCCTGCTGCATTGGCATGCCTTGTTGGATCATTGAAGTCGGCGGCATATTTCCAACCTGCATCTGGTTCGTAGTCTGCTGTTGCATCATCGGGTTGGCGGCCATCATTGAGACCCAGCTATGCATAGCCTGGGGTGGATTGAGGTTAGGGTTTTCTTGATAGTGTGCCATGAGACTGGTCATGTGATTCATCGTTTCGTATACCTAAGCGTATTAGTACATCAAATAATTGTACAAGTCACGCTGGAGCTCACCTCGAGGTAACTTTGCAGAGCAGGCGGTAAGCCGAAATCGGTGCTTCCAGCAGTCGGCAGATTCGTCAACGTTAAAACCGCCTGTGGCGGATCTTGAAGCTCTGCTTTTACCCGTGGTTGTTGTCGTTTCGCATTGGACTTGTTCATGCGAGGTGATTGTGTACTTGGTTGAACAGGTGAAGGTTGCGTGAACAGGGGCTCCAAAACAGAACGTGGTAAGAGTTCTGACCATCCTTGCATCTCAAAGTGTAGCCATTCCATCTTGTCGGAGCCGGCCCAAAATGCTGTCAACTTTCCATTACATACGACCTGGCATTGGTTCTTATATGTGTAAATGAGTTTTGCCCGGTCGCAACAAACTTTTATCTCATTGGTTGACACCTTCTCCGTGGCTCCATCTAGTGTGATTTGAAGGTTCTCGACCTCCGTATTGAACTGAGTGTAGAAGTATCGAGGTAAAGCAGCATAGACAATGTCGAACGACTTCCCTCCGCCGTCTTTGGCAGTAGACACTGCGTTTATGAAAGATCCAGTCTCGGAAAAGAACTTTTCGACAAAGCTTTGCCAGTGTTGGATGCTGTTCAAATCGCCCCGGTTTGTATTGAATTTGCCAAGATGATCCACGAAGTTTAGCAGTCGCAGAGTTCCTTGTCCATTGTTTGCGGCGGGAGGCTTCTGCTGCCCCTGCTGCATCATGGCCATTCGATTGGCTTGTTGTGCTTGAGCAAGAGCCTGGTTCCGTTGTTGGATTTGTTGCTGACTCGGGCCCTGTTGACCAGGCTGCTGCGGTACATTATGAGCTGGAGTCTGAGTCTGAGTCTGAGCCTGAGCCTGTGTCTGTTGCTGGGGTTGTGGGCCCGGTTGTTGTGCTTGTTGCGGAGTTGGCTGCGGAGCAGGTGATGCCTGACCTTGTTGACTGCCGATGGCCGAAGGTGGTCGTAAAGGTCCTTGTTGGGGTTGCGTCGTTGCTGGGAGGGCCTGATTACCTGGTTGGCTATGATTACTTGACTGAGACTGAGCATGTTGCATGGCAATATGATGTTGCTGTATTTGCTGTTGTTGCTGTTGTGCTTGTTGCTGCTGCTGTTGCTGCTGCTGATGATGCTGATGGGCCTGCGCTTGGGCTTGGGCAGCTTGGGCTTGAGCAGCTTGAGCTTGAGCAGCTTGAGCTTGAGCCTGAGCTTGTGCTTGCTGTGCTTGCTGTGCCTGCTGTGCTTGTTGTGCTTGCTGTGCTTGTTGTGCTTGTTGAGCTTGTGCTTGTGCCATTGCTTGTTGAGGGCTGCCCGTTTGTTGCTGCTGTTGATGCATGTTTTGCTGCTGTTGGTGTAATTGCTGGCGCATGTGTGGTGGGAGATTCACGAAAGGTTGGCCAATATTTCCTTGCATGGCAGCCATCTGCTGCGGAGTCATGTTCTGCATGTTATTAGGAAAAGCCATGCCCATCCCGTTTTGCTGTTGTTGTGCGAGTATTTGCTGTTGGTGTTGGTGTTGTTGGCGCAGGAAAGCCTGGTGTTGGTTTCTTTGCATTATTGCGGGATTCAATGCTGGATTCACTAGATTGCCACACGTTAGCAAAACACGTGGTAGAGGAAGGGATGAAAGAGCGTACTCATGCCCTGTGCTTGCTGCTGCTGATGGAACATTTGAGCGGCGGCAGCTTGTTGTGGTTGTAGATGTGAAAGAGCGTGAGCGCTGGGCCCAACGCCTGGTTGCATGCCCATCATCGGCCCAGCCTGGCTAACAGCTCCATTCGGCCCTGAGACGCCGGCGTGCATTTGCATTCCCTGGGGCATGGGCTGGCCAGGATTTGGTCCCGGACCCCCCATGGGGTGGCCATGAGGCAGTCCTTGTGGGTGCATGGCTGCATGGTTCTGGTAGGTTTGGGTCATCATCTTGCTGCTCGCGCGAAGAGATGAAGTTTGGAGTCGTGCAGTTCCTCCTGTGAGCAGCTCTCAACAGCGGGGACGGATCCGATATCGCTCTGAAGGGAGACTAAAGAGCTTGGTCGGAGTTGCAGTATGGAGAAAAGCGAGCAGACAGGCGCTGCAATGGATGGCAGATGGAGTATGAAGCGTTCACAGCGAATGCATGCCCAAGGAAGGTCTGTAGATGTGTGGGAGGGCAACGGCAAGGCGACGCTCTGGACCCGTTTACAATGGTGCCAACGACAGGGTCAAACACCCAAGTCAAAAAGTCCAACTATTATCGAGGCGCGCCGCACCAGTGGTCGGGGGCTGTCGCGATGGCGGTGGATGTCGCGGTCGGGCGCACGTCGCGATTGGGGGCGATAGTGGTGGTGTTGAGGATGGACGTCGAGATGCCAGCCGGCACTTGCCGGGGCGAGAGATGCAACGCGGCGTGGTGGTGTACGAGACGAGAGAGAGTGTGTGTCGCGCGCGATCAGCAGCGCTGGGGGTTGCTGTCGTCGATGGTGAAGCGGCTTGAATGTGGTGCGATCTCGCGCATCCGTCCCGCTGGGCAGAGGAGCTAGCTGGCGGTAAGGAGGGGAAGGCCAGCAGTGTCGTCTAGAGGCTGCGTCGAGAGTGCGGACGCATTCGCAGACGGACGAGCGAGGGCGGTCTCGTCGTGCTGCGGGTGCAGGCGTTGACGTTGTTGCGATGGATAGAGTGGTGGTGTGGATGGGCGCTGGCGCATGGCCTGGCAAGAGGGCGCCGATCCGGGTGCTAAAAGTATCGAAATCTCCTTTTCGACTTTCGATACAAGATGGCTGGGCTGGTAATTTATCCACACACAGGTACTTACTCAGCTATTCAGATGTCCACAACACGCAGCGGATATCAAATAATAGGACGGACAGTCGAGCAGGAGACGCTACGATTAACTTTGCACTTTCGTTTGGTGGTGCAACGGCGCTCGTGGGCTGCCCATTCCTCTGTTGCTGCTGGTGGCTGCTGCTGAGAAATGAATACAATACCACTTGGCCCATTTCGGGCTGGTGCTCACGTGGAAGGCCCAGAAGGGGTCAGGCGCCTCGGCATGCCAATTTTCCTCTAGCGTAGACAACTATAACTTTTCCTCTTCGCCCCCAAACGCTCCAACACATTCCCTCGACAAACCTTCTTTGCAGCACCCTCCAACAACACTGCGTAACAAGACTGCCCCCTTCTTCGCGAATATCAATGGGCTCCGCAGTCCTCTTCGGCGCCAGCCTGCTTATGCAGCGCACCCTCGTTTCCGAGCGTCGCTGGCGCCATTATCAATGAGTAATCTCAGGTGAGCTTAACATTCTCTTACTTTCCTCTCCAGCACCCAATCTCTGGTGTGATGACATTAGAAATATACTTCTTTTCCCAACGGATTCGACCTTGAAGAAATCTAGTCTGTCCGGGCACCTGTCGCAAGGTGCCTGCTACTTGCCAGTACTTTCGTCTGACCTCACTCTTCAATTCCCACAGCTCTTGTTTTTTTTTGACTGAGCTCGTATGCTGACGACGTGAATATAGGTTATCTGAACCGAACGTGAGGCTCCTCTATACCTCTGTCCCCAGTGAAGCAACGCCGTCCTGCGCCGGGCGATTGAAGCGCGTCTCATCGGAGAAATAAAATGTTATGGGTTGGTCTTCTGCAGTCTTGGCATACAAACAAGAAGATGCTCTTGTCAACCCCATCGTAGTAGCTACCCAGGGATACACTGCGGCTATTTTGTTGAGCCCATTGCGCCTGTCCTTCCAGGCCCGTGGGCTATTGGCGGGATCACCTTCAGATGTGCTGCTTACAGTGTAGTGTTCAATTTGAGCGCACCGCTTGTTAGTTGGGAAGTCGCGACGTCGTGCACAGGTTAGTACTAAAAGTTTTCTTTGCTTCCCCATTTCCCAAATGATGAAAACGACCATATAATTCGCAGTTTCCACGCTAGGCATCGATCGAACCTTTTTCAGATGTACAGTGAGCGTATTAACTTCCTTGGATGTCTTATGGAATCCATTTTTGATGTTCTTGTCTTCGCAACTGTTCAAACTCTTCGGACTGACAGAACGAATAGGTTTTCGGTTGGACTAGACTGGACTGTCCGTCTTTTGCGTAGATGCACTATGCAGGGTGTTGATTGAAGCCGCTCATAATGCTAGATAGAAGAAATATACATGTGATTTGACTCAAGCTTCAATTTTCATGTGCCCATCTTGTGATTCGCCTTGGTGTTTCATGCTCTCGCTGCTCCAAAAACACTTATTAGTTGATAGAGATTGTTTTCTACAAGATCGAGAAGCAGCTCGCCCAATTCAGACTAGAAGAGTTCGTCGAAGCATTTGCCCATTACATACTTCTTCCCAGTCTTATCACGAATCGCTTAGGTAAGGCCTTGGCGTAAGGTCCCGCATTGACTGACGACGGAGCTTAAGCTTGACGCTTCCCTGCACAGCTCCACGGCCCACCACCTCACAAACAACCATAGCTGCTGCGGTCTCACCCATACTACACGACGCGAACCACCTTTTCCGAGTCGCGCATTCCACCTGCCACCATGGCGAACCTCGATCCCCGAATGATGAAAGTGACGCCGAGGTTGCGGTACAACACCATCGGCGGTGTGAACGGGCCATTGGTTATTCTCGAGAGCGTGGGTAGCTTCCGGACACAAGCCAGTCTGTTATGGAAGCTTATAGTTTTGGGAAACAGGTCAAATTCCCCAGATATAACGAGATCGTGTCCCTGACACTGCCCGATGGCACCGAGAGATCTGGACAGGTCTTGGAAGCTAGAGGTGAGGCATGCATGCAAAGTCCCGAGCGTCGTCTTATTTGCTGACTTGGATACTAGGAAACAGAGCTGTTGTTCAGGTATTTACTGGGCAGAGTTCCTTGACCAATTCATAATCTTAACATCGACGCAGGTGTTTGAAGGCACCTCTGGCATCGACGTGAAGAAGGTACATTCCCAACTCCAACACACACCATGAACATGTCTAATAGTCGCAGACGAAAGTCGAGTTCACGGGGCAGAGCTTGAAGCTCGGCGTGTCTGAGGACATGTTGGGTCGCATCTTCGATGGATCTGGCAATGCCATCGACAAAGGACCCAAAGTGCTAGCTGAGGATTATCTGGACATCAACGGCAGTCCCATCAATCCGTACTCTCGAGTAAGAAGCCAGAATCTCGGCTCTCCAATTTGGAGCTAATTTGTATAGGTCTATCCCGAAGAAATGATCTCCACCGGTATCTCCGCTATCGATACCATGAACTCGATTGCTCGTGGCCAGAAGATCCCCATCTTTTCCGCCGCCGGTCTTCCCCACAACGAAATCGCCGCTCAGATTTGTCGACAAGCTAGTTTGGTTGGGAAGCCCACCAAGGGTGTACATGATGACCACGACGATAACTTCTCTATTGTTTTTGGTGCCATGGGTGTCAACTTGGAGACGAGTCGATTCTTTACAAGAGATTTCGAAGAGAATGGAAGTATGGAGCGCGTCACGCTGTTCCTGAATTTGGCAAACGACCCAACGTGAGTCGCACGGCAGTCAACGCCGTTGGCATGTGCTGATCTGATTACAGTATCGAACGTATCATCACCCCTCGTCTCGCACTTACCACCGCCGAGTATTACGCATACCAGCTCGAAAAGCACGTTTTGGTCATTCTCACTGATCTGTCGTCATACTGTGATGCACTCCGTGAAGTGTCCGCAGCCCGAGAAGAAGTTCCAGGCCGTCGTGGTTACCCAGGTTATATGTACACGGATTTGTCCACCATTTACGAGCGTGCAGGACGTGTACAAGGGCGAAACGGTTCCATTACCCAGATCCCCATTCTGACGATGCCTAACGAGGGTTTGTCTTTCCTTGCTATTCCATCAAGCATTTCTAATCGCTTCCAGATATCACGCATCCTATCCCCGATTTGACAGGCTACATTACCGAAGGACAGATCTTTGTCGACCGTCAACTCGACAACAAGGGTATCTATCCACCCATCAACGTGCTTCCCTCCCTCTCCCGTCTTATGAAGTCCGCCATCGGTGAAGGCCGCACACGCAAAGATCACGGTGACGTGTCCAACCAGCTTTACGCCAAGTACGCCATCGGTCGTGACGCCGCAGCTATGAAGGCTGTCGTCGGAGAAGAGGCCCTCTCCTCCGAGGATAAGCTGTCGCTCGAGTTCCTCGAGAAGTTCGAACGCACGTTTATCAACCAGTCCGCCTACGAGAGCAGAACAATCGAGGAGTCACTGGACCTGGCGTGGAGTCTGCTTCGCATCTACCCCAGAGAGTTGCTCAACCGTATCCCGGCCAAAATTCTGGATCAATACTACCAGAGGAGTAGGAGCAGTGGCAAAGAGAAGAAGGCGAGCAAAGATACCAAGGATAACTCCGGCGAAGGGGAGAGCAACGAGCGCAACGGCCAGAGCGATAACCTAATCGATGTGTAAGCTTGGAGCTGGTGATGTGTCTTTGAGATGTTTGGTTGCATTTCTAAGTTAACAATAGCAGAGGTGGGGAGAGGCTGCGCCATTGATGAACGTCAATGTATGTCTAGTCTGTGCGTGTACTGAGTATATGAGAATCTGTTCATGAGTGATTTATATCTATTTACTGACACGGTGTCATTTGTTCTTGTTTGATCAATCTGCAACTCTGACGTTCCAAGCCCGGGTGAGATATTGTTCGAGAAGACTTCGCTTGCATGGATCAGAATAATCTTCCCCGAAATTTGGACTTGTGTTTGGTTAAGAAAAGGATATAATATTGACAGATATGGGAAGGATTTTGGAGCCGTCGTTCTGTAATTGTGCCCGGAATTCATTCCGCAGCGTATGGCTCTGGACCTCATATGCAATGCAACACCCGGCTTCGAGTCTGGAATAAGTCTGCCACGTGCCAGCCTTTATCGCCAAAGTACATAATGGTCTCAAGACTGGAAAAGAAGGCTGCAAACTTGATAGCCGTAGAGGTCGATCCTTTGGGGTCGTCCCTCGGTATAATGCATGCGCAGCAACGCGTGTACCATTCATTCATTCATCCTCCTCAAAGAAAGAATACGTTGCATTGTGGAGCCAAATTCGTAAATTTATTTTTCTTCCTCATCATCCATCATACTCTAATTACCTAGTTTGAGCAATTCTCCAGTCCAGTAATAGTCCATTCCTTTTCGACTCGGGGCTGCCTCCCCCCCCCCCAGATTTCCATGGAATCGTTTCATGGCGAACCATGGGGGGAAATGTTCAATCTGTAGTTATCCCTTGGTAAACCCTCTGGCGTCATCCTCAACGCTGATGCTGGCGAAGCAGAAGAAGAAGAGGAAGAAGAAGAAAGTGCGACAGACAGCGGAGATGGATGGGTAGATCGGTGCAAGGCTTGTTGGGATGGATACGACGGGAACGAACTTCCATCTATGTATGGGGAAATATGAGCCACCGACGTACCTACATATGTGTCTGTGACCTCGCTCGTATGAAGCATTGGTGGACATGTGATTGTGATGGCGTACAAAAGAGGTATGGAAGATATGTATTGATTATTATATATAATCCTATTATTAGAGATAGATAGGGTAATCAATTGACAGTGCCAGCCTATGCAAGCTGCAGGCCCTGCAGACTGCAGATTGCACATTGTAGACTACAAAAGCCCCGGTCCAGTTCTCTCCATTTATTAGTCAGTCGATCAAGCATGGATGGATGGGAAGATATTAATAACATACATAGTTATATCTTAAGGTGGAGTTTCATCCTCTTGGTTGTATGCATGCTGAATAATGTCTACATAGTAGTAATTACATAATCCGAAAAGCCTAGGGACCTATTCTGATGATATTGTTATAGTTATATAATTAATACCTTGGTGTTTATATGTATAATTATGATTACCTCAGAAGAGTATTACTACTAAGCAACCTTGCGATTGCTTAACTTTGCACAGCTCTCTCGCGTTATTATCCTGGTTGGCTCGAGCAAAGAGTAATTAGCGGCGAATTGCATGTAGAGCTCGAGGATCAAAACTGTAACCTGAATTTGAATTTGAATTTGAATCTGAATCTAGCTCATGCTCTAACTCTGTGTGTGTGTGTGTGTGTGTGTGTGTCTAGGTCTAAACACCATAATTAAAAATCTAATCGCAGCATGTTCCAAATGTACCGAAACACGACGTCTAATCAATGTGCAAAGCGGAAATCGAGTCGCTTATTTCCCTTGTCCGTGGTAGTCTCCAAATAGTGTTCCTTCTCCGTCTTGTCCATCTTGCTCCAGATTGCTTCCCGCTTCTTGTTGATGTGCACGTAATACAGCTTGGCGCCGACAAAGGCGAAAAAACTGTAAACCGAGATGCCGATGAGGACTTTGTTGCCTCTTCTGTAGAGCGGTTTGTCGTCTTCGCGGTAGATGTTTTGAGCGATGATAGCGCCGGCTTGCACGCACCTGGGTGATATATATATCAGTATGATTCGGAAAAAAAAGGGGGGAGGGGGGTACGGGGGGAAACAAACATGTTATAGAGAGCGCTAGCAACAGTTCTTGTTCGTACCGCGCCAGCATTCCGCGACGTGATGGCGACGAGGATGGCGTGGACATAGGGAGAACCGACTAAGAGGGTGCATAGCGTCCATCGTACCCATGGCGAAGCCTTTACAGGTAGAAGTTCCAAAGCGACAAGAAGAGGCAAGTTCCAGACCTGGCTTACAAGCCCGACGAGGAATCGTTGATTGAGTTTCTCACTGACCCAGGTCCAGAAGAGGAGTTGGATGATGAAGAGAACGTAAGCAGGTATCTGGTCAGGCGAGTGAGTATTTGAGAACATGTTTGGGGATTCCAGGGGTTGTTTACCGTCAACAAGTTAGTCTCCAAGGTACCGAAACCTAGAGATCTGATCTGTAGGGTGAGGTATGAGGACATTGGGGAGGTCGGAATGAGCCATACTAGGCCAATAAGAAAGATGGGCCACATGTGATAGTCTTTGAGAGTGTCCCAAAGCATTCTACGACTATATTAGCAATGCATGCGGTAAGTGCGTACAAGATACCTACGTGAGCGAGAGCGCTTGTCTATTGTGCATTCCGCCTTTTGATGGGTCGTCCCGAAGTATTCTATTCACCACTATTGCCTAGTTAGGACATGCTTGGCGTAAGAAGTCTGATGAGATACTGACTGATCTTCTCTTCTCGCTCGTTGAACCAGCCATCTTTGCCGCGGAACTTGCTCGCTGTTTGCGTTGGGGAAGGCGGTAGATAGAAATACGAGATGATTCCAATAACACCTGTTAACATGCCCTCGAGTGCAAATAGCCAGCGCTGAATAGAGCGTTAGTGCGTATATGACGAACTTGACTCAGATGACTTACCCATCCCTCCATTCCGTGAAGGCCCCTTAATCTCAGGATGCCGAAAGCCATGAAGGCGGATATAATCTGCGTCGCCTGATACGCCACCCAGAAGCAACTCAATCTTGCCGGCAACTCCCAGCCAGTGTAAAAGTAGCTGAGATAGAGAATGTTGTCAGCCTGTTGTTGGTCAGTGTATGTATGTGTGGAGCCGACATTGTTGAGACATACAATGAATCCTCCCTCGATCATACCCAGAAGCGCCCGGCAGACAAAGAAGGTTGTTCTACCACTTAAAAACGCCTGCATAGAAGCCACAAGACTCCAAGACACCCTAGTAGCTGTCAGTCACAGCCAAGGCTTGAAGCTTGAAGCTTGAATCTTGAATCTTGAATCTTGAATCTTGAATCTTGAATCTTGGACGCACATCTGAATGGGGATCCAGTTGTCTGGCCCTAATTTCTTGCTAATGAGTTGAGAAGGCAACTCGGCAAAAAGAAAGGTAAGAAAGAAGATAGTCTGTCCAGTGTTGTAGTCGTTGGTGGTCATATGAAGGTCCTTCAACAGATTGTCACTCAAAGCCTGTGAAATATTTCCACGATCAAGCTGCAAAGCAAAGAACATGAGGCACACCCAAGTGCAGATGCGTTTGTCAATCTAGTAATTATTCATCAGTTTTGGCAACTCTGGTGTTCGGAACACTACTCACCTTTCGCACAATGCGCTTTTCCTCTTCTGGCTCCCATTCAAAGTCGGGATCAAATCTGTGAATTCCTTCATACGAATCCACTGGCCGGTTTTGACGAGCCTTGAGACCTGCAGAGGCAAAAGTGACACCATTGTTTCCAGTCGCTAGAACTTGGGTCTCGTTGTCACTGGTATTCCCGCTCTTGGCGTCATAGTCGCTCTTGGACTGGAGAGGTGCCGCCGAGTTGGGGTATTCAGTCGCCATCGTTGCGAGCACTGAGTTTAGACGCGCGATAGCACTCGTACATACAGTATACATAGTTTGGAAATGCCTAGGCTGTTTGTTTTAAATGAACTTGACTACCGCCCGACGAACGCCCGTGGTTAGAATTTTCTTCCCGATCCCAACTACCAGGCTGGTGGGGGTGTCCGATCGAGGTATGTACGACGTACGTCGTAATTAGATAGGCTGACACACATCCTTGAGATAACCGGAGATGGGTATCGTTGCATTAACGGCCGTGTTGATGTAAAGTCAGGTAGTGCGTGGATAGTGCGTGGATAATGCGTGATGTGCGAATGTGCGTGTATGCTTGGCGAGAGATATTACCTAGGTACAGTACAGTACATACCTTTACGCTGTTAATAAAATGAAGCCCCTCAAAAAATAATCAATCGGTTGAAAAGCACGCAAGGGTGGAGGTGGATGATGTTTGTGATGGTACGCGTCGAGGTTGGGACGCTAGAAGCTGATTTGTCGGTAACAGAGTGGGTTACAATATCTTGCGTGATGGACAGGGGGTAAAACGCAACACTTGATGAATTGCATCATCAAGCAGATAACCTAACCTTTGTAAAACCGTTTTTATTTGCCTTTACTGGATACAACTTTGGTTAATAAATATAAAACTGTGGGGAAGCAAGGCACTGTAACAAGGAAAAGGTAGCTGATTTAAGCATTTATCTGCAAGCGTAACCCTTGTAAGAAATTGCATGAGATTGCTTACTTGCTATACACAAGGATCAACCGAAGTTCTGGCCATGATACAATTATGTGCATACTTGATGCCATCAAATGCCGCTCTGATTGACCCGGTTACCTACTGCTTACACATTCATAGTGGCAATGCTTCCATATCTCGTCCAATCCCGTATGGTTATCATCAGCTGCCACAGTGAATCTAAAAGAGGGGTTGTGTGAGTTAATCCTCGTTTTCAAATCATCACGGCCGTAGCCGATAAAAAAGACCCGTAGTTTATGTACAATATGTAGATCTATCTGTTCCTCTTCGTAAATATATAAGACGCTTGCTCGTCTTCGATTTGGGGAAGGCTACGTCGTCCCAAGATTGATTTAAACTGACATCATGGCTCCCGCTCTTATTGAAACACCGCAAACACCCAGGTCCCAGGTCGACTATACCAAGTCTGGCACCGCTCAGGTCAAGGAGGCGTATATTGGTGGCCCCAAAGCCTTTAGTAAAGAAGCTGAATTGAAGGGCACGGATAAGCAGCCGCCTGCAAAGTACCCCAATTATCTGCCAACATGGAATCCTGATGTCAAGTCCGTGGCAATGACCCATCATCTCGCATCCGCACTAACCTTGTATAAGATATCCCCCGCTAGAACTCTTTGATCACTACGACCACGGCAAGGACGCGGACCCGAGCTTTCCCAACCTCCTCAAGGACGCCAAAGTTGAGAACTTGACTGCAAACATCGGCGCTGAGGTCCATGGTGTACAGCTGAGCAAACTCACCGATGCTGGCAAAGACGAGCTAGCTCTGTTCGTGGCTCAGAACAAGGTCGTCGGTGCGTACAGTCCGAACATGGAAAACAGCTCATTCTGAACTTGTATCATAGCTTTCCGCGACCAGGACTTCGCCGATCTCCCAATAGAGGACGCTCTCAAGATTGGAGGATACTTTGGTCGCCACCATATTCATCCTACATCTGGAGGCCCTGAAGGCTATCCCCAGGTCCACCTCGTGCATCGCGGTGCTGAAGATACCACTGCCCGTGATTTCTTCGAGGAGCGCACCAACTCAGTGACATGGCATTCTGATGTTACCTACGAGAAGCAGCCTCCGGGGACAACTTTCCTGTACCTGCTTGATGGTCCCGGTGCTGGAGGCGACACAATCTTCGCCAACCAGGCCGCAGCATATCAAAGACTGTCCCCGGAATTTCGAAGGCGGCTTCATGGCCTGAAGGCTGTTCACTCCGGTAAGAGTCCCTGGTCTCTCCTACAACGCACACATACTGACTATCCCCAAAGGTTTTGAACAGGCCCAGAATGCCACCAACCGAGGAGGAATCGTTCGTCGCGCACCAGTCCAGTCCATCCATCCCGTCGTAAGAACGCATCCTGTCACTGGCGAGAAGGCGCTCTACGTCAACCCACAATTCACCCGCCGTATCGTTGGCTACAAAAAGGAGGAGAGTGATTTCCTTCTCAATTTCCTCTACGACCACGTTGCCAAAGGCCAGGATTTCCAGGCCCGAGTAAAGTGGGCATCTGGAACAGTCGTGGTGTGGGATAACCGTGTCACAATCCACTCGGCCTTGTTAGATTGGGACGATGGTGCGCGTCGTCATTTGGCTAGAATTACTCCGCAGGCGGAACAGCCGACAGAGACTCCATTCGAGGGCTAGATAAAGCCTGGGGCTCGAGGAGTCGCATCGTAAACCAATACATAATATCATACTTGCAATGAGTCGTTCATGTCGGGAAATGGAAGAAATGGCCTTTTGCTGTATTATTTAATAGTGATCGAGACATGTGGACGAAATGAACCTCACTCCTGCCAAGATACGCTAACCAAACTGGGGGTCTTCCTAAATAGGACGGATTGTCAAACTCAGCTCGGGATTAGAGTAGTGATACAAACTCTGGTTTAACAAAATATAGTAAGTCAAAGCAGCAGTATAGATTGTTCACCATTGCAGTGTAAGCTATGTAATTTTCATGATTGAATGAAGAAGCCGCCGTATCACCATTGTTCAGCCCACGAAATAGTCCCCCCTAACGCCTAATGCCGGATACAATATATCACGCACTTGTCCCTCCTCACTCCGATCTCAACGCCTAAGACTCTTCACCAAAGTCGTTGGCCACGTTTCTCATGAGAATGCCGGTTGCATCCAGGAACCCTACATCGGCCCGGGGGAGGAAGTCATGCTTCTCGTTCGCGCCTTGTTTTAACTTTGGCTTTTTATCAAGTTCGCTGGCTAGGGCGCTGCTATTTCCGGCAAGGTTATGAATGCTCGACTTGCATTCGCCACACAGCTGTAGTCCACAGCCCTCCATCTCTGCACCATCCTCGTTGAGAGAAGATTGTTGCCGAGTGCAGCATTTGAACGACGCTAGGGACAGGCACATTGAGCACCAACGTTGCATTTGGTGACGACACCAATCCGTCTGAGGTTCAGCCTGGATAAGAGCCTCGATGGCCTCGTTGAAGCTTTCGTCAATTCTATCGTTGTCTTTTATCGGCTGGATATCGTGAAGGAACTCATCAGAGCATTGGATGATCTGGTATCTGCTCATGGTGCACTGTTGACACATGGACGTCTGACCGAATTCTTCTCCATGTCCGGCGGCAATCTCTCCGTAAGCAAGGCCGTCGTTGTACTTCAGAACGTGGACAGTCTTTTCAAAGTGGCCCAGAAGTCCAAACGTTGGCAAAGTGCAAAAGCTGCACTCGTCAATACCAGGTGTTGTTACATGGAACTTGATCGGATGCGCGAAGCAGGTGTCAATCTTGGTAAGGAGTCCTGCACGGCCGGTGTCATCGGCCATCTCTATCTCCGGGGTAGCCTCCCGTACGAACTCTTCCTCGTCGTCTTCTGCAAGATCTGCAAGATCGATTGCGCTGAAGAATTCTGATCCACCCACCGCAGGGGTATATAGTCTACTAGCGTCCTTGGTAGATTTTCCCTGCTCCGGCAGCACGGGGACCTTTTCTTTGCCCTTCTTCTTGTCTTCTTTCTTGGGTTCGGACTTGTCGATAAGGTCGTAGAAGGTGCATCCTATCTTGCTGCGCGCACAGCCTTTGCACGGCGGCTTGTGAGTCTTGTCCTTTAGCGAACAGCGCTTGTGGTGTTCTCTACAGTGTGTGCATTCTACCCATTTTCTGTCAGGTCCGTACATAATTTGGTCAAGATCGATACGAGGGTGTTTGTAACCAGGGGCTGGTCCAGCAATGCAGTCTTCACATTCTGCTTCAACGCACTGGTCGCACATAGCACCTTGCTTCTGCCCTGGCTTTTCGAAAGAGCAGACATTCTCTTCGCCCAACTCTTCGCAGTGCACGCACCTGCCCTTGATCTTTGGCTTGATGATGGGTTGGCAGAAATTTCCGTCCTCGCACTCATGGCATGGCCATTCTCCATCTTTGACCATGGAGCAGGCCGTATCTTTCATGCGGCATCCTTTACAACCACGTGCGATAGGATGTCCAGTGAGGTCGTCGAGCTCTCCTTTCGGATCTAGGATTCGACTCTGTGGCTGGTGCTTCCGAACATTGGTGAGCCTTTTAGCTCTGGAGACCCTAGTCTCATCGAGACTTTTCCCATCTTCCGTATCAAGTTCAGACCAGCCGTCCGGCCATCTGTCCTCGCCGTCAGTGAGGTTAAGAACATTGCCGATAGCCTTGAAAGACAGGCGAACGATGAACTTCTTGACAACCTGCTTTGGCGTTGTCTGTTGTTTGCCTTTCTTCTTTCGAGCCTTGGCCTTGTTCAACTCTATTGCTTTCTCCCGGGATTCTGCTTGGGGATCGTAGTTGCCCGTATTGTCATGATCGAGCCACGTCGACTGTATTTGCCGATCAATGTTTTCTCGTAGGTCGTAATTCCAGCCTAAGTCTTTCGCCGGAAAGCTAGAAGTTTTCAGAAAGCCGTTGCTTGCATCGGAAGGGGCAGGGGATCCACGCTGAGAGACGCAAAACTCAGACGGTGCGCCGTTTCCAACTCTGAGATCACTTGACATTGAGTAGTCAACTTCCATTGATTCCAAATTGTTTTGGGTCAGATTGAGGTTCGACATTCGGTTCCGAACACTATCTGCAGTTTGTGGCGGAGTGTCATAGTCTTTAGTGTCGTCATCAGACGGACTTGCAAATAGTAATCTTCGAGGCTTTTTGGCTCTGCGGTTGCCTTCCGACGCCTCATCATCACCATCTTCATCTGAGCGCCTTGGTGACTTCTTTCCCCCGGACATGGGCTTACTCTTGATGCTGTCTTCTGACGCCTCCTCATTGTCAGCTGAATGCCTTGGAGACCTTTTATCCCTGGTCGTGGCCTTGCTCTTGGAATTGGCGCGAAAACTTCGGTCACAATCACCCTCAACAACATCATCATCATCATCAGAGAATCTTTTTGCAATTTGAGAGCCTAGGTCATCGCTGGGGTTTGATGGGTTGTCATCAAGGATGGGTCTTGATACCGGACCGCCAAATAAGGTCTCCGTATTGCTATTCAGATGGTCGGGCTCGTTGTGACTGCGAATGTGTTAATATTGACCCAGTAGATACGATGAGATAGCCTCAATGTGGGTTAGGCTCTAGCATTGAGGCCTGAAAGGGTACACATGTTCAAGGATTCAAAACACTCACCTGGATAGGCTTCGATTGACTTGATTGGATGTACCGGCAATGCCATCCTGGCATTTGCTCCCTTCATCGACGTCCGAGTCCGGGTATCCACCGAAGCTACCGAACGACCACTCAGCGGACTTCTGACCGCTAGCTACCATGTGATCTTGCATGCCGGAGAGTGGTTCTGGTGGTCAATGTGCCACCTCGGGAATAATCGCATTAATCTGTGCGAGTAACGCGGACTTCGGTACTGTTAGTTGAAAGAGATTTCGTGATTGTCTGGGTCCGAACAAGACCTCGCGAGTGGTGGTGAAGGGAAGGAAACGAAGTATATGGTGACGGCTAAATTAGACCGCCAAGTGAGTTTGAGTGAAACTTCGCCACTAACATGTTCATGCAAAGGTGGGAGAAGTAGGGTGACGTGGCGGTGAGATTGCAAACAGTTTTGTGTAGTAAGACTATGAATGGGCGAGTCGTAGGCAAAGGTGATATGATGATGTTGACGCCAATCGGAAAAAGGAAAGCGAGTGATGTAATACTGACTTTCTTAGAATTGGTGTAGATGTTGGTGCAAGAGAGCAGATATTAGACGCAAGAAAGTGCCGTTTCGAGACTGGAGTTGACGAATGAGTTCAAAGTCGAGTCGAGTCAGCGCGGTCAATCTGAAGTAATGCGTTAGCGCAGGTGCGTTGCGTAGGGAGCGTTACGAGACGGACGTACGCAGTAGCCTTTTAAACCGTTTTATACGGAGGGTGAATTAACAGGTACGCTACGTACTGCAGTGGAGAGGATACAATCAATTATATAAGTCTAAAACTAATTAAATAAGCCTAGATGTAATCATGTAAGCTAGAAACGAAGCCTATAACCTAGAGATTAATTATATAAGCGTTACTGCTCAAGCGCCCGGGTAGCCCTGAAGTCACGTGTGTGGCAAACTCGAAGATTTCACTAGAATACTTCTAAGTCGGGTTTAGATTAGCTCATGTGATTCTAGGACCAGGCGTTTTTACGAGTATTGCAGCAGCACCTTTTACTTTACGCAACCATATGCCTCTATTAGTTACCCTAAATAGTTGTGCTACATATTTTAAAATTTATTTACCCTTCACAGACGCACCGCAGGCCCAATTAAGAAGTTGCGTTACCCTTTTAGGCCGAGCCGCACCGCACTGCGTCAGGTTGACCGCGCTGAATTGCCGAGTAGTCGGGATATGAGTCCTCTCGCTAGTGTGAAGAAGAGGGAAATGGCAGGTATTTGATTGTATCCGCCTTCATTGCTTGTTACTTATTAAAAGTGCCTTTGCTATTATTATTTGGCCTCTAGCTGTTTCGTATTGCTTAATACATAAGCTCTACAACGGCGGGAATCTCATCGTGTTTATGAATTAATGGTCGAAGATGTGCGGTGGTAAGCTTAACTTTCGCCCGCCGTACACGGGAGATCTCCGCATCAATGGCAGAGTTTTCCATACGAAACTTGACGACGAGGACTTTATCCATTTGCCCTTGCCTCCACAAGCGGCGTATGGCTTGGAATTCCGCTGAATAGTTCCACCATTCTTTGAATCAAAATTTTAGCTTGAGTTGAGTTTAACCCTACGCTGCCTGTACCTGCTGTCATGAGCATACGTCTGGCATTCGATTTAGCGTACTCATATTCCTGAATCCGACCTCTCTTTAACTGCGGTACGGTGCCATCAAAACGAAGTGGTTTGATATTATACCTGCGACTTAGGGCTGCGGCGACCATGTCGAGGTACTTGAGAAATTGCGAAATCACCATAATCCTCTTGTTTTGTGCGTGGTTTACCACGTAGTTGATAAGAGACGTAAGTGCCTGAACGTGTGGTGAATCGAAAGGCGTTTCCTCATCCCAACTCTCTAGCTGTTCGAGCCAAAACCTTCTTTTCTCCGCCGCATTCGAATCTCCGTCCTTGAACTCCTGATTTAGATGTTCGGCTGTTACATTCTCAACATCTTCTTTTGCAGGATTGTACTCTCCATCTTCTACCTCTTTGGCAGTCTTCGGGTTTATTAGTGGATGCAAGGCGTACATGTGTGCCCTAAGTGCACAGTTTTAAAGTGCGACCTTTACACCTTTATTACGCCTACAATAGACATAAGATAGGTAAAAGAAAAAAACCTTTACGCCCATATTACGCCTACAACAGATACAAAATAGGTAAAATAAAGTTTAAATTAAGTCGTAGGCAGATTTTGCGGACCTTACAGTAGTAGTCTTAGCCCCTGCAGGGGGCTAATTAGGAAAAGGAAAGTAGCCAAGTCATATGTAAGATGAGGACAAGAAGCTGTGAAGTCGTGGGAATTCTTCATGTGGATGTTGAGTCTGCCTTGGTTGGGAAACCGCCAACCCACCCTTGGGCATGAAATCGGGTTATTCTTGGAATGCAGCGCTCTAGCCTGGTAAGTTTCGTCAACGAATTTGCACGTAATCCGGTGCATGTTCAATCTCGATACTGAGGCGTGCTGGTAAGTGCAACAACCATGGTGCGCGTTCTGGCAAGGACGCATAAACAGTGTCGCCGAATCACGGCTATTCCCATTCATGCGCTCAAGATACTTTTTGACGCCCTTGCCCATCTCATGTGCTGCCTTCTGGTGTGTCGATATATTGATCGTCGAAAACTTGTGAACAAACTCCGTACATGTCATCGTTGTTTGGAGACTTTGGGGTCAGCGAGGACGTAGGCTCCAAAAAGTCCAGCATAACCGCGTCGAACATCGGCGACTCTTCAGCGTCATCGGTATTTAGTAGGACATTGTAGCGGCAGCATCATAGGCATCTCCATTTTCGTATTCCTCTTCCGAGCCATCGTCTTCATAGATGGAGCCCTTGGTCTGTTTGGTGTTGGTGCGTGCAGTACCACTATCAGTACCCTGAGTAACGGAATCGGCAGTGGCAACTTTTGTTGTGTCCACGTAATTCGTCTCAGCGCGCCATGCCGCTTGTGCGTCGGACTCAGCTTTGTGTGTTGCGCGAGCCCTATCTTTGGGGATCGACGGGTTCATACCGTACTTGGCGCACAACTCATCAACTTGCCGAGGTGTACGTGGTGTTGTAGGTGGTAGGTAGCCGTTTGGTGTGGTGAGAGGAGGCAGAAAAGGCGTCTTGAAAGTCATTTGTGATTCTAGGGCCCCAGTAGTCTACGTCGGCAGTACTTATATACTGCTTTGTGGTACCAGCTGCCATGGACCTTTCGTTATGATTTAGCACTAGCCGAGCGGCGTTGAGTGCTGTCATCGAAGTTCACAAATCCTTTGCTGGAAGGTTGGCGATATCCTTGGTTTCTCCACGATGCATATCATGAGGTCGCACCTTTGGAATGATACCAGCTTGACGACATAATTTTCCAAGGAGGCCGTTCTGTTGGCAGCTGTTGGCAGAAACATCTATCTTTACCTGTGAGCCCCGTCGCGGGAGCGCTGGGAAAACTGGTCTCTTCGGAAACAGCTATTGGACTGTCCTATCACGACGGGCAGAAGTGTTTTGAACAAGGTCCAGAATAGTCTTCTCCTTCACGGTTCCACTTCGAAGGGCGTTGATCAACATGATCTTGACTGGACAAACGACATTCGTTGTAGGGTCGTTGAGCATAGACAGCTTTGCGGAAGCTACGTTGTGTCCATCCCCCCTAAGAGGTTCATTAGAAAAACGTTGCTGTGTAGAGAAATGGCCACCGGCGAATTACTTACTTGAACCCTTTCTGGTTTCTCAACTTTACCATCATGATAAAGCTCTCAATTCCTTGTCCATTGACGATGCTAATCCTGAGATCCTCATAGGCAAGGAAGGCTTCATCATGAACATCATGTTTTCCCTTTGTGATGTCTCCCGCACGTGCGCCCAGTGCTGACGCCAGCAAGACGTGCTAAATCTTTGTGAGTGCGGTATCCCATGAATGGACTCCATTGTTGAGATGTCCCTCATAGGCAACGCTGATGATACGGCATACAAGGTGTGATCCAAGCCAGGTCTTGTCTCGTTTCACCTTCTTTGTGAGCTTGCCTTCTCGCAGCAATGTCTCAATAACAGCGGCGATGCGGCTATGGTCCGTGGGGTTGAGCTTGAAGTCGGTATAATGGAAGACACAAGCGTGTATAAGCCTACCAAGGCCAGTTCGTAACCAGTCCTAGCATTCCCGTTAGTGTATAGCAAAGAAGAAGAGAAGAAGACATACATAATTTGGTACGCCCCCAGACAGCGGCTTGACATGTTTGACAATCGACGCTAAAAAGCCTTCAATCTGCTCACCGTTGGGTGTAGCCGTCTCGGCGCTGTATAATGAGTTAGAAGGTGCTATTTTACCATGCGCATGCAACGTACTTTGTGATCTCCAAGGTGTTACGACGGAACTCTAGGAAGCGATTGTGCCACAGCGTGACAGCGTATTGTGTGTTCGGGCTTTTGGCCGTCATCTGGAGATGTTTCGATGCCTTTTTGGATTCAAGCCGATCGACAGAGGCGGTTCCGAGCATCTTATCAATGGATTTTTTGCCAGCATATGCGAATCGGCTCATCGGTGCGGGGCCAAATTCGATGTCGGACGAGTTGAGTTCGTCATCGTCGTTGGCTGCGTGCGACATGGCTGGTCTCTCTTGCTTCGTGGAGTAGGTCAGTTCCTCGCTGAGTGTAAGAGAGTATAAGAGAGTGGAAGAGAGCGGAAGAGATGTGAAGTGGTGCAAGTGTTGAGGCGAGACCTGCTTCGTCTAAAGGTCGTGCCTTCTCTTTCTAAAATGTGACTCTGCGGCTTGCTCGCTCTTCCCCTCTCCGTCGCCTAGACAGTTTACGTTCGGCCGCCATAGTTGCTTCCAAAGGAGACATGCATAATCTCCAAGCAATTTCGTTATGCTTCTGATTAAACTTTTAGGAAGGCATACTAGTGTAATTTGATGTGGGAGTATCGTAGTCATGTCCATGACAGGGTAAAATACAGTTTTTCAAGCGGAGTTAGGGAAAGAAGGGCGAGGAGGTGAGTGTTGAATTCCAGAAGCTTGTTTTAAGAGAAAGGGAATGAATGTCGGTAGAGCTATGAAGCATGGAGGTTGGCGCTTCTATAGAAGAAGGGCGACTTCTAGTAACTTGTGGAGAGAACAAGACTGGAACATGAGTCAATAAATTGTATGGGTTGGGTAGGATGTCTAGAGGTCATGGCTAGTGTTGAGAGAGTTTTTAGTTGGTCCCCCTGAGTCAGTTTCGAGTGCGAAGTAACTCGAGATAACGGGTGTGGTAGTCTAATCTGGAGTTGATCCTAAAATAAAATGGGAACAAGGCCAACGTGATGTTCGAGTCGGATATAACGTACTCAGGCATATGGCCTAAGATTTGAAGTACTAAAGCGAGATCTGAAGATAGACAACAGAGCAGTTTTGGCATCGTGTTCCAAAGCCTTGAGCGTAGTTTGTTTGATATGCGATAAGTGTTTTATGCCAGGGGATAGGCCAACAGGTGATGTGCGGAATCAATATCCCCAAGCCAACGGGTAGTGTGTAGAGTTACAGAAAAGGCAGTTTTACAGCGTAGGAGGCCTTAAAAGCTAAAAGGCGCTGTGCACCGCTAAAAGCTGACAACAGACATAATAGTTTTGAAAAAAGCTTTAATAAAGTTGTAGGCAGATTTTGCGGTCTATACGGTAGTGGTTTTGGCCCTGCAGGGGGCTAGTTGGGAAAAGGAAAGTAGCCAATTCGTATGTAAGATGACATAAGTAAGAAGATAGACACTTTTAGAAGCTCAATTTCAAGGGTTCCTTGAGGTTAGAGCGAGTCTGAGTATGGTGGATGAGGACCCGAAACTTCTGTCCACGGCGAGGTTTTTTCCATCGGCTGCGGTTGGGCCATTTGTTCTGATGACCTCCGAGTTTTGAGTCACTGTTTTGCGATAGCCACAGTGGATGTGAAGTGACGGGTGACGGAGATTTAAGAGCTGTGCACTTCGCTTAGTCATTAGCTTGCTGATAGATGCCGCACGGACTGAAAGAAAATTCGCCCCTTCAACAAGCCGTCAACCTACCAACTGTATCCCTTCATAGACACTATGAGCTTCATAACGCCCCCATCTTCCCGTCAAGGGCGCGATGACCAGACACGTGAAGCTGTTCTTGATCCGACATGGTGAAACTGTCGATAACGTCGCTCAGGTCTAGTATGAAGTTTTCCCTCCACTGCCCGGCTCCCATGCTAATATTGTACAGTGCAGGAAGCAGAGACTCGGTCCTCACCAATCATGGATTTCAGCAGGCCACCCGCTTAGGCCTCCACTTCAGTTCCCTCGGCTTATGTTTTACGCAAATATACTCCTCACACCTCCAAAGAGCGTCCAAAACGGCTGGCCTAATACGAGAAGCTCAGGTTAGGACTCAAATCAGTTCAAGCTCCGCCTGCGGGGTACCAACTGTCGTACAGCTTCCAATACTCATGGAAAAGGACTTTGGATCCAACGAGGGCAAGAAGTGGTACGAGAAGCCATCCGAATCAATAGAGCCTCGGCAAGGAGAGAAGAACTTGCTTCGATTTGTAGACGTTGAGTCAAAAGACTCGATGGCTCAAAGGGCAGATGCTTTCCTGGATGATCATTTACTTCGACTGTTCGATGACACAAGCGAGTCCGCCAAACGGATTGTTGCCGTTGTCTCCCACGGCATGATGTTGTCGATGTTGTGGAAAAGACTTCTACTGCGACTGCCATCGAAAAGTGTCACGTTTTCGCCGGAACTTGCTGCCAACCCTCGCATTTCTTTGGATCACTTGGGAGCCTGGTCAAACACTGGCTACATGGAGCTAGATATGGAATGGGCGGAAAGTAGCGAGACAAATGTTGCTGTCTCAACCTCAACATCATCCACGTGGCAAAATGACACAGCACTTGAGGAAGTAGGGGATCAATCTGGCATACAGCCGCTTACACAAAGCGACACAAGTATCCGTGAGCAAGGCCATTCCATACCATTGGCTTCAAAATTGGTGTCACCCAAGCTTGCGCAAGGGTGGAGAACCTCGATCCAGACTATTAACGGGAAATCCCACCTTCAAGGCATTAAACGTACAGGTGGGGGCGTTGGTAGTGCACGTCACGATGCTTCGCAAAAGAAAATCGATAACTTCTTCAAACGACGAAGGACCGATTGAAGGACAAGAACAATGACTAACATGATTGTACTAAGCTTTGTTGACTTGACTCGTATGGTAAGTCTGACCTTTTCTTACTGCCCTCCTTACTATGATGAAACACAATTATTCACAGACCTGATCTAAATACCCATGTCGACTACACAATTGTATCCAACTGCTGTCTGATATCCCAATAACACTGTCTACGCTGCCCAGCTCGCTGGCAAGAATTTTGCTGACTTTGTTATCCAGGCTGAATTACTTAGATGTGCCCGCGCTCCCAATCCCCAAATGTGATTAGAGATGTTCAAAAAAAGCGGAGGTGTGTGTTCCCAGCACAACTATCTCGTGTCAGATTGCAGGATGAGATCGGGTCGATCGCGTTGTTGGTCTTGTTCTAATCATCTGCTCACTTGTGTACCTGCAATAGGCTATGAAATCCGAAAAGGAGACGAGCAGTCAGACCGCCTGTAATTTGTGCGAGCGTTGGCCAGCGAGGCTGGATCTATTCCAAGGATCGCGTCCTCCGGGATACAGACAAATGCAACCTCAAGTCTACAATATAAAAAAGCATGTCGTGCTTCTCGTGCCTTTGCCCACAATTGCCAACGATTGTACCAATCGCAGGTTAGAAAACTGAAGAGACAAGCTCAGGATATGCTTGTTGTGTCGAAATTTGGGTGCTTCTTCCGTACTTCAACCGTCCAACCCCTTCTCCTGGACCGCACCAGAGCATTGCAACAGTCGTAAGACTGAGTAAAGTAGGCATGAACTTGATACCCTCAATGGAGCGCGCGGTTGGATAATATAAGTACTTTCGGCAAAGCATGAACAGGGGAGATTGAGGGGTGCTCGTGCGCAACCTATCTTGAGTGAGGCGATGCTTTATTAGCCTTTTACAGTTCATCGCTCGTCTCAGCCTCTTCTTTCATTGTTCATTTGTGTATTTCGAGTCAAACGCGAAGTGGGCCATGCCAATGTCCGCAAAACTATGTACGCACGTACGATGATGTAGAATTACCTCCATACCCACGAGTCAGAAGATCGCCGGCGGGAAGCAAGCCACTCAAGCGACCTCTCTATTCTGAAACACAGTCCGGATCCTAGAACACGAAAGCAGCGTTGCGGAAGATACAGAAGCGACCGAATGGAGGATTTTAGGTAATTACTTAAGGCGCAACCCGGGGTGGTAGCTTGTCTCAGCCCCACGGGGGGCTTGAGTGGTTGCTTACCGGACTGGGGTGCTCTGGGCGGCGTCCCTACACCCTTGCAAGCACAGATAGTTAAAGCAGTCCGGGGATTGTATACACAGTATGTATGTATGGTATACACCGCGGACCTTGCTTTACCTCTGTTGCGCACCCGATTTAACCCTCCCGATACCTCTACTATTTTGTTCTCTTATCGGTCACGTTTTCGTTATGTTTGTTTCCTCGCAGTAATTCTTTAGTACTCACGTTCATAATACAATACCCGTCCAATATCAATATGAGTCTTCCAACCCAGACTCCACTTGGCACTTCAAAGCCGGGCGCGGCGCAATTCCTTGCAGGACTCTCAGAACAGCAACTTCACCATCTTCAACACTTCATACCCGCAAAGAATGAGCCCGAGCGCTTCTCACAATTTCTGGAGTTACCACGGAGAACACCAGTACCGAAGAGATTTACATTTTACCCTTTGAATCACCCGTCCCGTCTGGCCAAGAAGATTGAAGAGGCGGAAGAGAAGAAGATGGAACGCCGATTACGGAGCGACGCCCAGAACTCGGTATCCAGCATCGATATCTTGAAAGAGGTGGAGAAGGTCAAAGTCGTTGTAGATGTCGTGGACTGGAGATTCTATTCTACCGGCGTGTGTATCTGCCTCTTGAACCTTGTGGCAGCCTGGGATGCCACATCCTTGTCCGTCGTGCTACCGGTAAGCTTTCTTTCCCTTTCTCTCAACAATGTATACTCATCATTTGCGCAGATAATAGCTTCAGATCTTGGAGGCTCTGCTGTCCAATCGATTTGGCTAGTCTTATCGTTTCTGTTAGCAGCAGCAGTCTGCTCACCACTCTTCGCCACACTGTCAACTATCTTCGGTCGCAAACCCCTACTTCTCACCGCCCTCACCCTTCTAACATGTGGATCTTTCATCACAGCGGTGTCGGGAAGGCTCGCCGGCCTTCATCTTGGAAGAACTGTCCAGGGTATGGGTGCAGGCGGAATTGCCATTCTATCTAGCCTCATTGTATCTGATCTTGCTTCCGCCGAGGATAGGCGGAAATGGACAGGTATTCTAGGCACAATGTATGCATCGAACATCCATGCTTGAACGCCAATACTAACATCTTTCAGGTGGGCCATTGGCGCAGTCACTGGGCCAATGATCGGTGACGGCCTCGCGAATCGAAGCATGTTCCGATGGGTGTTCTGGATCAATCTCCCGTTCTGCCTTATCGCCTTTCTCATCCTCCCATTCTTCGCTCAACTCAAATCTGCGTCTCCGGGTGCCATGCTGCCAAAACTCAAGAACGTCGATTGGCTTGGGTTCTTCCTGCTAAGTGGTTCTTTGGTGTCCGTGCTGTTGGGCTTGACCGCGGTAAGATTCTCTGATCCTTCCGGGTAATTACCAAATATAATAATTCTCCGCAACCCAGGAGACATCCTGCACTGTTCCACCAAAATAGAACTGCAAAACTAACTGCTTTTGCTTGTAGGCTGGAACGAATTATTCCTGGAGTAGCTTTCGCACTATTCTACCGTTGCAATTCGGATGTATTGGGCTTGTCATCTTTGTGACATGGAGTTGGTTCTCGCCTTTCGCCTCCATGATCAGCATCCGAGGACTCGACATCACGACGCTTATCACGAGTTTCTGTTCCCTGGTACTAGGGACCATCGTTTTCGCGGTACTTTACTTTCTGGTATGTACATAAATAAGGCTGAGACATGCACAACGAACCAATGCCGACTAAAAAGCTGACTCTGCCCCCACAGCCGTTGTACTTCATCGTCGCCAAGCCTAATCATAGCCTAGTCGGTGCAGGGATCCGTCTCCTACCCACCACAATGCCGCTTGCGTTCTTCTCTCTCCTGACATTTTTCCTCCTTAACAAGACAAAATATATCCGGCCTGCGATCTGGACTGCTTGGGTCCTTGTCTTGATCAGTGTGAGCCTCATGGTGTTGTTCACGCGCAAGTCGGGATCGGTGGTATGGGCTCTGGCCTTCTTCTCGGGCTCCGGCGTTGGCGTACTATATCCAAGCCTCCACATGTCGTCCCATCTCGTTTCCAGTCCCACCACCATCAAGTCTGACGAAGGAGGCATCGAAATAAAGACCACACCCGAAGCCGTCGACCCCACGACCACCGTCACGAATTTCACGTTCGCCCAGTTCCTTGGCCAGACCTTTGGCGTTGCATTCGGATTCGCCATCTTCCAGAACGAGTTTCTTACCAACTTGACCAAGGAGGAAAGCTTCGAGTATTATATCACCTCGTACGTCCAACATTCGACCGCGCTGGTAACGAAGATCCCGAGAGGCGAGGATGGGAGTAATGCAGCAGCGATGGCGGACATTTTCGTCAATTCGCTGAGGCCTGTCTGGATAGTGATGGCCGCGTTTGCGGGGTTGGCGCTCGTTGCAAGTGCATTCATGAAAGAGAAGGAGGTTGCGCAGAGTGTGGTGCCCGACCTGAACGTGGATCAGGCATACGTGGTGTGATTGCCTTTAGGCGTTTATATTTGATATTTAATGTTTGGGATAGAATTTAGAAGGTTCAGGTATATTGGCTTTTGGTTTTTGGTTTTGTGGTTTTTGGGTATACAAAATTGGGACTGGGAAAAAGGTTGGCTTGGGATGGGATGGCTCTTTTTATTTGCGTGTATATACCCCTTCACACCTCTCGCTCACGACACTTTATTACAAGTCGAATAGTTTACTTTGTTTATATTATTTAAATACTATTATCAACATCATCACCACTCACTACAGTCCTCCAATGTCATCTTCTCAACCTCATAAGAAGCAGAAAGACTTGTATGCTACAGCATATCCACGAGAGCGATTTTCGACAGGAATGCATTGCACTTCTAGAAAAAAAAACTTTTATCGTCTTCCACGCTCGATCTCACCCTTCCACAACGTAAATTGATTCAAGCTAGAGCTTCTGGGCATGTACATCGGCTCATCTTACCCCTGTCCATTCATCCTTCCATTCATCCTTCCATCCAACACGCGCTGGATCCATTATTAACCTAAACGCTACTCGAACAATTGGAGAGACGAGCAGATCGTTATCCTTGTTCGGCGTTGTACATAGAAAGGCTTCGGACTTTGAATGTGCAGGGATTAGCAGGGGGATTAGATGCAGGGGTGTGGCGTGACGCCAAGCCAAGTGGCTCAGTGTCTCCGCCGGCGGAGTCTTGATATGGCTTTTTGTGAGGCCTCTAAATATCGTGAAAGTTGTATTTCGTTGTAGTGTTGAATGGCGTGGAAAGTATTTTCTCAGCTATCTGGTGTTCGACTATTCGTTTGTTGTGAGGAGGAATTTAGTCGTGGCCTCGGGCACTTTCTTCTCATCAGACCACACAGAGCGCTGCAATGACTGACAAGCGTGTGGCATTTTCAAGAAGCCAACTATTCTATACACATTACTACTTTAGAGGAGACAGACAGTGACTTCTTGTAAAGACGCGGCTGGCAGATACAGAAGTACTTTGCGCAGTAAAGTTAATTCTAGTTTTTTTTGTTTTTTTGTTGTTCCCCTAAATGCGGTAAGACGGCTATTTGGTGTTGAGTTGGTCCGCCTGGTCCGTGCATACACTTGATCTCCCGCCACACCTGGTCACGGTTACAACTCTCGAAACCATGTCATCAAAACTAACGACTTAATTATCTTCAAACCTGCATCAACGCAAAGAATTATTGAATTCGTTTCAATACGCGAGATGGCACCATCTGTATGCCACGTCTTCCATGTACAACGTCACTGTTTCTGAACACGTTTTCGTGGCACCGTAGAGAGAGAGAGGCTGGAACACCCAGCCTCATGTTGCAAACTTCAGCCTCTGGCATTGTTTCTTATCAGACCCCCCTGCCAGGACACAAACATCCTTTTTCATTCTACTCCCTGTTTCTTTATTCCTTAACACTCGTTTGTTAATTTCTTCTCCTCCAAAACTGTCGGGGTGCCTTAACTTTTAATTGTTGTTAGCCAATCAAATCGTCGCATCGTTGATTATCATCCGTGACAGGACGAAGTCACTATGAGGACTTCTTCGATTTGCACTTTGGCGGCGATGTCGTCTGGTGTTATGGCTCACTATAGTCATGGCACTGTCAATCGTATGCTTTCACTATCATTCCAGCCTCGACTTCAACGCTAACTCGAATATTGTAGCATCGGTCAATTCAACGAGTGCTCCATACTGGCCCACTTCCATCGCCAATCCTCATACTACCGAGCCCGAGCCTTGTGGGACACACACAATCATTGCATCAAACCCGCTGCCATCGTCCATCAGACACACGCTCCCATATCCACCTCCCGCTCTTTCATCCAACTCCGTTTCTCAAGGCTACAGTCCTCAGCCTGTTACGTCAACCACGAGATCAAACCCGATTTCATCCACCTCCAAGACTACGATAGTGCCGTTACCATCTACATCGATTCCAGGATATCCAGTGCCGAGCGTTTCGAAGAGCGAGATTGTTCCGCCACCTGCGAGTTCAGTCCACATATCGTTTCCAGCTTCTCAACCGACAGTGCCACCCCCAATTCCGACATCGTACTCGTTTTCTCAATCCACGACCCTAGTCTCGGAATATCCACCATGTCCACCAGCTAGTAGCGCGACAGATGGTCTTTCGAGTTTGACCGTGGTCGTTCCGCCGCCTGCAAGTTCGATCTCGATCTCGGTCTCACTTGTGCTACCATCCAGTTCTACATCAGTGGTCATTACACCTCCCGTAAGCTCGAGTGTCACATCGTACTCGCTATTACCCTCCTCGGGTACGGTCGTCATTCCTCCACCAGCAAGCTCAATAACCTTCTCGGCTCCTGTCTCATCTTCTACTGGAGCTGCGTCATCCAGCCCAGCGTCATCGACGATTCCTGTCCTGTCCACTGCGGTCATATCATCTGCCACTCACTCCACCATAGCGGCGACATTGGAGACGTCGATCACTACGACACCCTTATTCTCGACAACACTCATCACGACTAAAACACCTACATCTGCATCTACGGGCGTATCGATCGTTACATCTCTCGCGTCCGGAATCTCCTCTATCATTTCTGAAGCATCGACTCTAACCTCGGAATCCACGTTTCCCACGGCCACAACATTCACACTCACATCATCTCCAGCCTCTACTCTCGTGCCAACGAGCGTCACAGTTGTGGGCTCCATCGTTGAGTCTACTACCTTCGCCACGTCAGCCACGTCAAGTACAAGTCCAGCCGCAAGCAGCAGTAGCAGCAGCACGGCGAGTACAGAGATTCCTCCTGCGCCTCCAACTGCGAGCAGTGGTGCCGCCGGCGGACGGATTTGCAACAGAAATGAAGAGAGGGTATGGTGGCTAGCATTCTTGGTGCCTCTCTTCCTCCTGGCTGTGTAAGCCCATGTGATGTGTACGTTGCTAATGATTCTTGTATTTATATGATCTTTTACATAGCTAATACTTTTTAATATGCAATTTCTGCGCTTGGATTTGGCTGGAGTTGGGTATACTTTAATATGTCATGGATAAGTACAGAAGTACATGGAACGGGGTTTTGGGGGGGGGAGGAGTTGGCTTGAGGTAGAGACCTATTGCAGTAGCGATTTAAGCGGATGTTTTGTTATGTGGGAAATGACGGTGCGATTTATGGAGGTAAGATGTGAGCTGGGAAGTCAGGTTCATATAGATGATGATGATGATGATGATGGAGTGAATTGAGTAATTAATCAGTGTCCTTCTTAGATCTATGTACCAAAGGAGATTTGTCAAACAACAAAAGAGATCTCGATATCTATTCCTGGAAATTAGAGATAGATATCCTACAACAAGATTATATATATACCGCTCCAACGGAGCGGGAAGAGTGTCTGTCCGAAGATCCAAGGATCGTGTAATCTGGGGTTCTTGGATCACGAACCATCAGGTCATGTGACCGAGCTTATGCGCACGTGTAGATCAGGTAAGCACCCTGCGCGCGACACGATTCAAGCTTAGTCATATGAGAATGAGATGCAGATAACTCTGGCTCATATAAACGTAGTATTAATCATAATCACATATATATATATACATCCCATCCTATACCCACATCAAAAACTTGCTGCCATTCCTTTACTAACATTCCCACGCATTTCCGTTTTCCAAGGAAAACATTGATTTATATGCTTCGATCTATCCGTGCAGAAGGGAGGACATTCGAGGATTTTTTTTCATCACCCTTTTTTTCTTCTCTTTTTCTTTCTTTCTTTCTTTCTTTCTTTCTTTCTTTCTTTCTTTCTTTCTTTCTTTCTTTCTTTCTTACTTTGAGTAATACCTATCTATACATATACGGGCCAGTCTAATAACAACAATACGCCGTTTCTAGCACCACCGATACCAACTATTAATATTGTTTTTTTTTTGTAATCATGTACGATCGATCCTTACACGTTACCTAGTTTCCTTTTTTTGTTCTACGCCATCTTTTCTTGGCTGGTGCTCTCGTCCAAAGAAAGCCCTAAACCCTAGACCCTAGCCGTTACCCCCACGCACACACACACACACACACACACAACACACGAGAGAAGCATACATGTACGAAATGAAGCACCTCACCGTGGGGGGGGGGGGGGGGTTTATTATTGATTTACTTATTGAAAAAAAGAAAGAAAAAGCAAAGGCTGAGCACCTCGGACTCATGACCTCATTCGTACCAACAAATCTATGCGCCCCAAAAGGGGGGTGGGGGCCTCCTCGCTCGATGCCTCGGGGAATATCATTACTTCCCTGTTTCCCCAACAACTGTGCGTCGTCAGCAGATGTTACGATTAATAATTCCATGGGGCCATATCTCTGGCCATGGGGTTGGGTCGGGGGGTTTTTTTCTTTCTTTGGTCTTTCGGAGACAGACATGTCTGCCAGCAGCAAACCTCGTCAATCATGACGCGTCGTACCACGCAACGCACGGTTCCACCCGGAGAACTTACCTTTCGGTGGGTTCCCAAGCAACTATTAATACATATGTCGCAATGATGTTTTCCTCGATTCATCATCATCGTCATCATCGTCATCATCATCATCATCATCATCATCATCACCATTAACAGTTCTTGATTATTCGGGTAGATTGGGACGTGTAGAGGTCGATCGAAGTGGCCAAGGACAGCAGGTGAAGTTCATGAATCCAGGATTAAATAGTAATACGGGGTATCTGGTTGGGAAGGAGAGGTGTGTGTGTGTGTGTGTTTTTGATGGATATCAAAAGTGATTTTACTTTTGTGCGAGAAACCCTTTTTGCTTCTACACATGGTCCATGCCAGCCCCCGAGTCCTCTCTCCTTGTATCCGTGTTCATGTTCTTGGTCGTCGTGATGTTTGCTCCCGCCTTGATGGGTGCCATGACACCCAGCTCGATGGAGCTAGTCACGATGAATTCGGTAGTTAGATATATCTGCAGGTTTTCGCCACTTTCATTGATCCATTCCTGACTTTCGTTTGCTCTCGTCGATGCCGATCCATCATTCCTGAAGGCAGTGGTGGCTGTCGTGGGGCTTCTGTAGCTCTGGTTGCGCGTACTGCGCGGGTTGAAGGCTCGTCGTATCAACGGGTAGATGAGTGGGAGGTTGGCACAGAGTATGGCCATGTAGGTTTCACGGATGTACCAGGTTGTCCATTCATTCCCGTAAGGATGTGTGAGGGCGAAGACCTTGTTCACGATAGCTGACATTATCTAAGGACTAGATTTTAGTACACTTTGGGGATCACGATTTCGCAAAGGCAAGCTCACCGAAAAGAATCCCATGAGAAATACTACAATCAACCCCATTTTCCTCTTCAGGGGAAGCCTTGCCCCAAACAGGATCGGCATAGGCAAGAGGATAAGGATGATATTGGAAGTAACGTTGAAGACCAAATTCGTTAACAAATGGTTTTGCGCTGCGGCACATTGAACTGCGACATGAGTCAGGACGGTGATTTTTATTTAACCAAAAAGAAGATTTGTGTATTACAGCTCTTAGCGGGAAGTAGCCAGTATGCCTTGAAAGGCCTACATGAAAGGTTAGCGCCAATTATATAGACAGATAATTTAATACACATGGATAGTGTCATTCTCATTCATGGACACCAACCAGGGGAAGGAGTTATTTAGTTACCTACCTACACCAGGCACCGAAAAACAAGATTTCCATAACCACAAAGGTAACCACAACGTACGCAGTAGTGGCACGTACGAAGAAATTCTGATGGGGTAGAAGAACTCTGGATAATCATGTCAGACAAGCATCAAATCAAGTGTTGATGGACTGCTCAAAAGCACAACTGACGTACGTCATTCTGTTGTACAACAACAACATGCATATTTTCAGCGTCCACGCCGTCGCAATTTGCATTTGATCGGTTATCATAACGAGCTTGGAACCAAACACACGATCGCGGATCTCCCGTGCAGAGAGCTTCGCATAGTCCTGGTCGGGGGGGAGATTGTTGGTGCCGACGTTGACAACGTAGTGCATCAACACCATGAGAACGGTGGTGGTGAGCTGAATTTTTTTAAGAAAAAAGAAAAACGTGTCAGTATAGTTAGAAACGATGGGGGGGGG
>MU005766.1:43239-88533 GCA_010093715.1 Pleomassaria siparia CBS 279.74 | reverse complement strand
ATGTACAAACCATGGAAAGGATGATCAAGTAGTCGTCGACCTGAAGGTTTTGCCATTTCCGGACATGCAGCCTCCGTGATATCAATCTCGTTATGACGACGATCCAACAAAACGCGTACCAGAGACTCGATTCCGGCTCGATCAGCGACATTCCAGTCCAAAGGCGGAACTTGTGGTGTTGTAGGTAGGTGAAAGACGAGCTATGGAGGTGGGTCTAATGGAGGTCTTTGTTCGGGCAAAAGATATTCCAGAGGCCACCTTATGTCATAATAATTCATCGAGCTTTGCATCAAACAGATGGAAAAGGTCGCTGAAACCGAGGGCCGACCTCCAGGACTCTTATCAGTGCTGCCAAGGATGTCCAAGGTTGCTTGGTCGTGTAATTCGTCAAAAGAAGAGTGTCTACCTTGAGCATGTTGGCCGGACACAAGTTTTGCGTATCGAAGAGGTAACGATTGGTATTATAAGAGAACATCTTGTTGGTCGTTTGAAGTCGTAAGTTTACGCCCACTGGGATGCCCTAAGGTGAATCAAACATTTCACGCTACACTGTCCCGAATTTCGCTTGATGGTGACATATAAACTTTGATGGTGCTGGTACCGGCATGCGGCGGATCGAACGACCGCCGTTCGCTACCACTTCCACTATATCTCAACGTCAGAAGCAACAAGAAACATGACAGCTTGAGTGAAGGAAGCACTAGTGAAGCCATCTAAGCACCCTAGCACCTTTATTATACAATGCTAAAAAAAGTTACTATTCCGTCGTCGAAGGGGACTTTCAACAACCGTTCGAAGAGCAAAAATCGAGGCCCACTGAAACTTTGTCGACGTTACGGATGTTGAGAATACTGTTGTTCCTTTCGGTCCTTTCCACCTTGGCAAATGCCCCTTCCCAGGATCTACGAGTCTACTTGGTCTGTCTGGAGTAACTGAAGCGCGCGCTACCGGGTACCACCAATTTGGATATGTCCCGATGTCGCGTAAACCGAACCTTGCGTTCCACTTGGCCCGCGAAAAGAAACATGATGCCAAGAATTCGTTGCCATGTAGGCGTCATCACGGTTTTCGCGTGTGATGGATTCTACTCCGTATAAGATGGTGCGGTCATGTGCCCTGCACGTTGCATTGGCACCCACAAATCAGGGTATGTGATAAAAGGGGGGGGGTCTGGCTTAACGATATGTATCAACCACCAACTACCAACAGCAGCAATTATATCTTACGAGCAGTTTCAAATCTCTTTATATTACAATCGAGGACAAAGCAAATCGTCTTTGTCACTTCCCTAGGCTGCATTGCCGAGATGGTAAGTAACTCTAACCCTCGGACAAGCTCGTCTTCTCGTGAAGCTACCATATGCATATGTCCCATCAAGTGAGAGAACTACGCAGTTGCAACAATTCCAGTCCAGCTAATTATGTCAGATTTAGGCCACGGTAAATTCAAAGAGGAGCTACTTCGTCCAGCACCACTAATACAAGATCTCCCTGACGGTAATTAGTCTCGACATTGCCCAGGATGCTCGAGTGGCAACACATCGGATAGCAATACCCAAACAAAGAGAATTTCCTTCAGCAGCAGTGCGTGGAAAGTTGTCACCCAGAATTCGGGTGTGAAACGCGAGTTTGACCCGTCCGACTCCAACTTTGCTGCCCGGCTCCTTCTCATCATTGCATTACGAGTTCAGTCTACAGTGTCGTGTCGCCGCCCCCTCGTCCATTGATACGTGAGCTCCAAGGATGTCATTTATTTATCAATCTCGATTCGTTTGCACAGGTTATTAGGCTTGGACAAGAACGCATTACTGATTAATGAAGCGAAAAAGGTGATTGTATACCATAATGCATTACTCAAAAATGTGGCCCAAGTTGGCCCCCCCTAATCTATACCCAAAAAGAAAAGGAATTTATATTTACACGAAGGGAATAGAAACACCATACCCTGGCCATTTTCACATCAGGACTCGGCATTATCCATCACACTTATCACGCCGGCGGGTACTTTGGGAGGGCTGGGTTCGTGATCGGGCCATCGTCTGGGAATGGCCCAGGGTTGGGCAATTGAATGACATGCCTCACTTCACCCTTGTCGAGCGCCTTGGTCAGAGCATGGGCCCAAACAGCAGCCATCTTAGGATATGTCTCATGTTTAGGGTGAGTGCCATCAACGAGCTCCGAAACATTGATAAATCCATCGTTCATCTCCGCGAGTTGGATCTTGCAGCCTTGGGCTTTCAGGTCGTTGACAAGACGTCTGTATCCTTCATTGATGATTTTGACGTTCTCGTTTCCAGCCACGTCGGATTGTGGGAGGAGCGTGGACAGGATGACTGTTACGCCGTCCGAGTTAGCGTAGAGGTAGTCGATCACGTCCTTCATGCGATCATAACTAGCCTCGACCCATGGGAGGCCGCCGCGGTTGCTGCCCAATATCAGTATGCGTTTTTGAGACGATGGATATAGAAAGTAGCTTGCCGTGCCTGCTTAGCATCGTTGGTCCCCGCATTGATTAGGACAACATTGGGCCTCAAGTTGATTTGACACTTGGCGAAGCCTATCAGCTCCGTGGTCAATGCGCCAGGATGTCCTTCGTGTTGTCTATCCTTCATGACACCAGTTTGCTTGCAGCCGACCATGTTGACAGTGTACCCGCGCCATCTAAACTCGTCCCGGAGCGGCTTGCGATATCCACTCTCATTTCCCTTGGGGGTGTCACCGATGCCGAGAGTGATGGAGGCACCGAGAGGCATTATTCGCAAGATGGGCTTGTCTGCTCGCGTTACTAGTTCTCCCGAGGGTGGTGAGTAAGAGTGGCTGGTGTCTATCGAGGAGGTCCCAAGTGGGATCGCCGTTGCTGCGGAAAGCATTGCACAATGTGCGATAAGGGACGAAAGACGCATAGTGACTAAGATATGTCTAGTTGATGTGTTTGTGTGCTTGTCCCGCAAGTTGATACACGAATAGATTACGAATTGAAGCCAAAGACTTTGTGTGCTTGTCACCCAAGTTTAGGCGAAAAATGAATCGAAAAAGGAAAGAACGACTGATACAAGAGCGTACAAGTGAAACGTAGAATAGATAGCGTTTAACCGATAATAGAAGATGGTGATGTATGGAAAAATAGGTCGAGATAAAGAAGTAGAGAAAGAGAGAGAGAGAGAGAGAGAGAGGAATGCGAGGAAACGACGTTACGCGAACAAGGATATTGAAGCAGTATGAGGAAACACAACAAAGGGAGTACCGTCAACTTATATCTATGTGTGTACATGTACAAGGGAGGCGAAGAAGAAGAAAAACTCCGCCTCGGTGTTCCTATAAATTGTCCCGCACTCGCATTAGAGGCTACCAAATTCTGAGCATGTAGAGACTCCGGTGGCGTCAACTCAGGATAAGCGTTAGAAACGCAGATAGTGGAATTCCAAAGAACCCGTGAGCGCACACTTTTGCTACAACTCGCGCGGTAGGTACTAATATGGACAAGGCGTTTAGGTGGTCTCTGGGGCGATATTCGTACATGTATGTAAACATGGCTATGCTTTTTGCCCTGCAATCATCTTTTCTAGGAAATCAAAGGAATGTAGTTCGTAGGTACTAGGGGTGGGGTTCTTTGTAATAGTACGACCGGGGGCTGCGGTAAACTTGCATGCCCAAGAATCGCTTTCGGTCGTTCAAGGCGCCCAATGCGGTATAACAGTATCAATAGCAGGGGGGGGGGGGGGGGGGGAGCTGAGAACACGAGGGTCTGGACTTCTCCACGGAATTGAAATTTGAAGAACATTGTTATCTCTGGACTTCATACCCTGCTCTTGGCCATGGCGAAGTCACAACATTTCCGGACGGCAAATACATAGATAGGAAGACGCTTATTAGTTTTTTTCCGAGCCGCCGCGAACTTTGGCCACCAAGGCACTCGCCTTCATACTACATACATATGAACAACCTGTAGTACGCGGGTCTGTATAGGGCCACACGCTACGGGGGTCTTCACAGCAACGCACAATGCTGGCGGTGTTGGTCTTGATCGCCAAGGAGAAGGAGAAGGAGAAGATCCTTCATTATGCGCGTGAGGCTGATTTGCTTCCAATTCGCATCTATAACGAGACTGCGATAGACTGGGCGGTTGCGAGAATTCCAAAATTCCCGATCCCAAATCCGAGCGCTTATGAACTGAGGTCATGTCAGATGGAGGTTTCCATCATGGGTGGTGAGCGATAGACCGGTGAGGCTGAATCTGAGGTGCCGAGTAATTAATAGATCTATAGTATAGCGGCTATAGCCTAGCTTCAGCCCCCAACCGTTTCATCGCCCTAACAGCGAACGCCCAGAGGGGTCGAGAATAGGAACCAATAATCATCATTTCATTAATAGACCCATATGTACCCATTTCTCATTACTTATTCATCGCAAATAATCGTCCACACAGTATACCAGCCTCCAGTGTGATTCCGAAGCCCATTACAGCATACTCCTCCTCTTCGCCAACATGGCATACTGTCTCTGCCTTCTAGTATTTTGATGCTCTAGCTCTAAATCCACCTCATTAACGCTTGCAGGCCGAAGTGAAGTATGGTCCTTCTTCCTTCCGATATGTAGCACTCTCGCACGTATTGTCTCAAGCCCGCCCGCGATCGCACCTAAAACTCCGGCAAAAGCTCCTGGTTTGGTGGCGACAGCGGGTGCGGGCTCATGAGAATGTGTATGAGGCTGCTCATGTGGCTGCCCCAACGGCCTCTGACCAGGCTCCATGAACAAGTGATCGCCCTCTGTGTTGACAAACCAGTTGACAGTAAACTGTTTCCCCTCAGGACCTCCGCCGCAGCTGCCTGCAAATGTGTGCGAGGGCGGAGAATTTACGGCGAGGGCGAAAAGGTTGGGCGGTTCTGAGAAATCCGTGACGAGGCCCCGATGGAGTAAAAAGTAGATTAGCACAAAGATATTGAGAAGGAAGACGAGAAGAAGGATGATCATCCAGCCTTTTGTGACTTGATCGCTGCCACCAGAGCCGTATTGTTGCGCTTGGAGAGTGGCGTTGAAGTATTGCAATTGAGCGTTCTTCAGAGCATGGTCTGTATAGTTCTGGCGAAGCGTCAGAAGGAATTTTGCGCGTCTATTATTCTTGGCGACTTACCCAGAACATGACAAAGGGGCTATCCTGCGCAGCCATGAGTAGTGTACTTCCAGACATAACCGCTAGAGCTTCTGCGGGGCTCGGGAGAGCAGGATCTAGATCAATGTCGCCGTTCCAATCGGGCTGTAATGCCAACTGTGTAAGAAGACGCGAATTGGAAGCATTAGCGTCCATGATACCCGTATTGAGCGACATGCTATTGCTCCAATCAAACCCAATATCTCTCCAATCAGCCACTTTTAGAACCTTTGTTGCATTCGACACGCTCTTGATGTAAGCCATGTCTTCATCGTCGCCACAGTGTGCTTCCAGAGAACCGCCTGAGCCAGTCGCATTGTAGCGTGTGCTGCATCGGGGTGTGATGGAAACCCTGATTTGGCACAAGAAGTAGATGCCGCTTTTGTCTGACCGCTTGTCTTCCCCCCCTTGTCCTAGGAGATAAATCGAGTCTCGCCCCCATGCGGCACTGCTATGGTTCAGAATGGTGTTGAATTGCGTTGGTAGTTTCGCAAAGACTGGCGGATAATCCACCCCCGTAGGACTTTCCTTCGTCCATCCAAAGATGTCGTCGACCACTGTATCATTCTTCGTGGTTGCGTTAGCTGATAACAGTCCCCAGTTGTTGATGTTGACCTCTTCGGCGTCCGGCCACTCATCGTAAACGATAGGCTCCAGCTCCTCTTGCTTCATGTTGGCGCAGAGAACGTGCATAACCGGGGACGGAACAGACGCTTTTAGAAAATAGTTGCCTTCTGAGTTGAGCTCCTCGGGTTGAAGTATGTTGTTTCTGGCGTCGCGAGCAGCCTGAAATACACCAGAATGCGGCATGGCGAGAGAAACGTTATTGACGACCCTTTCTTTGACTTTTGAGACGGCCTTGGTGTCTATGATGTCAATCCAATTAGCCACAACCGTGGTATTCTCATATAATAGAGCAAATCCTGGCGGTCGTTGTGTTTGATCTGACGTCCCATTGCCGTTATCCGCTTGGTTGGACCAGAATGCCAGGTATCTTTGATAATTGTGATATCCTTGCGATGCGTGCGCGATTTGCAAACATGTGCTGCCGCCAAATTCATCATCCTAAGGTAGGGGTACAAACCGTCAGCGTGCAGTTCTAGTCGATACAGGCTTTAACCGGAAGGTATTAAAAAGAATGTATTGCTTACTAAACAAGAGTTAGTAAATATTGTTCAACAGAAGAAGGGTGGATCGCAAGCTTCGATCTCAGTAAATCGAAGATTGAACATTTGTACCCCGACTTTACGTACCGGTGCGAATAGGTGTCTCGCACATATCTTTAACGTAATCTACGTTCGCGAATTGCGTCTTGACTTCTCCAACCAAAAGTCTGCTCTCCCATTTGCCGAACTTGAGTGTAGGTTGAACCAACGCGGTCGCTGCAGGCGCATAAAGTGTGGCTAAGATTGCAGATAGAAGAGACAACAAGCCTAGAACTGTAACGCCAGCATATTTGGCCGTTTCCCAATGTGTTATAAGCGTCCCGGGCTGAACCACCCATCGCCACATGCTTAGTTCAGAGAGCGTTACCCCCCTGCCTTGTTCCTTCATGAAGGCTCTCCTGCTAAGTACTTGTCCAAGAAAGGCAACGAAGGAGGTGACAAAAGATAGCTCAATTAGCTTTGCCATTATCGACGTCAAAACCTGCGCCTCCGCAGGTGTTAGTGAGCCGTTTGTTGTGATTCGTCGACCATATCTCGGCCCTTTCAAAGCCAGACCCAGGAAAATGCCGGAGAATACTGTAGAGAACAGGCAGATGATTACAATGGTGACGGAGATCCAGGTGAAACGGGATTGATAGAAGTCGCGGGCTGTGGGACATTCTTCATTAGGCCGGAACCCCCTGTCTATGGAGGTGTTAGACTTTGTGACGACGGTCCGAGCACACATATATCGTATACTTACTCTCGTAAACAGACCTATTAGATGGAGCTCCCTTGCGTACGCGATCCGGTTCGGAGGCATGAAAATAGTTTTGGTAATCATCCGGGTTGTCGTTGTTTTTTGGGCCACCGCGCCTGAATTGTTCATAGTCTCTGGGTTCGTCCCGAGGGCTGAATCTTTCCCTCCTTAAATCCGGTGTGCTGGCTGCAGAGTCCTTGGGAAAACCACTGAGAAATGGGTCTCCAGTATTCGGAGGACTAAGAGTACTCGCGCTATATAGAGATGGGCTCTTCGCTCCGAGAGGGACCCTGGGTATTGTTTGTATCAACACGGATCGTTTCGGAACAGACGAGAAAGCGGATTTCGCAACCCGTAGCCCACTGCCAGTCTGCTGTGCGAAGCTCCCTCCAATGTCTACCTCATCCTCCTCGACCAATGTTTCTGGGGTGTTGCGCTCTACGCCAGGTGTGTCACTCGGTAGTTTGGAATAACCGGGACGTGACCTCAGAGGAGGGCTTGACGGGGGTGAGACATTCGGACGCGCTCCGAGTCCGAGGGAATTCGAGAAAGAGGAGAAGCCGAGAGTGGGCAGTGCGGGCGTGGTGTTTGCGGAACCGGGGTCAGGGGAGTTTCGAATGAGCGGTTGTCGGTCTGCCATTGCCGATATGCTAGAGATGTTGGCGGCGCCTTTCTCGGATCGGCATACTTTCGGCCCTACTATGTATGTTCTCGTTTTATGTATCGCAGCCTTTTTTGTACGGTAATCGCAGCTTTGTACTGGCCAGCTTTCGTGTGCGACCTGGTCGTCGTTTGTGCAGTATGTTTGCAGGGATCGAACGGTATTTGCGACGATAGCTATTGAAGTAAGTGTGTCTTAACAAAGTTGCGTGTAAGAGTAATTGATTATCTCTGTGCGAGAAGTTGACTATATGTGAGCCTTCCCTATCATACATTAGCGCCTTCCACTCAAGGATAGCGCCTACCTATATGATTGGATGGCTGTTTCCGTCAGCTATACACAGTATGATGGTAAAGAGGAGGAAATAGGCGCAGGATGAAGACCAGAAGATAGAAGCAACTCACAAGGCTGGGCTGGATTGACATCTCCGCCTGGTGGGCGATGAAGCCTACGTTATGCCCAGCCCACTCAGCCCGCTCAGCTAGTGTTCAGCTGAGAAGGTAAATCAGCCCTACGACTAATTAGATGCATCACGTTAGCACCCGCATGTTGTCCCTCTAGAATCATGGTCACGACACGGGCGATGTTCGACAAATGATGCCGTGTTTGCGTGTCCGATTTGCATGTGCGTTCGCTGAGTGGGGTGGGTCCCAAGGTAATGATCTCAGTCAACTCATAAGGATATCGTAATTTCATCATGAAAAGCATTGTTGTATGGCCAATATCCTTGCACCGAAATGTCTACAGATTGTCTTAGCCCGCGTTCTATACGTGGGTATTAGTAGAAACCTCTAAATATAGATTTGGCCACTTACAACCTTCCTTGGCAGTACTCAGCCTGCCCGCTATACATATCATATTTATATCACGCTCACCTGATAGAACTCTTGCTCCAAGAATCACATTATACCTATACAAAGATGGCCTGTTGCAGGAAAGTCATTATCATGTAAGGACCATTGTTATAGCGTATATATCCTTATGCCCGCATATTTGAATGTACAGTACATACCTATTCAGAAGATAGCGGAAGAAATCCCATCGACCCCTAACTGAAATAGGAAGACTACAAAATGATGACCGGAGTTCACACCCTATCAAGTACAATCATTCATAACAATGGGTAACGGGATTAATTGTAGCCATCACGTGAGCCAAGTCTCTAGTGTTTATATGTGACCTGTTGATTATGCAGCCCCACATGTCACGTGATGGCTACAATTAATCCCGTTACTCATTGTCATGATTAGGCATGAGATAATGAAGCAGGACAGTGGAAAGCTCATACAATGTTGCGGGTGGAGCCTGCGATATCGTGAAGCAATCAACGATAGACACGCTTCTCGTTACTACAAAGGTGCGACACTTCTATGGATACGCGCATAATCTGGCAGAAATGAATTTTGCTGGGTTTAAATAGAAGGCTGGTTCTCCAGTTAGATGACTGCCAGTAAGGCTGTTTGATGCTTTGTAATTGTGGGGAAAGAGAGGGCGACCAGTGTTTAAGCGTTTTTGATGCCAAGGCATAATATAGCTCCTGATTAAGCCATCCGATTGGAGGACCAACTTTTCTATTCAAGCCTAGCAAACTCACTTCTGCCAGATTACATATGCGGTAGTCAAACAACAGTGTTTGCTATACTGGTAGAGGTACACCAGAGCCCTGCAGAGCAAAGCCAGCCGTTTTTCAATATCTTCCCCATGACTCTCAGATACAATCACATATGGAAGGTACTATTATTTTCTAACAATTAAGGCGATGGGATACTTTGGGCGAAAAAAGCAGTGTTTATGTTGTTCGCAGTCCTGATCCTCCTAGATGCCAGTGCTACATCATGCACGTTTGTTTAATGACGATGAAACTAGTTCAAGGATTGATCTTTGCGTCTTCTAGTAAATACATCGGTATATAGAACAAAGAGATTGATCTTTCTGCTCTTAGCTGATGGTACGAATTGCGGTCATCTTTGTAAACGCGATGCATTCATTGTGGGGTCATGTTGTTGGGTTGCTTAATGCATGGTGCGGTAGTGCGGTAGTGCGGTGGCACCTTGATGGCATCTCGCACTCTTATCCAGTATATTCCTATTGCAGTGATCTGCAAAGTGCGAAATAGTCGCAGTTCCATTACTATCACCACCTCTCTGTCGAGTGAATACAACTAATACTCGTGTCATCAACTGCATCCGCCTACCTTTAGCTTACCAGCTTACCCCGCCATGTTCACACAAGCCTCAACAGCATCTGACCTGCCACGCCAACTGATATTCAGTTAGACTGTTAGGATGCCTTACACACGTGGCTAATAACATCGAACCGATGCAGTAAAGAGTGGCACACCTGGCGACGGCATGCCTCACTGGCTCATGCCCGCCACCCGTTTTGTCCATTCACAGTAGATCTCTCTCACATTCTTATCGGCTTAACGAGGCGTTTTCCTGACATGGACGGCGGATGGCGTGAAAACTTGCTTGCATCGCAGATTCAACAGAGTCGTTTCTTACGCAGTCCACGGTCCTGCAAGTGTCATCTCTCCTTCCATCCACTACGACACACGGAAAAGGTCTTCTTACTAGTCTCACCCTGAGCATAGGGCTGCATCCAAGACCTCCGGCTACGCTCCCAGCAATACGTCACGCCATGTCCACGGACGTCGAAGCAGAACGTCGAACGGCGGAAGCCCGCGCCGCAGTGACAGCCTCGCTCATCTCAATCGGTGGCTCTGTCGACAATGAAATGCAAACACGAGCAGCGGACCTTCACGCTAACGCCGAAGCCATAGCGAAGCAAGAGAGGGAGCTGGCAAAGCAGACGGCTGCGTTGGCCAAGCAAAGCGCCCAGTGGCAGAAGCTTGCCGATACCAGTACCAAGAAGCTCAACGAAATTGGGGATATCCAGAACTGGGCCGAGATGATTGAGAGGGATTTGTTGGTCCTGGAGGAGACATTGCGATTGGTCGAGGGCAAGGCGGCGCCTGAGACCGCGAGTGGTACAAGTGGCTGATGACCGGAAACCCAGTCTCGAGAGCCGGGGTTTGTGCTATTATTTGTCGTTCGAGCCGTTGCATCTTATTCTGCGAGTACGGTAACGCAAGGTCATTGAACTGTGGAATCTTCAATATACATTCACGACACTACTCCGTATACCATATTCGTTAACTACCTGTGGTGCGATCTCCTGCCTATGTGAGACAACGATGCGGGCTGCATCGACGACTGAGTGTGGTCTTCCGACCTTTCGAGAGAAGATTTTCGGTGTCATACAACGTTAAATGCAGCGCTTGTTATTGACCTTGATCTGTCTCGTGATATTGAGTACTGTGATATTGAGTACTGTGATATTGAGTACTGTGATATTGAGTACTGTGATATTGAGTACTGTGATGTTGAGTACTGTGACGTGTTGTGATTATACTGCTGTGCTGGCTCGAAAAGCAAAGATTTGTTGTGCAAACTAAAGTAAAGCACGGTTAAGCGCTGTATATTTGGGTAGAAAATGTTAGGCAAAGGCCCAAACGCGTCCAAATAAACGGCGCGTTTCGAGCAGACGTCAGTGATACATATTGGCTTACGGGAGAGAGGCGTGCTGGTCCGATGTTTTCTCTCTGAACGCCAAGGACGCTCGGACCTTCCGCATCATTCAGAAGTGGTTGCAGCACCGAACTTGAACGAAGCTCCATCAACACCACCTTTCGCTCTCACCAGCCATTTTGCGAGGTCTCCCGTTGTCATCCTCGACCTCTCCTACATACTGCACTGTCCAACATTCGTCGTTTTTCCGCCGAGACTCACGCCTGCACCGTGGTTTCTTGCGAGGCCGACGCCAACACTCAGGGCTCTGCTCGACGCCCTCTGCCTTCACCTTACCCATCACTCTCCGCTTCCTCGGCGTCACTCTCCATTCTCACACACATCTACCAGCTCTACGACTGATTGCGCATCCCCGGAAAGGTTTATACATCCTACCTTGTAGCGGCCTGTCAAGGCAATTATTACCGCAGGAAAGCTTCTCGACGAGCTACCATCAACAACTACTTGTGCAGCCATCGTGGTGCCTGGTGTTTTACCCATTGCCAATACCGAGGGGACTTTATGTGAGGGCAGCCTGCCTTCTGTGCGACCCACGTCGCCATGAAGATCAAGAAACAGGCCACCACGAGACACGAGTCGACTCTGGTACACGTGCTTTTCCCCGCCTCGTTTGATCATTGTGCTGACCCTTTCTAGTCGCCGATGATAGCAGATTTTGTGCAAGCCACTTCATCGATACCTCTCTATCAGATACCTGCACACCTCTCATCATTCCCAAAGCTATGGCCCTTTCCCCGCGGCGACACATATCACTGGATACCTGTGCTGAATCGGTTCGACCGCATTTTAGAGTTGTTCAACAGGGAATATGGCTTGGAAGATGGCCCGCAGATTCAATCATTCCAGCGGCGTCTGCTACTGAAGGGTGATGCAGAGGAGGGCAGCACCGCACCTGACCAGGCAACCGATGACGCTGTATTGGACAAGCTGCACATACCCCGGGATGGCGACCGGGAACTTGTGGAGCAGTTGCTCAACTTCACTCGGCTGCTGTTGGAGAATTGCGGTAACAGGAGCCTGTATTCCAGCAGTACCCATCTCGACAAGCTTCTCAATACAACCTCAACTTCATTGCTCAAAGCGACCTTGAGATTAAGTCTCCGTCTCGCCCAACGCTACCATGCTGCACGAATGCGCCTCGCTCCCGCGACCTTCCACCCGAGTCTCCTGGCTAGCCATTACAATTTTAATCTCGATCAAGTTCAGAAGTTAGCAGCTCCCTTTTCCAAGGGCCCATCGACTTCGGCCCCACTGTTTGCAACCCCAAATGTAAAGGGAAAAGAGAAGGCATCAGGGGACCGTCGGGTCGAGTCGGAGAAGATTAACGCAACTGATTTGGTTCGCATTTTTGCTTTACCGGATTCTGCGCTGAAACAAGAATTTGGTGGCGTCTTGATATCCTACTACGAGCCATCTTCTGCGACCGAGGAGATCGGCGGTAAGCCTACATCCACCGAACCCCCTGCCACGCCGACCCCGGTGCGCCGATCTTCGAATATGCGCCCAAGCCAGACTCCCAGGCAACAACAGACAGCCTCGACGCCAGACTCCCCGACAACCCCAACCTTCACCCCCGCTGAAACGGAGGGAACCCGACCTTCGGGCCCCAAAACCTTTGAACTATCCCTGGACGAGGTCTCAACAACCAATATCCATGAGTTATTGAAACAGGGACTTCCCACCCTGCCTCAAAGTGCTCACTATGAATTTCTCCATAAACTTCGGATTGCTCAAGCCCTTGGGACTGGAAGTTCAGGCCGAGAGGATGCCGTCGCCATCCGCTTACTTGCCATTTCGAATTTGGGCTACGTTCATGCTGAGAAGGAGTTCCATCTAAGAGTAGGACAACAAGACTCTGACGAACCTCGTCGCCTGCAATTGGCATACCAGCTATCAGAGCTTGTTCATCCTCCTGGAAATGGAGGTGTGGGCCTGTCCAGAGAGCTTCAGACTTTCGCTCTGTACGCCATCGAAGCATTAGCGAAACACAAATCCAAGGCGGCTGATGTCTGCACTGCACTTAGCGTAAACGTAAACCACGGTGTGCTATTTTACGTTGTCCGTAAGGCCGTCGCGGAACTCGGCGTCGGTGGTGATTCAATGGATAATGCGGATGAGGATGAATGGCGTGATGCGCTCTTTTCTCTGCTGAACACTCTTCCTACATCTCAGCAACGAACGGGTGAGGGTATGGTATCCGCAGGGCTTCTTGAGATACTGGTCGAGGTTCTAAAGCTTCGGACAAAGAAGGCGGAACGCAATTACCCCAAGGTCCTCAACTTCCTCGACACCTTTGTGTACAACCTTCGCGATGCATTCTCTGCGCTGGTCAGCGCAAAGGGTCTCGACATCATTGCGGATCTTATGTCTTACGAAGTGGTCACCTCTCAAGAACTCGCCAAGGATGGCAAGGGTATGCCGAAAGAATACAAGACTCAGCTCACCGACTATCAGATCCCATTCTACCACCAGCAAACCCTTCGGTGGTTGTTCAAGTTCATGAACCACATGATGACTCATACAGGGGGTAACTTTGATCGTTTGATGAGGAATTTGATCGATTCTCCCACACTTCTGGGTGGCCTGAAAACTGTTCTTTCTAATGCCATGGTTTTTGGGTCGACTGTCTGGAGCATGGCCGTCAACATTCTCACCAGCTTCATCCATAACGAGCCGACTAGTTACCAAATCATCGCGGACGCTGGTCTCAGCGAAGCCTTCTTGGAAACAGTCGCTCATGAACCTATTTCAGAGTCAGCCATTCCAGTTGTCCTCAGCGATGCCACCGATGCCGAGGAAGGCTCCACAGGCCGGGCATCATCTTCGCTCCCTAAGCCTTCTCGCATATACTCGCCGCGATCTAGTGATACCCCACTAGCCCCAGGTATCCTGCCTGTCGCCGAAGCTATCTCTACTCTCCCACCAGCATTCGGTGCCATCTGCCTGAATGAAGCTGGCATGAAGCTTTTCCAATCTTCTGCGGCACTTCGGCGTTTTTTTGAGATATTTGAGAGCCCGGCCCATGTCAAAGCACTTGACGTTGACCCTGAAATACCTGGATTGATCGGAGGCTCATTCGATGAATTAGTCCGTCATCACCCACCGTTGAAGTCCCAGGTCTTGACATCTCTCCGCGAAATGATTGCGCGCGTAGTTCAACTCTGCTCCGATAAAGCTGAGAAGGAAGGCGTCGGTGCTAAACTTTGGACAGAAGGCAAAGACGGGAAGATCCTCGTTGCTGGCGGACGTCAGTCACTGCTCGGTTCTCAAGGACCACCTCATGAACAACTTTCCAGCCGTACCAGTAACACTGGAGGCGACGTGGAAATGCAAGATGCGGACGCCCAACATTCAACTAATCTTTCACGAGGTGAGATCTCGATTGAGGAAGTCGTTGAAAACGAGGACAGCACGAACGGTCCCACAACAGGTCAATATATCAGTGTTGTATGCCGCTTCCTTGGAGGCTTTTTCGCCAACCATAGTATGTGTGCAGCATTCATCGAAGCAGATGGTGTGGAATCAATCCTGGATTTTGCGATTCTTCCCTGCTTAGACCCGAAGTTCAACGAGTCCCGCTCTACGGGAGATGAATTTGGCCGCGTCGTCCAAGTCCTCGTAGAACAGAAACCACATATCACGGTACCTTCCATGCTCAGGCGAGCACAGCGAGCGTTGGATCGCCTCGAGCCCTTGTTACGCCACACTGGAAAAGATGCTTTCTTTTCTCCGTTCACAAGTGCAACATCAATAGAAACTCCGATCTCACAGGAGCAACAAGAGACACTACAGCATGGCACCGAATACGTGAAATCACTTGTCGCTGTGCACACGCTTGTCCATGCGTTAACACTGACATTTCAGGGCCAAATGTTCAACCACCGGTCCACACACAACGTTTCGAGTCAGGTGAATCTTGCAGATATGTACGCTAGTCTGGTGGATAGTCTCGGAAGACTTCACCGAAGCTGTGTATGGGAAGAGATCCTCCTTCAAAAGAACATGCCTACTGAGTGGGAGAAAGAGACCCGTATCAAGAGTTCTGGATTTGGGGCCATCGAGGCCGATTATATTCTCCGCATTGGAACCAGTGATCAAACACCTGCTGAACCTAACGACTCCGCCACCACTGAGGGAATCGCAAACAATCCAGTCGCAACGCCGGGTAATTCTCCCCTCAATCAAAACAGCGCGAGATTCAAGAATACCCAAACGCTGCGATATCTACTCAGCAAGATACCAACGGGCATTGCACCTTTCTTCCAATCCCTAGGAAAACTCCTTCTTTTTCGCCGCTCCCTGGAAGCTTATCAAAAGCAATGCGCAACCATAGTCGCAGATCAACTTGCTCAAGCTGCGATCGACCAACTCCAATTCGAAGGTCCCAGAGATTCTGAGTCTGCCGAGGACAGATATGCTTACTGGATTGTTATCTTGACATCCATGTCGCAGTTGATGATTGAAAGCAACATGGACCGCGCAAATCCGCAAGCGTTGACTCTGATCTTGGTCTCCTTCAGGAATCTAGGAGGCCTCGCTGTGCTTTCCGAAATTCTTACTACGTTCTTCCAATCCGCTGTAGTGATTGTCAAGGAACAAGGAGACGATGTCAAAGAAGAGACACAACGGGTCCTGAATCTGTCACTTGGCGGCGTGAAGATCATCTTGGCATTCTATGCGCAAATCATCAACACCAAGGTCATTAACGAAGCTAGTCAGACCGCATCAATGCAGTCACGCCCAGACCGTGACCGAGATCGTCCGGACCATTTCATCTCTGCGCAATTCCTCGTTGAGCTGCGATATGCAGTTATCAAACCCGTGCGAGACCTTTGGAAGTCGGCGCTCATTGATAAGGCTACTACCTCGATCGTGAAGACGACTATCAATATTCTCCAGACCGTGTTGGATGGCGACTCTGAACATGGAGCCTCCAAGAGCAAGGACAAACTTCCAAATCGCAACAAGCCCATCATTAAGCCGTGGGTACCGCGTAACGGGGACCATATGCAACGCCTAAAGGAAGCTGGATTTGAAGAGAGCCTTTCTGAAGAAGCCCTGTTCCGCTGCTGCGATAACTTCAACACAGCTCGAGAGTACTGTCAAAACCAAATGCGGGACATTCGCTCGTCACGAAACCCAATTCCCCAGTATGAGATATCAACTCGTGGTCCTCCAACGGCTTCGCCAAGCAGGGCAGAGGTTGTAGTACCAGAACCCACGAACGATGCCAGTGCGTCAACCGGCGACGATACCGACCATAGCGAGGACTTTGAGGCGCTCGATTCGCAGTCTGTGAACATGGAAGATGTAGACAGGTCGCAAGATGTACAGCCGTCGGGCACGCCTGTTGCCGCCGTCACTGGGCCTGTCAGCACATCCCGGGACGTCCTGGCCTACCAGAAGAGAATGGCAATCGGCAACACGACAGACTTGGTTGCTATCGACGACCTCGATGAGGAACGGACAACTCTCCGTGAGTATCTTATAGACCGTGCCTTGGATATCCTCAACTCTCATGACGACGTCACGTTTGAGTTGGCCGATTTGGTATTTGCTGCGGTTGCTAAACACCCCGACCCAATAAACATGCGCGGAGAAATTGGTACCACTCTGGTTCAGTCTCTCATATCCTTACAAACTGGAGATGATTTCTCCGAACAGGGTAAGAAGATTGCAGCATCTGCGCATCTCCTTGCGCTTGTCATTCAAGACAAGGACTTCTATGATGCGATTGTGGATGAACTGAAGGCAAGCTTCATGTCTCTTCTCGACTTCATCAAAATCTTTCCCAATCAGCCAGCAGACGAGCCGTCTCCCTGGATTGGACAAGTTCTTCTCATCGTAGAGCGCTTACTAGGCGAAGATGAGTTACCACGTCAAATCCAATGGACACCGCCTACTGGAGATACTCAGGAGGAAATAATGGTCGAACAACCCCCGGAGCCTATTGTGGATATACACCAGAAGAAGCTGGTGTTCGATGCTATCATAGAGCTTCTCCCACGTATTGGGAAAGACGAATCCCTTGCTCTTTCCGTTATGCGGGTTCTTGTCATGCTCTCACGTACACGCAAGATTGCAGCACATCTGTCGGAGAAGCGCAATATTCAGCGACTTTTCCTCATGGTAAGACAACTTTCTGGTATCACAAATGAAGGCCTTCGAAGCGCCTTCATGCTCGTGCTCCGACATATCATCGAGGACGACACAATCATTCGGCAAATCATGCGAAGTGACATTCAATCGATGTTCGAGCAACGTGATCGGAGGAACATAGATACGACAGGATATACTAGGCAAATGTATTATCTCGCTTTGCGTGCTCCGGAGATTTTCGTGGAAGTTACGAATGAGAAACTCCAGCTCGTACGTTTCGACCCAAATCAACGACCCCAAACTCTTGTCTTGAAGAAGGAAGAATCCCCTGCTACCGGAATGGATGCCTCCGCTACTCCAGCCGAATTGACCAATCACACTCTGGACGGCGATCAACCAAAAGAGTCCAGCGAGCTCAAGAAAGCGCCTGTTCTTGAGAGGACCAAGACTTCGGACCTGAAGCTTCCAGTTGTGGAGAATCCCGACGGTGTGATTCACTACCTTCTTTGTGAATTACTTGCTTATAAAGAGGTTGACGACAAGATGGAAACCTCGAAGGAAACCCCGAAGGCGTCTGAGAGCGGGAGCGGAAGTCACGATTCTCCACAACCAGCCTCCGATCCTCCTACCTCTCCTCCTCTAGGTCGCAGTGCAGAGCAACTCAAGCCTGAGAAGTCTGAGTTTAAAGCCGAGAACCATTCCATTTACATTTACCGCTGCTTCATCCTCAAGTGTCTCGCGGAACTGCTTCAAAGCTACAATCGTACGAAGGTTGAGTTCATCAATTTCCATCGGAAGGCAGATCCGCACGCCATGACTCCCTCGAAGCCTAGATCCGGTGTACTCAACTACTTGCTAAACACGTTGGTCCCTATTGGGAGTCTCAACCACGAAGGCGACTTGGCATTCAAGAAAAAGGCAGCGACATCAAACTGCGCAATTGACGTCATCGTCTCGCTATGCGCTAAGACAGGCGAACACAAATCCCCCAAGCATGCTACAGACCAATACATTGACACAGAGCCGGATCTCCTCTTCGTACGCAAGTTCGTTCTAGAGCACGCCCTCAAAGCATTCAAGGACGCTAGTGTCTCCGACGAAGCCCTGGATTTGAAGTACTCTCGCCTTCTCAACATTGCCGACATCTTCTCACGAATGGTCTCCCAACGTCCCAATGGAGAAATACTCAATCAGGAGTCTGCACTTTCGCCGGCCCTCAAGCAGATGGCTAAAATCATGTATGAGAAGAACTTCATCACGATTCTGACAACGGCCATCGCAGACATCGACCTCAACTTCCCTAATGCGAAGCGTGCAGTGAAGTACATTCTCAAGCCACTCAGATGGCTTTGCTACATTGCGGTAGAGTTGAGCACACAGTACGACACTTCAACGCCAGAAACTACCGATGAGTACGAAATTTCCTCCGCCTCTGACGACGATTTGGTGGGAACTACACGCGAGGAAACCCCAGACCTTTTCCGCAACTCGACTTTGGGCATGTATGAGCCACCTCATGAATCCGAATCAGAGCATTCAGATGATGAAGACGATGAGGAGATGTTTGAAGAGGCTTTTGGTGACGAGATGGAGTATGATGAGGATATCGGAGATGACGACGTAGTCTCCGACGAAGACGAGGAGATGGACGAGATGGGCGATATCGAAGGTCTTCCTGGAGACGCTGGTATGGGCATGGGCGTCGAAATTGAAATCGAGAACGGCGATGACATCGATTCTGACGACGAGGACGACTCTGAGGAAGATGACGACGATGACGACGACGAAGAAGAAGAAGACGACGACGACGATGACATGGACGATCTGGACGATCTGGAAGACATGGAGGATATGGAGGGCATGGAAGAAATCACGGGCGATGACGAAAATGCCAGCCTTGACGACGGTCAGGACAGCTGGGGTGATGACAACGGCGATTTCACTGCGGAAGAACTCGATCAAGTTAACCTTCATCATCCGGGCGCAATCCCTGCCAGCGCCCTCGGATTCGTTCTTGATCCGCCCCAGCAGGTACTTGACCTGGAAGATTTTATGGAAGACGAAATGGGCGAGGACGAAGGTACGAGTCTCTGTATCATGATCTCGGATAAAGGCTAACTATCAACAGATGAAGAGGATGATGAGGACGGCGAAGACTTCGATGGTGAAGGTATGATCTACAACCCAGGACTAGAAGACGATGAAGACGTTATGCCTGAATTGACCTGGGGCGGCTGGGATGAAGGACAACCACCTGTTGCCCGCAACAATCATAGACTTAGCCCCTGGATGTTCCCCGGGGGACCCGGCGACCGTATTCTTGTTCCCGCGTATCGATCTCATAGGCCGGGTGCTGGACCTCGAATGACCGACGATGGCGTCAACCCGTTGCTTCAACGAACCGGTCGATCTTCGGCTCGTACAACTGATCCTACGTTCCCAGGCAGCGCAGGGATGAGTGATTGGGTCCATGCCATGGAAGGGGGTCATCATCGTCGTTTCCCGGCAGATAGCCCAGTATCATTCATCAGCAACTTATTGAACGCAATGAGCCAAGGAGGTCCAACACTTCACCAGCACAATGGTGCTCTTCATCTCTCATTCAACAATCTTGCTGGGTTGCCTCCTCCCTTTGACCCTGGCTTTCGCCGAGAAATGGCACGTGTTAGAGAGAATCATCTGACGCGTTCAGCTCGTGAAGACCCGCAATCGGCTGTCCATTTCCCCAAGGCATATACCAACCAGCGATGGCAAGAGGAGGCGAGGATTTTGTACGGAACCAGTGCCATCGAGAAGAGCCTGCGTGTGATCAATGCCATCCTCAAGCTCATGGTCCCTCCAGCAATGGAAGCCGCAAAGAAACGACAAGCTGAGAAAGAAGCGGAGGCACGGAAACTCAAAGAAGAGTATGAGCGGAGAGAGCAGAAGGTGCGAGAAGAGCGAGAGGCGAAAGAACGCGAGGAGCGCGAGCGCGAAGAGCGTGAAGCTGCGCAGGCTGCCGCTCGGGCCGCCGAAGCGCCTACTGATCGTGAGGCCGAAGCAGATGCAACAGCAAATACAGAGGGCGATTCAGCTGGCGAGCCAAGCGCTGCGCTGGACGGTCAAGCAATGGAAGGCGTGGAAGCGACCCGACCCCCAACGGACGAGTCTGCAGCGGGCCCAGCCGAGACAACCTCTCGCGTCATTACGAATGTGCGTGGTCGTGACATTGACATTACCGACTTGGGGATCGATCTGGAGTATTTGGAGGCTCTGCCTGAGGAACTAAGGGAAGAGGTTCTGCTGCAACAAATTGCAGAACGTCGGGAAGCAGATCTACAAGCCAATCGAGCCCAGAACCGGAATAACCCGGCACAAGGACATGCCACGCAATCAGCTGAAGAGCAAGGACAAGACCCAACAGTTATTGACCAGGAATTCCTGAATGCATTGCCCCCAGAGATTCGAGCTGAGTTGTTACAAAACGAGGCTCAGGAACGTCGCCGTCGCGAACGGGACGAAGCTCGTCGTCGAAGTCAAGCCCCTGGCGCGGCTCGAGGTGCAGAAGATATGGACCCCGCAAGCTTCCTCGCGTCCCTAGATCCCGGATTGCGACAAGCTGTTCTCATGGAACAAGATGACGATGTGTTGAGGCAGCTTCCACCTGAAATCTCTGCGGAAGCCCGATCTTATGGTGGGGATCGTCGCTTGAACCAGTTCAATGATTACCTTCCCCCAGGCTATCGTCGTGGAACAGAGCGGCGAGCACAGCAAGATGAACAGTCGCAGAAAAAGAAGGCACGGCCTTGTGTGCAGATGTTAGACAAGGCAGGGGTTGCGACTCTCCTTCGGCTCATGTTCATTCCTCAACAGGGGAGCGCCAAGGCTAGCCTCAGTCACATCCTTCGGTTGGTTTGTGAGAACCGACAGAACCGTGCCGAGGTCATCAGCATTCTTCTCTCCATCCTCCAAGATGGCAGCGCCGATGTCAACGCAGTGGAACGTAGCTTTGCTCAGTTGTCGCTGCGTGCGAAACAACCCCAGCAGGTTCCCGATAAGACGCCGAAGGCTTCTCGGAAGAGTGGAGCGTTATCCATCAATTCTGACGTTTCTCCTCTGATGGTGGTTCAACAATGTCTGCATACGCTGTGGCAACTCACCGACAAAAATCCACCTGTTTGGTCCTTTTTCCTCACCGAGCACGAAACCGGGGTTGGCTTCAAGAACCGAATCAACCGCAAGGGCAAGGGTAAAGAGACCAAAGCCACCAAATATCCGCTAAACGCTTTGTTGGGGTTGCTGGACCGGAAGCTCATCATAGAGAGCTCCTCGATCATGGAACAACTGACTACACTTCTTCGCGTCATCACGGTGCCATTGCAAGTTCTTAAGAAGGAAAAGGAGGGTGTTGCTGCCGAGTCCAAGCAAACAGAAGAAGCCCCTACTACGGCAGTCGGAGAGGCCCCATCCTTTGCTGTTGAAGTTGCCTCCTCTGCGCAGACGGAGCCACATCTCACCGGCCAACGAGATGACATTGAGATGGTCACCGCACCGGATGCGATACCCGAAGGCGGAGCAGTACCTGAAGCTAGTTCAATTACCGAAGGCGAAGCAAGTGCATCGAAGCTCACGGATACCAAGGCCGAGGACGAAAGGTCTAAGAAAAATCACCGGACTCTTACTCCTCCAGACGTACCTGAAAACAACCTCCGGCTTGTGGCAAAGATTCTGGCTGCTCGAGAATGCAATAGCAAGGTATTCCAGGAGACCTTATCTGTCATCAGTAACCTGTCTCCTATTCCTGGCGCGAAGGAAATATTCGGCAAAGAGTTGATTGGGATCGCCCAAGATCTGGCTCAATCTACTCTAAACGATCTCGCAAATCTGACGATTCAAGTGTCGAATGCCGAAACGCCGACAGATGTCCAAGGCATGGCTCTCTCTAAATTCTCCCCTGCAAGCTCCGACCAAGCAAAACTTCTTAGGGCTCTCACGGCGCTTGACTACTTATTCGACCCCACTCGCGATAGCAAAGACAAGGATGCCAGCGCTGAGGCTCTGGAGGAGAAGGAAGACATTCTACTTACTTTGTACGAAAACTCTACGTTTGGACCATTATGGCACAAACTGAGCGAATGTCTCACCATAATTCGCCAACGTGGCAACATGCTCAACATCGCTACAATCTTACTACCTCTTATTGAAGCTCTGATGGTCGTTTGCAAGAACACGGGGCTCAAGGACACACCAGCTAGCAAGTTGATGGCCAAGGAGTTTTCACTGGGCAGTCCGCCACCTGAGACTGAATCCAAGATGGAGAGCATTTTCTTCACATTTACAGAGGACCATCGTAAGATCCTCAATGATCTTGTGCGTCAGAACCCCAAACTTATGAGCGGCACCTTCTCTTTGTTAGTCAAGAACTCCAAGGTTCTCGAGTTTGACAACAAACGGAACTACTTTAGCCGGAAATTACACTCACGCTCAAGTGGTGGAGATCGACATCATCCACATCCACCACTCCAGCTTGCTGTTCGCCGCGATCAAGTCTTCCTAGACTCATTCAAATCTCTATATTTCAAGTCTCCGGAGGAGATGAAATTCGGCAAACTCAGTATTAGATTCCACGGTGAAGAGGGTGTGGATGCTGGCGGTGTGACGCGAGAATGGTTCCAAGTCATTTCTCGGCAGATGTTCAACGCCGACTACGCGCTCTTTGTGCCTGTTGCTTCTGATCGAACAACGTTCCATCCCAACCGCTTGAGTTCCATTAACCCAGAGCATCTCATGTTCTTCTCCTTCATTGGACGCATCATTGGCAAAGCCCTTTACGAAGGCCGAGTCCTCGATTGTCATTTCAGCAGAGCCGTCTACAAGCGCATGCTTGGGAAGCCCGTAAACCTTAAGGACATGGAGACGTTGGATTTGGAATATCACAAGTCACTTCAATGGATGCTCTCGCACGACATCACTGATATCATCACGGAAACTTTCTCCACCGAGGTCGAAGCCTTCGGCGAGACGCAGGTCGTCGACCTTATCGAGGGCGGCCGAGACATTCCCGTCACAGAAGAGAACAAACATGAATACGTCCGCCTCATCTGTGAACATCGCTTGACCGGCGCCGTTCAAGACCAACTTGATCACTTCCTCAAGGGCTTCCACGATATTGTTCCGAAAGAGCTCATCTCTATCTTCAGCGAACAGGAACTCGAACTACTCATCTCAGGACTGCCAGATATTAATGTTGAAGATTGGAAAAACAACACGGAATACCACAACTACACGGCGGCTTCGCCACAGATTCAAAATTTCTGGCGTGCCGTTCGCTCCTTTGACAAAGAAGAGCAGGCCAAGTTGCTTCAGTTCGTTACCGGTACCAGCAAGGTGCCACTCAACGGTTTTAGGGAACTCGAAGGCATGAATGGCTTTTCCAGGTTCAATATCCATCGCGATTATGGCAACAAAGATCGTCTGCCTTCCAGTCACACGTGCTTCAACCGTAAGTTTTCCTCTCGATCTTATCATGCACCAGATTGCTAATTCCATTTGTAGAGCTTGATCTTCCCGAATACGAAACCTATGAGGATCTTCGGAAGCAGCTACACACCGCGATCACGGCGGGCGGGTCGTACTTTGGCTTCGCCTAAAAGAGAAGTGAGCGGCGGCTGTCCGGAGGGATGGACAGGAGAGGAGACGTGCGAGCATTGCGGAAACTTCAAATTGTGCACATTGCATTGCAGGCGCTTCTTTGGGGCTGCCTGGCGAGGCTGGGGTCTATCTATATCACTTCATGGTGTAAAGTATTAAAAGGCGGATGCGGCATGGGTGGAACGGGCGATGATCGGCGTTGGGTTCATAGCAACGGTGGAGCGGTAGATGCTTATCTGCTGGATGAAGCGATGCCATGGATGATAAAGGAGCTGGGAGTGCAGGCCCGGACTCTTCGTCTCTGAAATGGCCTTCGTGGATCACGGACATTTGGTATGAGGTTGCGTTTTTCGTTGCTGGACTCGTACTTGCTAAGGCGATTAGGTAGATACATAGAAATTGGGTTTCAGCTCATCGCTCCTGTGTCTGACTATGATACGACTTGGGGCTTATGGGTTGACAAGTTGACCAGTTAGCTAAGTAGGCGTAACACGTGACGGGTCAGTCATCTCAGTCTCTCACTGCCCGTCTTTTGTACATGGATATAAAGGAGGCCAAACTCTTACCGAGGATTAACAAAGGGGTTTGACCGCCTTTTCCCCCACTTTCAGCATCGCGCCAACATGTTGCGCCCTCTCATCAAATCTTGCCTCTGCGGTCAAATGTGGGGTTCTACCCTGTGACGTCATTCCATCAGGCCCCGTCTTGCAATTTGCACATCTATCCAGCGAGGGCATCTATCCACCATCCGCCAAATGTCATGAATCACTTTTATCCAACTCCCCGCCCCATTCTGTGCATGGAAAATCGCGGCTCGAAGCAAATTCACAACAACCTGGCTAGATCTATGTATGTACAAGGATGGGGGCATTCCATGATTTCCTTACAGAGTACTAGAATGTATACGACTACCCCCCTCCCAAGCAGATCTGCATAGTATACATGTACTATACTCTTTCTCGTAAAAACGGTTGGTTAGTGTAATGGTAAGCCCTAAAGGCTGAGCCAAGCGTTGGCGGCACTTGTGGGTGGCTCCTATATGGGAACGGCCGCCCCCGCGTCGTCCAGCGCATTCACGCCTCAAGCTCGATTGACATCGAGACGTCGATATGGTCTTAGGCACTCTAACGCAAGCTTCATAACCCTACCTCTACTTTGTTGTTGATAGCTGTACTTGTTCAATGGTGTGCTAGATGTCCTCATAGAATTTGGAGCAAAATACTGACAGTGCTTAAAACATTTCCTTCGACAACTTCCTTTAAAATGTCGGCCTCGCATCCCACCGGACTGGTCGGGCGCCTTGAGCTCCACGAGAAAAGAGATGGGTCTCTTGCTACGCATATCGAAAATAGCTCCATGTCAGCCAGTATCTCAGCCAATATCTCAGCCTCCATGAAACCTTCTGATCGCCCTTCAATTGTTGTCCCTGCCGCCGAGCGCGCACGCCGAAACCTCAATGCGAAGCTCGCAAATCCCTTGCACGATTATTCATACTATGAACTCCGAAAAATGGGAAGGGCATACGCTTACGAGCACGCACTTGCTGAAAAGGACGATGTAAGAGCTATGGAGATCGGCGCTTGTTTGGCGAGAGATCCGGTCGATTTGAGTCACTGCAAAGATCTGGGAATTACGGATGATGAGTATGATATTTTAAAAAGGGAGACGACACATAGGTGGAGCCAGCCGTGGACGTTGTATCTGGTCATCGTGCTTTGTTCAGCTTGTGCGGCGGTCCAAGGGATGGACGAAACTGTCGTCAATGGAGCACAACTTTTCTTCCTTGGACAGTTCCATATCGGTGGCCGTGACCCTCGGTCTACCTGGCTTGCTGGACTTGTTAACGGCGCGCCGTACATGTGCTGTGCGTTTGTTGGCTGTTGGCTGACTACGCCGTTTAATAATTGGTTTGGTCGACGCGGAACGATTTTCATCACTTGTATTTTCAGCGCTGTTGCTTGTTTCTGGCAGGGTTTCGTCAATGTGAGCTCTCTTTTGAACCAATGATTCAATCTACTCAATACTGACGAATTTCAGACCTGGTGGCACATGTTTGTTGCCCGCTTCGCACTCGGTTTTGGGATCGGCCCCAAGTCTGCCACAGTACCCATCTATGCTGCTGAGTGTGCACCCCCTGCCATTCGTGGTGCTCTTGTGATGCAATGGCAAATGTGGACAGGGTTTGGCATAATGCTGGGCTATGCCGCTGACCTCGCTTTCTACAACGTCTCAGATCCCCCCAACATCACCGGTCTAAACTGGCGGCTTATGATGGGTTCCGCTATGCTCCCTGCAGTTATTGTATGCTGTTTCGTGTTACTTTGCCCCGAGTCGCCCAGATGGTATTTGTCCAAAGGACGACACGCCGCAGCGTACGAGACCATGTGCAAGCTGAGGTATAACAAGATCCAAGCCGCAAGAGATGTGTTCTACATGGCGGAATTATTGAGGGCGGAGGAGGGGATGAGGATTGGTCAAAGTAAAGCCAAGGAGTTGTTTACCGTGCCTAGAAATCGGAGAGCGATGGTTGCCAGTGAAATTGTGATGTTTATGCAGCAGGTATGTTCATCGTTATCCATCTCAGGTACCAACTCTAAGTTAAATATTTGACACTCTAGTTTTGTGGCTTGAACGTGATCGCATACTACTATTGAATGTAGGTGGTGGAGATCCTAAAGTACATGAAAGGTAACTTCTATTCTATGTAAGATGAGATGATTCACTTCTATGTACAGGAGGCATCTATTATATAGATGCCTTACACGTGAATAGCAAAGAAAGACATAAAGAAAGAGTAATTGCTATAAGCAATTAACGTGTCTGGTGAATAGGCAAGCTGCTTGTCTTAAACAACACTCCTACTGATAAGCTGCTGCCTGTTCGCATCCTCTATACTGCGCATACCTAGTTGTCCTCGCAGTTTCTCAAAGTCCTCCCTTTTTAGTCCCTTAGTGAATATGTCTGCCGTATTGTCCTTTGAATCCACACGGTCCAGATGGAGTATCTTGTCCTTGACTCGCTGTCGTAGAACATAGTATCTAATCCTAAAATGTTTAGCAACGCGATAATGTTCTGGGTTTTTTAATAGGAGTACGGTGGGCGGATGTAAGCAAAACGGCCAAAACTTAAGCGAGGAAAATTAAAATAGAAAACCACACAAATTAATATAAGAATTACGCACACAAATTTAATTACAGCACTTCTACCTATTAATATTCTTTTAAACTAAAAATTTATAGGATAATATAGGTAGGTATTAGTTTATAAGAAAAAGTATTAGTCTCTATATATATTCTAACGTATAAAAGGTTGCCCTTAAATTAATCTAAAGGCCTATAGAGAACTTCTTACCTACTACTTTAAAGAAGGCGTAACATATAAAGAACTAAGAGAGCATTATATATAGGAATTTTAGCATAGGCTATTAGAACGCATAATACGCAGGTAGTTTAAGGCGTAGAGTATATCTAAGAGGCTCTTACTAAACGTAGCTCTTTATATTAGACACTAGATTATTAAGATATACTTTATTAGCAATACTACTAATAAAGAGATAGTATAGATGTTTTAAGCAGAAAAATAGCACTTTATTAATAAGTTTAAAATACGTTGCATGCAGAAAGAAATAGGGATAGTCTAGAGGTATTAGGAATAAGAGGTACGTAAAAAGATAGACTAGGCTATAAGGACATATCTTAAGTCTATACTATAATAAAGGGTAGTAGATAGGCTTAGTAAGCAGTTTCTCTATATCTAGGTAAAGTAGAAAGGATTTATATTTATAAGAGATACACTCTACTAGATATATAAGCAAATAAATCTAGGAGCTATTAAACGCTATAATAGGGATACCTAATAGAGAAAAGGGGAGTATATTATCCTAGGCCTAAACTAGCTATAGTTAATTAATAGCTATTTAAAGCTATAGCTATATAGGTTTAAGATATACGCTAGCATTAATACCTACTTCTAGAAGGTTATATAGGTATATATTAGCATATCTAGCAACACTACTATTAGTATTAGTAATTAATACCTATATTACGTTAGTAACACTAGTATACACCTACGCTTTATTTATTTAGACTGCAGGAAAGAGACATATATCCTTGCTTAGTCCTAGCTCTAACTTAGTAGGGCCGCATTTTAGGATAATATCTAAGAGCTTAGTAAGTGCTACTTATATAGTACTAGCACTGCAAATTAGCAAATTAAGTCTTAGTAGTAGCAGATTTTAAAAGGACTACTCTTTTAATAGTAAGTAAGTATATGTTTTAAAGTCTAATACCTAGACTAATACTACTGCTAATTAGCAGGTCTAATACCTAGACTAATACTACTGCTAACTATCTGCAGGTATACTTTAAAGGGCTGTAAGATTAAGGTCTGTTTATAAAGAGCAAGGTTGTAGACTAGATTACAATGTTTGCAGTCTATATAGATATTATCTAGTCTAAGGTTTTAGAGTACGTTAATATATAGAACGCCTATAAGATCTAGAAATAGAAGAATTAGCCTAATAGTATTATTAGAAAGCCTAGTATACTGTAGTGTGCGCCTAAGCTACCTGTAATGTAAGAGGGTATTAATATAGACTATAAGGCGTTTAAAGAAGTTTAGAATATAATAGAGTAGTAGGACGTAGACGCGTATCTTCTAGCAAAGATATATGCGTAGTGCAATATATAGTTAGGTAAGATTAGGTTTAACCTATAAAACGCTCTAATAGCCTACTAAAATAACTAGGATACTTCTTTTATGCAGATCTATTTAGAAATGCGTAAGAGGATTACTAAACATATAGAAACTAGAGAGAGGCCTATTCTTTTATTACTTCCTAAGCCTATTAGGGTGTAGAAATAGAAGGTAAGCATTATTACCTCTAGTGTTTACCTTATAGTAAGGTCTAATATTATATTTTAGCTGCCTAGCATTAAAGAGGACGGAGAAGAGGACATTGTAATTAAGAAGGTACATCTTAGCACTAATAAAATTAACTTTATTATAAATAAGAACCTAGATCTGCTGCCTAATATAATGTTAGAAAAAATAGACCTTACAGCAGATCTTAGAGAGGGTAAAAACAAAGAGACGTAGGCAGAGGCTTTTAATAAGACTAATAACCTATTAAAGCAAGGTTAGCAAATAGGCTAGACAGGGATAAAACACATACTTTAGAAATTTTTCCTTTAAGCACTTTATTATAGTCTCTCTAGCATTAAACTTTTGTCTAGCTATCCTTACCTACCTAACCCTCTAGCATTAAACTTTTATCTAGCTATCCTTGCCTGCCTAACAACTAATACCCTAACTAATACCCTAACTAATACCTTACCTAACACCTCTGCAGCAATACTACTTACTGCTATCTATCTTAGGACCTTATTCCCCTATAGCAGAATAAACGTTATTTACGAGCGCTATTCTGCGTATAGCTAGAATAATAAGGACTAGGATAGTATTATAAAGCCTAAGAAGAGGCTTAGTAGACTTATTTTTAATATAGAAACTATAGACCTTTTATCTCTACTATCTAACTATAGAGGCGTGCTACTAGCTAACTATAGAGGCGTGCTACTAGCTAACTATAGAGGCGTGTATAGTGTAGCCTTACAAAATTAGGCTAGTAGATAGGATAGGGAACTAGCACCTACTAAATATAAAGCAGACTAAGCAAGAACAGCACTAAGTTTACGCTAAGAGGTAGCAGATACCCTTAACTACTCTATTAGAGGCTAACTACTAACTTGTAAAATGCTCTAAAAGGCTATAGCAAAGGCTAGCACTAAAACAGCTATCTTAAAGGCAATTCTGCTACTTAGCTAATTCTCTAGATAGACTAAGATTAATATCTAGTACTTCTCTATAGAATAGATTCTACCTATAAATAACAGTTTACCTATCTTTAATAGTTACGCTAAGGGTTATAAGTACTTTAACATCCTACTAGTAGACTAATACTTAGACTAATACCTGTGTAGATAAATTCTAAATAATGCTTAAGGACTGCTATATTAAGCTTAAGGAGTTGTTTATTTAGGATGTTCTTTTTAGAGGTGTAGACTTAAGACGTCTAGGTAATTAAAAAGGACGTACTATAAAGCTTACATGTTAGGCAAAGGAGGGAGCTGTACTAACGTATGTTAGTAAGGTAATTATTAATAACACAATATTATATAAGATACTTAAAATAAGCCTCTTTTAAAGAGATTTAAAAGGGGTGTACTCTTTTATAGTACTCTTTAAGTTAATAACCTATAAGAAATAAGACCTAAGTATAACATAACCTACTTAAAAGGTCTCTGCCTCTATAATAGGCTTACCCCTTACTATCTAGTCTGCTAAACCTAAGAGAGGTACTATAAAGAAGGAGCCTGCTAGTGTAAGGAAGGAGCCTGCTAGTATAAAGAAGGAGCCTATAATAAAGCAAGAACTAATCTCCTTATACGTTAAGAATTAGCCCTATATGCTAAGGCCTGTAGCAGCTGCAAAGCGTAGGAAAGAGTTAGTAGTTAATACTACTAATAAGGATATAAGTAGGGCAGAGGATAGTTCTAATAACAGGTTTTGTTAAATAGGCTATCTCTGCACGTAGTAAGTAGATAGGATCTTATAATATATTATAGTAAAAGCAAAACAGTGTAAAGATTTAAGTATATTTAGGTTCGTGTATAAATATATATACAGAGGCAAGGTAAGGGGTAACTTCTAGTGCTAAGGCTAACTTAGCACTAGGTAGTTACGTGATTAGGTTACGTAATTAGGTTACGTAATTAAGTTATATAATTATGCCTGTACGGAGTATAGACACTAGTAACTTTTTCTTTTTCTATAAAGTCCCCTTTACCTGTATACCTCCTTTGCTAATACGTATAATCCCTATACGCCTATCTAATTAAATATTTAACTTATAGAAGTAATAATAGAAGTAATCTCTAATAGAATAGTTGTACACTAGTATGCTAGATTGTACAGAAGTTATAAGGCTCTAAAACTCCTAGATCTATAGTATCTATTATTCTAAGTTAGATTCCTAGGTAAATAAGAGTGTCTAAAGCTTAGCAATTGCACTATTAGCTAGAATTATAGGGTAAGAAGTAATTAAGTAAGAGAGAAAGGCAGAAACCTCCTCTATATAGTAGCAAATATTATTATACAGAGTTATTTTCTGTTTATTGCCCCTCTTTTCCTCTCTTAGTTACTAGGTTGCTAGGATTACTGCCTGCAGGTAATAGAGATCTATTATAGGTAAATTAGAGTTATCTAATAGGCCTACTGCCTATATAAGGAGATATTTTTCTCTCCTCTTTCTTCTTTTCTCCTCTACTAATAATACTCTACCTCTATAACTCCTCTAGGTTTGTGCCCCTTTAATAGCGTATGTGTATTTCTGTGCGAAATTTGTTGTACAGAGCTCCTTCCTATAGAGACTAACTTTTTAACAGACTTCCTAATAAACTTAACTTCTAACTTTTTTATATAACTTCTACTTTAACTTCTTCTTTCTATATAATCTCTATATCCTTGTACAATTATCTATATAGCTCTCTAATAATCTAATACCCCTAGAGGACAGGTTACTATCTTTAGTAGCCTTTAAGTTATTAACATCCTAGGTAGCTGCATCTAGGTAACTATCCTAATAGGATAGCCTGCTAACTGCGCGTTTATGTAGGGGCTCTTAATTAATATAAGTCTTCCCTTCTGTATAGAGTTAGATTAGGCTTATATAGAGTTAACTTATTATAGGATAAAGAGCGTGCAGTAGCTAACATACCCTCTTAAGATATTATTATAGACTTACCTAGCAACACTAACCTCTGCCTTCTTATAGCTTATATTATATAACGTAAGGGGTACTTCTGCATAGTGCTTATATAATCCTAGGGTACTTTATACGTAACTGCCTGCAGCTAGCGTTATAGTAGGAATATAGGGGCTAGACCCTTTAACAGTTATAGGGTAGTTACTACCTACTAGTCTAGTACCTGTAGTAGCTATGTCTAGTAGTCTAGGGGTTAGTCTTGCTAGCACTACTGTTAAGTGTGTATAGAGGGCCTTTAGCCTTATACAGAGTAAGAGGTAGTTTCCTTTAGACAGTAGTGTAAAGACCTAAGATAGGGGTAAAGTCTTAGGTATTAGGTGTAGTAGATTAAAGATCTTTTCTGTCTAAATTACTTAAAAATAATTATAATAAGTAATTAAAACAGTAAAAATTAATAAAAACATAAACCTTAACTAAAAAATAGAAAAATAAGTGTAATATGTACGGGTTGTAGTAATAGGATTATATAAAAGGATTACCCTTTTATACAAGTAGAGCCTTCTCTTTATATAAAGGCCTCTACTTAGATGCTTAGGGTGTTTAATAAGATTAGTTGTTTAAGGGCAGGATTTAGCGCCTTTTTAGTAAAGGCATTAGTAGGGTTATTCTTGCTATTAATCTATCTAATCTTACTAATCTCCCTGTTTTTGTATAACTCTCTTAGAGACATAATATCTATTATAAGTCTCTTCTTATTAGTTATGCTAAGCTTAATAAGGTAATTATATAATAATTTAGAGTCTGTATAGATAATAAGCAGAATAGGGGGGAGTTAGAAGTTTTATATAATTTGTTAAAGTGTCGTACTTAGTGCAATTGCACTGTTAAAACCTCTAACTATTCTATACAACTTGCTTACTAAGACGCTCCTAGTAACCCTCTTACACTTAATTAAGTTCTAATAAATAATATTACTATAGATCTTAAAGCTGTTACTATCTCCTGTATAACGCTTGTTTGCTAAGATAATAAAGAAACTAAGCTGTAAGCTTAAGTCCTTATTATTAGCAAATAAGCTATCTGTAAAGATAAAGAGCTTTATATAATCTAGCTAGATTAGTACAAATGTAATTCCTCTTATTTAGTAATCTATTTACTAGGTAATACGTGTATTAAGTGCCTTAATATTATTAGGAGATAGGGTAGTTATCTGTGCGGTAACTAATAGATTAAACACTACCTTAGGTTAATAAACTAAGGCAATATACGCGCCTTATGCGCGCTGCTCTACATACTTCTAAGCAGCATCCTCTGCTATAGGATCTACTATATAGAGATATTTAGCTTGCCCCTTCTATTATAGGGATATCCTTCTATCTCTGTACGTAATTTTCCTACTATTAAACTCTAAAGGTTAGTCCTTAGATAGAATTATCTTAGGTTTTGCACGGAGAGTTGCTCTGTGCAGTTCCTCCTCTTCTCTATGTAAAAAATCTAGGGTTATAATACTAAGGGTGTTATTAGTTTGCAGGCTAGTAATACTAAAGGGGTTTTCTCCTTCCTCTATAATTAATAGGCAAGGGTTATATAAAGAGACACGCATCTTTAGCTTATCCTTATAATAGTTATAGTATGTTTTAAACTAGTATAAGCCTAATTCTGTAGCACTATATAAGAGTTATATAATTCTAAGAATTATATCTAAAGGAAACTTATCCCTTAACTCCTTTAGTAGCCTTGCGTATAGCGTGCGTAATAGCTTATTAGTAGACTATATATAGGCCTGTATAATGTCTCTTAGTTTATATTATATTCTATACAAAGCTATTAGGCTTATACTAATTACTAATAGGAGGCGCTAACTTATTCTCTAGATAGTTAGCAATTAGGTAAGGATCTCTTCCTTCTCTGCATCTAAATAGCCTGCTAACATAAGCCTTAACTTTTTATACAGCTGTATAGACTTGCCCTTAACTTCTTATATAAGGTAGAGATTAAAGATTCTTCCTATATGCTTATAAGGGTTATAGGAGAGCACTTAGAAGGTGCTATTAGTAATAAGAGCTTCTATCTCTGTATAGTCTAATTCTTTAAAGGGCGCTCTAGCAGTTATAATAACTCTATCCCTTCTTAGCTTTAGGGTAAGCTAATAGTCCTCCTCTTCCTTTTAGGTAAGGAGGGCATTAGTAATAGGTCCCTGTATAGCCTTCCTAGGCCTTCCTCTTCTCTTTAGAAGCGCTAGTTTAATAGCTTCCTCTTATACGACCTTTCTAGGTCTTCCCCTCCTCCTTAGTAATACTAGGTTAACTAGTGCAGGGATAGGTTTATTAGGATTAGAATCTAATATTAGGGCCTTAGTTTAAGGCTCGTGTAGGGTTTTAGACTTTATATAGTAATAGGGCTTAACCTGCATATAACGCAGAGTAAGTAGCCTATTTAAAAGGAGGATTATTATATTCCTTCTATCTATACTATAAATTTTATACAGACCTGTCTATCCCTTATTTTCTTTCTAAGTAAGCACTTTTATGCTAAGTAGTAGGCCTAGGACTTTGTGCAAAGTAGGGCTATTCTAGGTATTAATTACACAGTTAACTTCTTCCTTTACTTTCTTACTTTAGATTATCCTTATAGCTTTCTGTACAGCGTTTGCCCTTGCTATAATATTAGAAGAGGGAGGTAAATCCTAGTTAATTCTTAGGTAGGCACTAAAGATAAGGAGTGTAGGAATAATTCTGTGCGGGCCTGTAGTGTTATTTAGTGCCTTTACTACTATCTGCAGGATATCTTTATTATCTGTATAAGATCTAATTTTGCCTTTAAGGATATTAAAAATGCGCCTAAAAGGTGCGTGCGCACGTTTAATCTTACCTACTGCCTAATGTGCCTCTATAGGCATCTAGCGGCAGTATGTGCCTATAATCCTTACATAGTTGCAGAAGTCTTCTAAGGCAAAGTTTATTCCTAGGTTATATATAATATAGTCTAGGGGCCCTTTATTAGGAGTTTTTTTAGACCTGCTACATGCGCTAAAGGCGCCTATGGCAGGTCCAGGCAGGGTAGGCAGCGCTAGGCAGGTAGGTAGGTCTGGGCGTAGGGTATCTTAGCATTAACCTGCTACAGGCGCTGTAGGCAACATATTATTTACATAGGCAGCCCTAGGCAGGTTATAAAATAGATAAGTAGCCCTAGGCAGGGCATTAATTAGACGGGCAGCTATAGGCATAACATTATTTAGATAAGTTAGCCTAGGCATAACATTAATAAGATAGGCAGCTATAGGTATAGTATTAGTAAAGTAGGTAGCCTTTAGCATAACATGTATTAGTAGATAGCCCTTAATATACTAGCTACGCAGGGCATTAACTACGTATAAAATAGTAGAGTTGTGTAGTATATATAGACTACTCTAGACGTCTAGTATACGTAGGGTAGGTGTAGCATATACTATATATACTATAATACAGACAGTATATATATAAAGATTACTGTAATTAACAGTAGCATATACTATACACACTGCAATATAGATATTATGTATATAGATATTACTATAATTAACAGTAATTTCTACTAGTATAACTAGCGTTTATAGCACAAAGACTACTCTATTTACTTTAGGCGTTACTATTATAGTTATTATTGCGTTTACTCTAAATGTCTGCGCATATAGGGCTGCGTAGCGCGTACATATTATAGTAGATAATAGTAAGTATAATAGGTTTATAGTATAATATTTCCTACCTATAACTATAGGTCTAGTTCTACACTAGTTCTGCAAAATACTCTGCATGCGTTTAGACGTTTACTACTACCTACTTACTCCCTACCTTACAGGCTAGGGCTACTATATTTGCCTAGGTGTCCTCTTATAACTAGGCGTAAGCGTTAGTCCTGCTGTTAGTATACTTACCTACCTAATTACTTACCTTTATCCCTTTATATTGCGAAATAATAGACTTAGTAAATTATTTCTAATCTACCCTAACGTCTGCAACGTTAAGCGTCTAGTGCTTATCTTATCTATTATATTTACGCTTAAATTTAATAAGGACCTAGCACAGGTTAGCATACTTTACTGCGCTGTAGCATACTAATACGCGCCTTTTTATAGGGTATTTCTTTAGTTAGTAAATGCGCGGTAGGGGGTAGTGCGTCTATTTCCTCCCTGTTTAGACGTAATAGGTCTGTGTCTTCTACCTTACTACCCTGTGTAATACTATTCGCGTTCCTATGCACAACCTCTAGCTTAGTCTTATCTTTATCTAGTTTTCTGCCCGCGTTTATAGACTAGCTGCTCTGCTCTAGGGTTAGCGTGTGTAGTTAGGCGTGTAGGTGGCCTACTACAGGCGTCTAGTAACTAGCTTAGCTATATGTGTCTGCGTAAGATGCGTGTAAATAGTCTATTGCGCCTGCCTTACTAAGTGTAGCAGTGTTACTAGGTCTGTTATATTACCTCTACATCTTAGGTAATATAAACTCTTATAGGTTATCTAGTGTGTCTTTATATAGGTTATTATAGACTTCTAGGATAAAAGATAGTGTTATAGTTACCTAACTAATTACCCTTTCCTATAGGAGCTGTTAGATTACTTCCTGTTATATGTTAGATATTTATGCCTATTCTGCTACTATAGCTTAATATAGACTTTTATTACTATTAGTATTACTAACTTATAGTAAATATACGTACCTTCTACTATCTCTACATTAATTCTTGTTATGTATTTTACGCTAGTTTTCTATTTATTAATACACAGGTAGACTACAGCGCTAAAGTACGCTACTATGTTTAGGGTTACATGCGTAAAATAACCCCTACTTAGTTTCTCTTGCGTAAGGCTTAGTCTATACTTCCTAAAAAGACACTATGCTGCTATTACTATAAGAGGCGTACTAAGGAAGCGTCTAACTAACAGCTCCTAATGCAGGTTATTAGCGTTTAGTATAGGGTATTATACGTAGCAGCCGTATATGCTTACCTAGCATAGTTCTACTATAAGGAACTAGAAGGATAAGATTAACTTTAGGACCTTATTAGTAATGTTATCTGTTAGGTTAAGTTAGTATATTACGCCTACTGCTTTCCTTGCCTTATCTAACACCCTCTCCCTCTACCTTAATATTAAATTATACAGCTGTGTTAGATTAGCAGCTTTACTATACTGTTTAATTAGTCTTTACCTAGCAAGCGTCTACGTCCCTAGGCACCTTGTCTATCCTTTTCTAGTCCTATAGTAACTGCAGGCGGTAAGCCTTTATCTAGCTTTCCTTTATTATAGACTAAAGTTAATCCTTATGCTGTTTAAAGAATATATACACCTTGCACAGTTTAACCTTAACCTCCCTAGTTAGGAGTATAGCTAATAGGATGCAAGTAGTAAGCTTAGTTATCTTCCTGTAGACCCTATGTAACTTTATCTTAGCCCTACGCAGTACGCGCTCCTATAGGTACTTTAAATCCTTAACAGCTGCTTTAGGTAGAAGGTTACTATCTTCTAAGTTACTATTATTGCCTAATCTAGGTCTAATCTAGTGCGTGTAGGTTAGCTGCTAGGTAGGTGTAGGAACTACTAGAGGACTGTCTAAGGATAATGTTGCTATTATCTGCTGTCCTAAGGTTTTTATTGCACCTAGGGACAAACTGTTAAATGCTCTAGCTAGTGTTAATACCTTAGAGTTTATTAGCTAGGTGTTCTATTTAGTTAGTAATAGGTACTGTTGCAGCTGGCGGTTCGCATACCTTTACAACGACGCTGTCTAGTTTACCGTTAATATTATCTAAATTATCCTGTCTACTCCTACCTCTATTAGACTTGTTACTGTTTAATAACACTAGCAGTAATTTAAGTAGGGACATACAACGCTTCTTTATAGTAGGTTGCGCTATTATTAATCCTTTATCTTTATTAGTCTGTTAAATAAGTTAGTGTTGCGCGGATAACTTACTTGCAAGCTAAAGATTTTACTATATTTTTATTAGTTATAGTAAGCGCACTAATATACTCTCTTAGCTATACTAGCTATCTTTCTATTATGTAGGTTGCTAGTCTGTCTCTTTTCTATAACTGTGTTGCAGTAGTATATTATATATAAATATCTAGCTTTGCAGTTTATATAGTATAGTCTAAACTATTTAATAGTTATTATATAGGTAGGGTTAAAGGGGTAGGTGTTATCCTTAGGGGGTTATATGTGTCTGTTATGTTTAGGGTGTCTTATGCTAGCTAAAGCTAGTTACTAGATATAGCAGTTTGCTATAGTATATTATGTATTAGAATTCCTAGTCTAGGCAGCATGCCTGTTACTACTGCGCGTTATTACCCTCCGTCCCCTCTGTAGCTGTTTTTTGCAGTGCCTTGCTGCTACGTTAGGTATCTATTCTCTTTCTAGTACTAGTTATCTAGTTTCTAGGTAGCTTAGTGCAGCATCTGCTACGTCTTACTGCATGTTATCTGCTGCAGACCCCTTAGTAAGTATTAGGGGTCTATCTGCCTTACTTATACAGAGGAGTCTCCCTACTAGACTATCCTCTTCCTCTTATTTGTGTACTGCTGCTGTGCCCTTTACTACCCCTTCCTCTAACGTTAGCCTAGCACTGCTTCCTAGCTCTATTACGCCCTTGCCTAGCACTCTGCCTCCTATAGTCTATGCTGCCCCTGTAATATCTAATAGCTTTATTATCTAGCGTCTATATACTTAGTTATTATTATAGTTGCATTACTAGGCTATAGCTGTAGTATATATTCTTTGCTTATCTGTGTTTAAGTAGGAGAAGACGTCTAGGAACTTCTTTACTATACAGCGCGTAATCTTGCCTATTTAGCCCTTATAGGATATTGCTGCTAGACTCTATCCTAGTATGCTATAAGAGAATATAGCGCTTTTAATCTTGCAGTAGATTAGCTTATACTCTGCATTATATATATTTAGTGCGTCCTTTACGCAGTTAAGACGCTAGCGTCCTGTATTACTAGGTGTTAGTATGTTAGCTGCTAGTATTATATTACTACTTTTATAGGGAAATAGTATGTTCTTACGTAGCTTAGTACGTAGGTTAGTAGTTTTAGTTGTGCTTATATGCACATAGTAACGTATATAGTCTAGCCCTACTAGTATTACATAAGTATTAAATATCCTACTATGTTAAGGTTAGTTATAGTAACACACTATAATCTAAGAACGCCCCCTTTATAGTATACGCAACTGCTAAAGATCTTACTGCATATATATTAGTTACTGTTATTTATTATAACTTATAAACGCCCTATCTACGTTACTATCCTGCATAACTATCTAGGCCGTGTCAGCGTATATATATTAGACCTGCTCCTAATACGCAGTTATCTAAGGCCTTACTATATAGGTGTAGGTTACTATAGTCTACTATAACATGCAGCTACCTGCTACTATATTATTTATTATTATTAAATGTCCTACTACGTGTATATAGATTACTATAGTTAGTTATAACTAGCAGCTACTCTATTCTATAATACTTATAATTATTAATAGTACTACTACGCGTATAGTAGTTACTGTAAATTACTGTAACCTATAGCTACCCTCTACTATATTATACTTAATTATTAAGGCCCTGCCCTGCGTGTATTAGTTAATATAAATTATTATAACCTGTAGTTAACATCTGCTATACTGCACATAATTATTAAGGTCCTAGCCTGCGTATATTAGTTACTGTAAATTATTATAACCTATAGTTAGTATCTGCTATAATATACGTAATTATTAAAGTCCTAGCCTGCGTGTATTAGTTACTATAAGCCGCTGTACCCTACTGTTACTTTCTACTGCACTATACACAGTTGCTAAGACACTGCCATGCGTGTGCTAGGCACTGCTAATTATTATAACTAGCGTATATCCCCTATTATCCTATATACTACATAATTATTAAGGCCCTACCCTGCGTATGTTAGTTACTGTAAGTTACTGTAATATGTATTACCTTCTACTATACTATATATAATTATTAAGGCCCTGCCCTGCGTACGTTAGGTAGTGTAAATTATTATAACTTATAGTTAACCTCTACTATAGTGCCCTAGGTAATAGTCTATACTAACGCTAGCGTGTATTAAGTGTGTATGCACTAGCCTTACTTTCCCTATATAGTTATTAGTTTCCTTACCTTATCTAGGTACGTAGCTTGCTGGCTGTGTGTGCGCTGGTTTAATGTAGGTGTTAGGGTAGCTACACCTACTGTTATCTACTAACAAGATCTTCTACTAACGCAGTACTATCTTTTAGGCTGTGTTTAAGTAGTTCCCTTTATACTTTTAACTATATTTATAATTATACTATTCCCGTATACTACTAGTGTATTGCATAATATTATTTTGTGTTTACTATTATAGCATCTAAGCGCTAACACACGCAAATACACGTTAAACTAATAGACGCCTTATACCTTACCTTGCTATTCTATATTATCTCTATTCTAGTACGTATGTGCAACTTCCTACTTATGCCTACTCTCTACGTACCTAGCTTTGTCCTTATTATTTTACATTACAGAGACTATGTTATTTAGCAGGGTTTTAAACTTTTAGTTTATTATAATGCTGCTATCTACTGTTAAGCGGGTGTTATAATATTGTTGTACGTAGAGGGTGTCTTTAAGCTGGCTATATTAGTGTAGCTGCGCCTTAAACTGCTTTACTTTGTCTAACTAGGCGTGCAGGTCTACTACTATAACATAGTTTGCACTAGTTATATTAACACCTTCTGCTAATATATTAACAGTATATATAAAATATTAAGTGTTAGATGTTAACGTATTAAAGACGTTAATATACTCTGTGCGTGTCTGCTAGTTTATCCTAGCATGTATTATTGTAGCTACTTACTTCTTAATCTCTGCTATATCCTTAGGCTTGCTATAGGCATAGTTAAACCGCCTTACTAGTCCCTACTATTATTAGCTATATTATACCTTATGCAGTTTTACTGTGTGTTACTGTAAACTTATAATTACGTATAAGTATGTAATTACTAGCAGGTTTACGCCTATTAGGCACTTATTCCTAGCGCTCTCTAAGCGCTTAGCTGTCTTCTTAGTGCTCTCTATGTTATTAATATTGCGCATAAGCCGCTCCTATTTCTTATCTCCTTTAATAATCTTATTAAACTAATTATACAGGGGTAATTTACTAGGGTTATCTAACTAATGCTTAATATTATTTACGCAGAGGCTCTTCTATCTAGTAGTGCCTTTTAACTATCTTACTAGTCTAGGCGTTGTACTAGCCAGCACAACTTTATAGAAACTAGAGCATAACGCTTAAGATTTCTTTTAGGGAGCTAGTCTGCCTAAAGGTTTAGCGGCCTACTTCTTATACGCTGCGCAGTATAGTGCGTCCTAGTCCCTTTTAACAGCCTCCTTTAGGGTTACTAGTTCCTAAACGTCCTTACTATTATACGTAATAGGCACATCGCGGCTGTTAATAGTAATATTCGCAGTAACTAGTAATAGCTTCCCGTCTAGGCGTTTTGTATCTTTATCCCTCTTAATAACAAACGTCTTAATAATCTCTACTATTTTCTAAGTAAATAATATAAAAGTAGGCTGCTATGTAATTACGTCTACAGACTTATCCTTTCCTGCTACTTATAAGGTTAACTTATACTCCTTAAGGAATTGCGTATATAAAGGTAGGGTAGCCTTATTCCTAGTTAACTCTGTCTCCTCTAGAGTATTATTATTTGCCTATGTAGTTATAAATCTAAGGCACTTAGTTTATATCTCTTTGTCTAGGACTACCTCTCCTGCGTCTGCTTTATACCCGTTAGCCTAAGACTCCTTAGAGACAAGAAGTCTAAGGTAGTTAGCTAGGGTGTACAGTCTATTCTTGCAGATTATGCTACTTAGTATCTAGTAGTAAAATTAGCTCCTGTCTGCTTTTTATTTATAGTCTTATATCCCTACTATAGCTATTAGGGTGCTATTCTCCTTCTAGTAGTTATAGGCCTTATTCTAGATAAATAGTAAATAGTCTAGTAGAGGGTCTAAGGTAATTATATCTGTAATATAGCTGCTGTCTAACCTAATAGCCTATTATTTATATACGTAGTAGCGTATGCAGTTCTATATAACTTAGGGTGTTATAAGCATAATATATTATTTTATAATAAGGCTTACGCGTTTATGTGTTATATCCCTAGGGGGGGGAGTTAGAAGGCCTGTTAGCTTTATTTTAGTCGTCGCGTAGCTACTTACTAGTGTTAACTCTTCCTTTTCCTACTACTTAAGGCCTTTGTAGAAATCTAGCAGTCTGCAGAGCTGCTTTATATCGCCTTTGTTTATCTTTCTTACAAATAGGTGCGTCTAATCCTAGGGCTTTCTACGCGTATTATTAGCTTTAGTGTCCTTAATTGCTAGATTTTGCATATAGGCACGCTAGGCTTGTTTATTTGCAAGTGCGAGTATATTATTATAGTCTATTTAGATTTAGATTAGCATAAATTTGTTAGTTAGGAGTAGAGCATTAGTAAAGAAGTTTTTAAGGCATTTTACCTACTCTCTTCCTATCTAGGTAAGCACGCATAGGAATGCAGCGCTGCTCTCTATTACTATCTTTAATAGGTGTATAGGGCTGCTCTAAGAGCAAGGGCATAGTAATAGTAATAATGCCTATAATAGACACAGGTTATTCTCTGTAGCATAGTCTTTAGGGTAGTGTTTGCCCTTACAACGTTCTTCCCTAGAAAGCTCTACGGCTTACTATAGGCGAATAATCTAGTATTCTAGGATTATAAGGCCTATAGCTAGGTAGGTTTTACCTATACCTATAGATAAACTATCTACGCCTCCGCCTAATACTATGCTCTAGAATAGCATTTTAGATAGGCTTAGCTACTAGTGCGCGAATAGCCCTGCGCCTAGTGCGAGCTTCTACGTAGCTAGGAAGGGTATAAGATTATATAATATAGTAAGCGCGTTAAAATCTAGATTAAAGAGTCTAATAGCCTATCTGTAGTTAGGGTCTAATATGCAAGAGGCTACTACGGTAACATCTTTTATAATTTCTGCGTTTAACCTAGCATTGCATTAGTTCTATAATTACTATAATTAGAGTAGTTTTACTATAGCGTACCTGCGCATTACTTCTAGCTCTGCGTCTGCGTTTCTTTTAGTAATGTTATTATCCTAACCTTTAGCCTAGTCCTGCTAAGTTGCTATCTAGTGCACTATGCGCTGCGTCTCCTTGTCTAATTCCTGCTTGCGTGCTAGTGCAGTAGCGTTATTACGCTCCTCTTAGGATTAGATAACTAGTAGGCTAGGTAGGTTTAGTATATCTGCATACTACTTAGTTAGCGCGTTTACGTTAAGACACATTAGTATATACGCCTTACTAGTAGACTTAGGCAGTAGGTTGCGGCTAGGTAACGTCTTTAAGGTGTCTGTGCGCTGCGTTATTAGTAGTTTTACAGTAGATTATAGTAATATCTGCGCCTTACTAGTAGATTTAGGTAATTTACTATAATAGGTAGGTATCTTTAGGGTGTCTGCGTTACATTATTAGCAGTTTTATATTATATTATATTAGTATATGCGCCTTACCCGCAGATGTAGGAGGTAGGATATAGGGTAGGGGCACTAGTACCTTACCTGTTGCAGGTGTCTTTAGCGGGTCTATATAGCGCGTTGTTAATAGATTTACAGTAGATTACAGTAATATATGCGCCTTACCTACAGGGCTGTAAGGGGGCGTCTCTGCCTTACCTAGACTAGTTAGGCCCTGTGTAGTTAGGTTGTCTGTGCACGCGTAGTTAGTAGATTTATAGTAGATTATAGTAATATATACGCCTTACCTAGGAGCTTAGGGTATAGTTTGCGTAAGATTATCTCCCTTTTAGCTATATCCCCCTTGCAAACTGTGTTATAGAACTACCTAAAATTATTATCTGTATACCTAGTTAGCGCGTAGAATCTACTATTATAGTTTATACTACCTTCTTTAGTAACTAGATAGTGTGTAATTATAAAGTTCTATTACTATTTATTAGTAAGATATGCGTTGCGCCCTACGTTAGCTAGCGTCTTGTCTGTTACAACTTTAATAGGGAGTAGTATAGTTACGTCCTACACATTATATTAATCTAGCTGTAAATCCTTGCTAACTTAGCGCATAGTAAGCATACTACTGTTAATCTTATAGTAAAAGGCGTTAAAGTCTAAGCTGCTGTGTTTTATCTTGCCCTGCATCTAACAGCTGATAATATCCTTATACTTTGCCTTAATTATAGAGGACACTCTTAGTAAAAAGAGTTAGTACTTATTTAGCAAGACAAAGAAGTTTATCCGCGTTAATAAGAATAGTAGGGCTATTAACAGTAAGGGCTTAGTAGTTATGCTAAAGAGACTTAGGCAAGATATTACTGTCGCCCTGGCGCTCCTATTTAAAGTAGTAGAGCCCTGTCTAGTTATTCTTAGCAGTGTTATTAGAGTTAAAGCACAACCTATATCTTCTAGCTTTACAAAACTAGTGCGCAGCTTTAAGCCCTTATTTGCAAAGGTCTATAGCCTATTAAGTGCGGCGTCTCTCTAGTTATCTAGGGTAGCATTAAAATAAGGTTTAAACGTTTAATTATTAGCAAGCTTGTCTAATACCCTTTTTTTTGCTGCCTTAAACTTGCTACTATTTATGTTATAGGTTGCCTAGTCTAGTAGTATTAGCTCTTTCTATGCGTTATTAGTAAGAGACAATGTTATGCTTAACACAACGTTATTAGACCTAAATCCCTGTCTTAGCGTTTTTATTAGCATATTGCCTTTTAGGTAGGTAGCCGCCTTCTTTGCAAACTACTCTAGGGTCCTAGGTTTTAATAGCGTAGCTTTATTATTATTACTTAAGTTATTATTATCCTTAGTGTTCTGCCTCCTCTACTTCTTAGAGGGACGTGCTATTGTGCTAGAGCTGCTGCTAGTTTAATTTGCCTAGTTAACGCGTTAATATATAATGCACCTAGTTTAGCATATTAGAGTATATAGACCTATTATATTCTAGTATTAGGGTTAGCGGCGTAGTCCTATTACGCGGTTACTCTGTTGCAAGTAGGTAGTTAGTTAAGTGTGTAAAGTTAATAAGGTAAGGTAGAGTAGGAATAGTAGTAGCAGTTAAGTTAGGTAGAGTAGAGTATGTAAGGTGAAAGAGGTTAGGTATACGGCGGGTAGGGGAGGCAGTTCTTTTAAGCCTAATAGTAAAGTAACGTCTTAGCACATCAGGAGAAGTTTCGCGACCTCCGTGCCTAAGGTCTGCCTACAGCGTGCCTACACCGTGCCTAAGGTAGCAGAGGTATTAGAGGTGCTAGGGGCTGATATAATTCTGATATAGGTCAGACCTATCCTTGCCTTTACTACCTAGGGCGCCCTATATAGTAAAGGTAAGGCAGGTCGTGCCTCTGTCCTGCCTATAGTAATAATAGCAGCACTCGTGGCGACAATAGCTGCCAAGTGCTGCCTAGAGGGTGCC
>MU005766.1:27543-40627 GCA_010093715.1 Pleomassaria siparia CBS 279.74 | reverse complement strand
GTAAAATTTCCCCTACTATATAACTCGCTAGATTCTTTTAGATTCTAAAAGCCCTGAATTTCCTCGTTCCAAATCTGTAATAATATCTAGATAATTAATAGCTAACAAAAAGTTATTTAAGGTGGCATTTAGTGCCCTGGAGGTGCCCGTGCCGCCATTGGCGCTAATAGCGCCAATGGCAGGCTGATTTTGAAACCACCTGGGAACCTAGGTGCCTAACGCGACAACGTAGCCTAAGGGCGACAATGCGCGACAATAGGTGTCATTAGCGCTAATAGCGGCACGGGCACCTTTAAAAAAATTCCTAATGTATAGATAGACTTACTATAGATAGACTTACTATAGACAGACTTACTATACGTAGGCTTACTATGCGTAGGCTCTTGTTAGGTGTATATTAATTACTACAAGTGTTAGCTAACAAGAGACGGGGGCAGAGACGCGGGGGCTAGGAGAGGGCAGTATAGTAAGAGACGTAGGGTACGTATAGAACCTTAGCGTGTAGTAACTACTATACATAGGTTATATTATAGTTAAGTATAGTAAAGGGCTGCGTAGGGTAGTAGGTCTAGTTTATAGTTATATACACTACGCGGTTAGTTACGTACTTACTATAGGAAGGTTATTCTATAGTACTATACTATTATAAGTATAAGTTATAATATTTAGGTAGTAGGTACTGCTATATCTCTTACTTCTTCTACGCGTATATATGCATTAGTATCCTTAGACACAGCCTAGCTATATATAGAGTAGTAATTAGTAAAGTTAATAACTATGTTAGTCCTAGAGGTTGTATCTATTCTTGTATATGCGTTAACTTTAAATATAGATTACTAAGACTTTATGCCGCCTATAGACACGGCTACTACTATATACGTAGCTATTATATACCCTGCTAGATAGCGTAGGTTACTGTAATCTACTATAGCCTGTAAACACTTATATTATATAATAAAGGCTCTATCCTATTACTATGTGTTACTATACTTATTCTACACTATAAACACCTACGCTGTTAAATGTCTCTAGTTTGTCTATTTGCGCAATCCTACAGCAGATTCCTTATATATAGTCTAGTATGCTAATTACAGTTCCTAGGGCCCTTATATAGAGGTAAATCTAGCTTAGGTTTATGCCCTACTATATTCCTGCACTAGTTATAATAATAATGCGTTGTAATCTGCTACTTACCTCTACCTAGTGTGCGCCCTACTCCCTAACTATTTACCTCTTTATATTTAACAACAATAGCGTCTTGCAGAACCTTAATAACGCTACCCTGCTTTCTAGCCAGGTTTCTCTATATAAGACTTAGGTTAGATAAGGCTTTAAGTATAAGTATAACAGCCTGTATAGTCTCTTTTAGTTAGTGTTAAAGGCTTATAGTTAATATAGTTCCTCTAATCCTGCTATCTGTTTAGATAGCCCCTAATCTAAGCTACCCTAGAAAGGGAGCAGAATTTATACTAAGCCTTGCAAAGCATAAAGGCAGTCCTCTTACTAGTGTTAATTATATTGTAGACATTCTCTAGTCTTAAGGCATAACCTAGCAAGCTACTGCTTTCTTACTTAATATGCTCTCTAATAATCTTCCTAAAGAAGGCTACCTCTAAACTAAACCCTTAGAGAAGAACTACCTAAACGCACTGCAAGTCGCAGACGCTATGCTTAGCAATAAAATGTTTTTACATTATAATAGGGCCTGCGTTACCTAGCTTTACAAGAACGCTAGTCTTCTTACCTAAACGCACTATAAGTCGCAGACGCTACTCTTAGTAATAAAATATTTTTATATTATAATAGGGCCTGCGTTGCCTAGCTTTGTAAGAATGCTAGTCTCCTTACCCGCGCGCTAGTGCATATAGAGGACCCTAAGCAGAAGAGACGCTGCACTAAGTAGAAGAAGGCGCGCTAAGATAAGGCTAGGGCTAATAGGAGGAGGCTAGAGTAGTGTATATTAGTATTATTCTATAGGAATTAACAGTTTCTCTATTAAGTGTTAAATAACCTGTAGGTGTAGTTAAATATTTACGAGCCCTCCTACATGCCTTATCTAACCTAAAACTCCTGTTTAACGCCTAGAGAAGTGCTCTACTTCTTCTAGTGCCGCTTATATACTCTGCCTGTTTAAGTAGGTAAGGTATAGATTGTTATTAACCTGCCCGCAGATATCTCTGCGTTTAATAGGCCCTAATTAACCTCTTAGATCTATCTATAACAAGGAGCCTTTGTTACATACGTTAGTAGCAAGGCTTACAAGTAGTAGCATACATTTAACGCCCCCTTTTAGGGGGGGGCTAGATTACTATACTGCTAGGAGATAACTTTATACTGTTTATACAACATAAATAACCTGCTAGCGTTAAAAAGATTATAAGTAGCAACTATAGGACTAAGTTAGCTAGAGCTGTAAACTAAATACTAATAGGGTAGGATTATAGTATAAGCTTATAAATAACGTAGCAGTTATTAGGCAGCATTTTAGAGGCCTTATTTAGGCAGTAAACAGACTTAGGTAGTACTTAATAGTGCCTACGTGGTAAATTAATAAGGTAACGTTAAAATACACAATAACTAACTTATAGACAGCCCTACCCCTTATTACCTCCTATTTAAGGACTAATCTGCCTATTTAGGCCTAACCTGCCTTACTTATGCTAGATTATGTAGTATACTTTATACGTTATAGCCTAGAGTAAGCTGCGCAGAGCGTGCTTAGTAATTACACTGTGCCTAAATTAGGCTTATACTATAGTTAAGCTAAGATAACCTTATAATTACGCTAAGGCTGCGCTAAGGTTCTATTAACGTAGGACTAGGTTTTTACTGTAAGTATACTAAGACTACACTAAGACTGTAACGTAGCCGCAATAGGTTTTTACTATAATTACACTAAGACTATACTAAGTCTGCACTATAGCTGTAATAGTTTTTTACTATAATTACGTTAAGACTGCACTGAGACTGCAACGTAGTTGCAATAGTTTTTACTATAATTACGTTAAGACTGTACTAAGTCTGCACTGTAGCTATAATAGTTTTTTACTATAATTATACTAAGACTACACTAAGTCCGCACTATAGCCGCAATAGTTTTTTAGTATAATTGCGTTAAGACTGCACTGAGACTGTAACGTAGTTGCAATAGTTTTTACTATAATTACGTTAAGACTGTACTAAGTCTACACTATAGCCGTAATAGTTTTTTACTATAATTATACTAAGACTATACTAAGTCTACACTATAGCTGTAATAGTTTTTTACTATAATTACACTAAGACTGCACTAAGGTTATACTAGGATTACACTAAAACTTTATATAGTTTTTACTATAGACTTGTGTTAGGACTATAACGTACGCTATAATTGCATTAGGAACATAAAGGGGTATAGTTATTAGTTAATATACGTATGTGCCTTACTCTTATTTTAACACTAGCTAGCAGTGCAGTATCTAGATAGAGTTTACGCGCTATATAATTACAGGTAACCCTATATATCTTATAGGGTTAGTAATAGTTAATAACTACGTTCTTATAAATAGGCAGGATAGTTGTCTACTGCGTACTTATAGCCTTACTTAGGGTACTAGAGTACTGTCTGCTACCCTAGTATATTCTACTACAGATTTATATGTCCCCTCCTCTAGGTTTTAATTAACCTTTTATATAGGCTACTTATGTAAGGATCTACTATGTAGTACTTGCTACAGCTAAGGTTCTGCTTTCTACCCCTTCTAGCGTAACCTTATGCAATATTAGTTTAGATAGGCAGGGCCCCTATTAGTAAGTTACTGTAAGACTATCCTGTAACTGCACTATAGTTACACTATACTATATATTTAATTATGCCGCCTACTATGCGTTATTAGCTATATAACATAGGTAGTTGCGTAGGGACGTTACTGCATGCACGTGTGTGCTTAGGCACGTAGGGATACTCTATTACTGTACGCTAAGGGAGAATATAAGGACAGGTGTAATATGTATTAACTATTAGCGCAGGTACCTAAGTCTATTATATCTGCAGACAGCTAACTCTGCGCCGTCTAGGTCTAATCTAACTAGTAACCCTACGTAGACGGCGCTACTAACTTTAATAATATTAAGTAAGTGTGCAATAGCGTTAGCTGTTCCTCTGCTAGTAGTCTAGCTATAACCCTATATAGTATAGTTAGTGTTTATAAGTAAGAGATATACGTAGCACCTGTAGTTTATTACTTATATATAGTATAGTTAATATATTATTATGTAGTTAACGCACTAGCTATATCTAGTGCGGCCCTTAAAGCGTCTATTACGTTGTCTTTAGCCCTGCGTTTGTTTTCCCTTATAATTGCCTAGTCGCAAATAATAGCTTACAGGTTAGCAATCTCCTTATTACGCTTAGTAATTTTATAAATTAGCTTCTTAAAGCAGCCCTAGTGTTGCTAGGTAGCAGTAGTTACCTCCTGTATAAGAGACTAGAAGTTACGCTCTACCTTATAGAGCTTATATTCTGTCTGCTTAATAGTTGCCCTTAACGCAGATTATTATGCTTTACTTAACTTAATATTAAGGGTAACGTTATGCTATTTAGCGTACTTATTAATTACAGTTATAGTAATATTATGTTAGAGCATCTCTATCTAATCCTAGAGCTCCTTTACTATAGGTTAGCCTCTGTCTTTGTACACTAGTATAGAGTAGATACTTGCTAGGAGGTCCCTTAGTTAAGCTAGCTTATTCTTATTATATCCTAAAGCTATCTATTATCTTATGCTATTAAGTAGAATTAAACTAAGCTAGTTATTGCTAGTTCTAGTTATAACTACATAGTAATACATTATTAGCGCATAGCAGTTTATAAGCACGCCTAACTAGAATATTACTATTTATAATAGGGCGTAGCATTAGCTAGGTAGTCGCGATATTACTATTAGCGGCAGCTAGTACACCTAAGACTAAGGCAGCGTATAAAGGACATAGCGTATAGGTTAATATAGTATTACTACTACTAGCTAAGTTAATAAGCTTAAGCTTATTATCTGCGACTATATAGAGGTTTATAGTCGTAATATTACTATTGCTTGCCAGGTTAATAAGGTTGTTACCTAAGACTATATAATGTAAGTAAGACTATAGGGCAGAGGCATATTACTCTATTTCTTGCTAATACTCTTAGACTATAGGGAATACTTATAAGTTGCTATTATTACTATACTTATTAGATGCGCTTAGTACTAGGTAATTAATAGTAGGAAAAGGTTTATAGAGTTGTAGGGGTGAATTTCTTATATGCAGACTGTTCTATAGGAGGTAAAGGTAGGAAACGCTAGTATACGTAACGGCTTAGCTTAGATAGCGCGTGTTACCTGCTAGGTAATAAGTAAGTTAAAAAGGGGTCCCTATTACAGAGTAGTTAACTAACGCGTCTACTATAAGCTACACAGACTTACTATAAGGCGCAATAGTCTACCCTATAGAGCTAGTTAAAACTAGTAGATAACTATATAGAAGTAGCTGTATTTACTTTGCTATATAATTACAGGAGCGTCTCTATTACTAGCTTACGTGCTGTTGTAGTACTATAAGGCGATTTATAGTTAAAGGTAAGAGTAAAGGTAGGGTTAAAGTTAACATTAATATTAGGGTTAGAGTTAGCATTAATGTTAGATTTAGGGTTAGAGTTAAAGTTAAAGGTAAAGTTAGAGTTAACGTTAACGTTAAAGTTGGAGTTAGAGTTAACGTTAAAGTTAAAGCTAGAGTTAAAGTTAAAGTTAGGGTTAACGTTAAAGTTAATGTTAAAGTTAAAGTTAGAACTAGTGCTGTTACTATAGAGTAGATGTAAGGGTAGGAGTTAAAGTAGCAACTGTAAGTAAAAGAGAGAGCACGCGCCTTTATATTTCTTTATATAGGACCCCCCTGCCCCTTACTAGATAAAGGACACTAGGGCACCTTTTCTAGATATACTATAGACTTAGTAACCTGTCTAGTCCCTAATAGTTAATTATATAATACTTCCCCCCGCAGTTACAACGCTTAACCTACCCCCTACTACTAGGTAAATAAACTTACCTAACTACTCTATTAGATATATACTAATAGAACACCCCTATAGGAACTCTAGCTTATATATTATTAGTACAGGGCTCCCTTAGAATAGTAACATAGCTCTTAGTGCAGCCTTTTAGCTATTCTATAGCCTTAGCAGACAGATCTAATTAGGCTTGCTAGTAACTATGCCTGCTTTAACCCTCTATTACTATAAACTACTATAAGGAATTGCTACTATAGGCACTACTATAAACTACACGCGCGTGCTACTGCTACTAGAGGGTCTATTACTATAAATTATTATAAGATATCCTGCTGTAGACACTACTACTTACTACACGCGCGTGCTACTGCTGCCAGAGGGTCTATTACTGTGAATTATTATAAGAAATCCTGCCGTAGACACTACTACTTACTATATGCGCGTGCTACTGCTGCTAGAGGGTCTATTACTATAAATTATTATAAGAAATCCTACTGTAGACACTACTACTTACTACACGCGCGTGCTACTGCTGCTAGCAAGTCTATTACTGTAAGTTACTGTGCAAAATCCTGCTGTAGATACTACTACTAACTATACGCGCGTGCTACTACTGCTAGTAAGTCTATTACTGTAAGTTACTATGCGAAATTAAAATGTCTAGTAGAGGCGCAGTCCCTCTGTTAATTATTATAGATAATTATTAGATAGACCTACTACCTAGTATTATCCTGTAGGAGAACTAGACCTAGTAAAGGGTTAGCGTCTAGGCGCGTAGTAGTAACTCTTGCTAATAGGCACTAGAAACCGCAGGCTGCCCTTTAAACTATAATAGTAGGCCCCTCTATAATATAAACTGTAAGACTGCTCTATTTTGCTATAAGGAGGGCTAGTGCGCAAAGTTGCAAGGCGTAAACGCGCTCTTTAAAGCTGTTACTTTAGACTATTAAGAGACTAAAAGATCTACTCTTAGGTTTTTAAAGTAGTTATTCCCCTAGTTGCCACGATGTAAATAACAAAAGCTACCTACTATATAATAAAATCCCTTAGTTACTACAGTAAGAATAGCAAAGGCTACTTATAGATTCTTTAATATTTTGTTAGTCTAATTAAGTTGTTAGAGTTCTCTCGCCCGTAATAGACGCGCTAACTAGAGTTAACATAGCCTGCTGCTACCCTAAAGTTAAGATTATCTAATAAGAAACTATGTAGCCTTAAAATTGCTACTATATATTACACGCTAAATAAGCCCTAAATAAACAGAGTTATATGCAGAAGAAGCCCTTAGTTGCTACAGTATTACTATTACTAAGATAGCCTAAATTACTAGGGTATTATATGCTAAATAAGCCCTCTTTATAATAAGCCCTTAGTTGCTATAGTATTACTAATAGAGCCTAAATTACTAGGGTATTATATGCGAGAGAAGCCCTCTGTTACTATAACCTAGGTCTAGATTTAGGTCTATATCTAGCTCTAGCTCTAGGTCTAGGTCTAGGCCTAGCTCTAGCTCTAGCTCTAGCTCTATATATAGTGTAGTGTAGTATAGAGTAGTATAGCTAGCTAGGTAAAGTAAAGGTTAAGCTTCTTAAGGAGGACAAGGAGGGGGGGGGGAGAGAGAGAAGAAAACTTAGCTTATAGTCTGTAGAGGGCTTAGGTAATAAAATTACTATTAAGTTACCTAAGGTTTATAAGTATTATAGGGGAGGAGAGGACTTACCTTATAGCAGGCTTATGTAGTAAGATTAATGTTGTATTAACTGCGCTCTGTAAGTGTCCTAAGGAGAGTAGAAGGGGAGGATAAGGAGACTTAGCTAGTATTAGGGTTAGGCAGTAAGGTTAATAGTAATTGCGTTTTTGTAAGTATTATAAGGGTCCTTAATAAGGAGGATAGGAAAACTTAGGTTAGTTAATAGTAAGAGATTAATGTTAAAGTTAGAATAAAAATAGGCTGTAGGGGTGTTATATAGAGCGTTCCTGCTAGTTAGGTAATAGTAAGAGTTTTTAAGGCAGATGTAATTAACTTATAAATATAAGCAACGCAGTAGTAAAGATAAAGTTTTAGTATTACGTAGGGTCTACACGTAGTTATATAATAATATAGAGTAATTATAGTTATAAACATGCTTACTTTATAGGTCCCCTACTAAGGCTAGTTACGTCCTAAAGGATATATATTATATATATAGTAAGGGCGAGCGTCTATACACGCGCGCATAAAGCAGGTAGTTAAGTATACAGATAACAGCTGCGTATAGCAGGCTAACGTAATACTATACAGCTTAAGAGCAGATACTTAGGTAGATCCTTAAGGTCTAATAGTTTATATAGTACGTATACATACTCTAACAGACTATATTTAGACTACCTCTTAGCGTCTATCCCTAGGGGTACAGCACTACTAAGGGGTGTTTTAGCTAGTTAGATAGGGGACTACCCTATATGTATATATAATCTACGGCGGTTAGCAGTTACATACATAATAAATTATAGTAAATTATATAAGCGTATAGTAACGCGCTCTATAGGTTAAGTTAGTATATATACTAAGTTAATATATAGGGTAGAGTCTAAGAACTCTTATAGTAGGGTAGTTAACAACCCTGCATATAATAAATTATAGTAAACTACTATAAGGCGCTGTTACGTGCTGTGTAGAGTAAGGCAGAGTATCTGCTGCTATAAACTATAGCGTAGTGCCTAGAAACACTATATAGGTTAGTTAGCGCTTCTATATATAATAAATTACATTAACTATACTCTATATATAATGCATTACATAGTAGAATACTATAATGCGCAACGCAAGCATAGGTAGTATAGGGCAAGCTAGGGAGTCTACTAACATGCCCTATGCTAAGGTCCTAGGAATACCTTATAGAGTAGTTAACAACTGCATACGTAACAAATTATAGTAAATTACATTAATATATAACAGCGCGCCTTATATAAGGTAGATTAAGCTAGAGTGTCTACTAAGACAACACGTAGCGTAGGATCTAAGAACCCTTATAGTAGGGTAGTTAACAACTCTATACCTTTATATATAATAAATTATAATAGATTACTATAAGGCGCAACTTATATACTATATAGGGCAAGCTAGGTTATATACTAAGATAACCTGTAGCTATAGAAAACTTACTGTAAGTTTTAACCCCTGCACACACAGTAGGCTATAATAAAATAAATTATAGTAAGGCGCAGTAACGCTTAGTAATAACTAAGTAATAATAGGCAAGTTATGTATATTCTAAAGTCCTCCTATTACTACTAACTATAATACTATTATTAATATGTTAGATTTGCTAGAAACGTTTAGGCAGACGTATCTATGCAGGAGAGAGATGCAGCGTTAGGTAGGACTTGTTTAACACATGCAGTACTGCGCCGTTGCTATCTAACGTGCATGTAGTATAGACTTAGGACCTAATTATAATTTAGACTCTAGTAGTAATAGCAACAGCAATAGTAATAACAAGCGGCTGCTGTCTAATTTCTATCTTATGCTAGATAGACGTATTATTAACGTAGACAACGCACCTAGGCCTATCCCTTCTAAACTAGAGATTAGACTAACGCGTGATAATAATACTAGGTCCTGCAGGATAGGGTCTACCTATGTAATAATAAGAAAGACGTATAAAGAAGTACAGACGCGTTAGGCAGGCACAGCAATACTAGGCGCTGCTGTAAGGGAACTAGAGAGGTATAGTAGCTATCTAAATATTACTATTATACACATTAACATCCCTAGGTCTACTAACCTATTCTTCCTGTTTTAGACTAAAATTAATTACGCTTTTGCTTCCTAGTTACACGACATCTACGCTACTAAAGGAGACGTTAACAAACTCTTTACTAATAAATGTATAAAGAGCTTCTATGATTAACTTAGCTTTAAGAACGCAAATTAATAGGTAGATATAATTAATGCTATACTATATAGCGTGTTAGAAGCTCTATAGCTAACAACTACCTTAAGCGTAGCAGCTAATAAGATAAGTAATATAATAACAGACTATTAGCTTATATATTAAGACCTGCTTAACGTTATTACCTTCTAACTCTTATATGCACTGTTCTAGACGCACCTTAAATATGCCCCTAAGCGTGTGTATTAGTATAACTAGAGCAGGTCTAGGCGTAAGATTTAAGTATACTCTGCGCTTAAGAATGCGGATTAGTAGTAGGAGACACAGGACATCCTCCTAAAGGGCGCTATAGTAGTGCTAGTTCTTATTAGAGTAGATAAAACCTACCTAACTAACTATTAAGGTAACTAGGTTACGTGGCTAGTGTACTTATCTGTTAGTAATCTAGATGCTTAGGTGCGTAGGTCTTAGAAATGCCTAGGTGTTATCCTTATTAGCCTGTTGCTAATTATAAAGGACTATAGTTACTATGTTAGAGCTTAGATATACTACTAGGCTATAGCAAAGATATTTAAGTATACGTACGCGTAACTTCTATAGTATATAGCCCCTAACGTATATAGCGCTAGAGGGACTAGGACGTGCTAGGGTAAGGCTATAGTATATAGACAGGATAGAACAAATGTGTTATCCTATTATAGGCGCTATTATAGCAGACTACGCTAAACAGGTGCTAATTACAGGTGTAAAGAATAGCTAACATTACGTAGTATGCAAGGTACTACTAAAGGAGCGCTACATACTTATTTAAGATAACCGCCTAAATTAGTCTAACGCTAAATTCTAGCCTATTAGGACTCTTATAGACACGCAGCAGCTTATATAAGAATAGACTACAGCAAACGTAAGGCTAGTACATCTAGACTACGTCTATAAAGTCTCTAACTTTACGTAGCAGCATACGCACGTTAACGTATATAAGGCACTAGTGCCTAACCTCCTACACTAGCTGCATAAAGGCATAGTAAAGCATTTATTAGACTAGCTGTTACTACTTATTAGAGATATTTATAGTAAGTCTAGTAAGAACCTCTTAATAATAGGCTGCTATAAGTTAGATAATAACTACTGCAACGTGCTGTATTACCCTAGCCTAAAGATATTTAACTATACTGCCTATAGTTAGATTTTATAGTAGACTAGGAATAAGCAGAAAGCTATAATAAGACAGGCTGTGCTAGTACATACACCCTTGCTTAAAAAGGATGCCCCTAACGCGCTCTAGTATCTAAAGGCAATCTGTAATTTTGTAATCCTAGCCTATTATTACAGTTATAATAAGGACACCCTTAGCTACCTCCTAGACGCCCTAAAACGCATAGACACATATAAATATAAGCTTTAAAAGTACTAACCCTAGGATGCAGACAGGAATACTATCTAGAATATACTAAAATTCTATAACGTAACGCACTATATTAGGGTAATTAAGTAGTATAGCGCGCTGCATAATTTTAATATAGGTTTATATATAGAGGCAGCATACATATAGCTAGTAAAGGTCTTCTTTAGTTTAACTAATAAGAAGGACATAATGTTGCAGATATATATGCATAACATAAGATTAATAAGGTTGCAGTATCTAGACAGACACGCTATAAGCAGCGCTATAATAGGGACTTAGGACTACGTTACCCTACTAGAGGCCTAAGTACTATGTGCAATAAGCCTAATTAGTTTAAAAAGGTTAGGGTAGCCTTTATACTAGCTAACTACTACATTTAGACTAAATCTCCCCCTGTTAGTATAGACTACTATAAAGCACGTAGCTAATTACTATAATATTTTAGATTTTGCAGCAGCAGTTGCTGTATTTATACAAGAATTAAGGGGACTAACTGCTAGGTCTACAGCTTATAGAGATAAGGCAGATAGGTAGGAATTAGACTATAGTTAGGTCTATAACTACCTAATAGCTATTTCTCCCTCTATAAAGTACTAGAAGGCTAATAGTAAGATAGACGTAGACCTAATAGGCGAATTATAAGCTATCCTTAGGTGTGCACTAAACTAGCAACGCAGAGGTAAGTAGATAAGGCATAACGCATAGGTGCAAGAATATAATTATGCTTCTAGTAGGTCTAACCTATTACATAGTAAGCGTATAGGCTAAGTCTAGTTAATATTCTAGACGCATAACCTTGCTAGTACTTATAGTAATAGTCTACCTTACGCACTTATAGGTATAGTAATAACTATGCTACAGGTGTTAAATAGCGCTAAATATAATAAGGTTTATAGAATGCTTAAATTCTAGGCGTAGCCTAACCCTAACAGTAGAACCTGTCTATTCTTAAGTAGCTTAAAGTGTTACTTAGTAGGACAGCTGCTGCAAGCGGCGCACGTTATACTAGCTAATTATACTAGGAAGTTCCTAATTAATAACTTTGTAGACTTTAATAAGTACAACGCTGTATACAGCTTAACATTCTTAGAGGATAACAAACAATATATAGACGCGTATAAAAAGTAAAAAAGGCAATAGCTGCTAGTACGTTACCTACTACATCTTGCTAGTATATTACTAGTGTTGTAATATAAGACTATAGAGTAAACGTGTAAGCGTAAACACGTAACTAACACCTATTATAAGCGCAGCTTCTATCCTTAGGTATTAGCGTGTCTAGCCTAGTTGTATACCCTATTGCAGTCTAAGGTAGCTCTCTTGCGTTTCTATAGGACGTTCTCCTATCTGTTATCTAGTTTATTTGCTGTCTAACCGTTATATACACACTCTTACTCTATCTCTTCTATTATTTACTATCTCTACTTAATACTCTCTATCCTGTCCCCTGCTACAGTCTCTACCCTGTTAGCAACTATAGTTATTATTATGTCTACTGTAAGTCTAACTACTATAAGTCTACCTACTGTAAGTCTGTCTACTATAAGCCTACGCATAGTAAGTCTGTCTACTGTAAGTCTATCTACTATAAGCCTACGCATAGTAAGTCTGTCTACTATAAGTCTGTCTACTGTAAGTCTAACTACTATAAGCCTACGCATAGTAAGTCTATCTATAGTAAGCCTACGCACAGTAAGTCTATCTATAGTAAGTCTATCTATAGTAAGTCTGTCTACTATAAGTCTGTCTACTATAAGTCTAACTACTATAAGTCTGTCTATA
>MU005765.1:4437805-4457071 GCA_010093715.1 Pleomassaria siparia CBS 279.74 | reverse complement strand
TAGATTTACTATAGTAGACTTATAGTAGATAGACTTACTATAGATAGACTTACTATAGATAGACTTACTATAGATAGACTTACTATAGATAGACTTACTATAGATAGACTTACTATAGACGGACTTACTATACGTGTTATCTTATTAGGTGTATATTAATTACTATAAGTGTTAGCTAACAAGGGATAAAGGCAGAGACGCAGGGGCTAGGAGAGGGTAGTATAGTAAGAGACGTAGGGTACGTATAGAACCTTAGCGTATAGTAACTACTATACGTAGGTTATATTATAGTTAAGTATAGTAAAGGGCTGCGTAGGGTAGTAGATCTAGTTTATAGTTATATATACTACGCAGTTAGTTACGTCCTTACTATAGAAAGGTTATTCTATAGTACTATACTATTATAAGTATAAGTTATAATATTTAGGTAGTAGGTACTACTACCTCTCTTACTTCTTCTACGCGTACGTATGCATTAATTTCCTTAGATACAGCCTAGCTATACACAGACTAGTAATTAGTAAAGTTAATAACTATATTAGTCTTAGAGGTTGTATCTATTCTTGCATATGCGTTAACTTTAAACGTGTATTACTAAGACTTTATGCTGCCTACAGATATAGCTACTACTATATACGCGGCTGTTATATACCCTGCTAGATAGCATAGGTTACTATAATCTACTATAACCTGTAAATACTTATATTATATAATAAAGGCTCTATTCTATTACTATATGTTACTATACTTATTCTATACTATAAACACCTACGCTGTTAAATATCTCTAGTTTGTCTATTTACGTAATCCTATAGCAGATTCTTTATATACAGTCTAGTATGCTAATTATAGTTCCTAGGGCCCTTATATAGAGGTAAATCTAGCTTAGGTTAATGCCCTACTATCTTCCTGTACTAGTTATAATAATAATACGTTGTAATCTGCTACTTACCTCTACTAGGTATGCGCCCTACTCCCTAACTGTTTACCTCTTTATATTTAATAATAATAGCGTCTTACAGAACCTTAATAACGCTACTCTGCTTTCTAGCTAAGTTCCCCTATATAGGACCTAGGTTAGATAAGGCTTTAAGTATAAGTATAATAGCCTGTATATTTTTATTTAGTTAGTGTTAAAGGCTTATAGTTAATATAGTTCCTCTAATCCTGCTATCTATTTAGATAGCCCCTAATCTAGGCTACCCTAGAAAGGGAGCAGAATTTGCACTAAGCCTTATAAAGTATAAAGGCAGTCCTCTTACTAGTATTAATTATGTTATAGACATTATCTAGTCTTAAGGCATAATCTAGCAAGCTACTGCTTTCTTGCTTAATGTGCTCTCTAATAATATTCCTAAAGAAGGCTACCTCTAAACTAAACCCTTAGAGATAAACTACCTAAACGCACTGTAAGTTACAGACGCTACTTTTAGTAGCAAAATATTTTTATATTATAATAGGGCCTGCGTTGCCTAGCTTTATAAGAACGCTAGTCTCCTTACCTAGACGCATTATAAGTTGCAGACGCTACGCTTAGTAATAAAGTATTTTTATATTATAACAGGGCCTGCGTTACCTAGCGTTACAAGAGCGCTAGTCTCCTTACCTAGACGTATTATAAGTCGCAGACGCTACGCTTAGTAATAAAGTATTTTTATATTATAATAGGGCCTGCGTTGCCTAGCGTTATAAGAGCGCTAGTCTCCTTACCTAAACGTACTATAAGTTACAGACGCTACTCTTAGTAATAAAATATTTTTATATTATAATAGAGCCTATATTGCCTAGCTTTGCAAGAACGCTAGTCTCCTTACCTGCGCGCTAGGGCATATAGAGGACCCTAAGTAGGAGAGACGCTGCACTAAGCAGAAGGAGGCGCGCTAAGATAAGGCTAGGGCTAATAGGAGGAGGCTAGAGTAGTATATATTAGCATTATTCTATAGGAATTAACAGTTTCTCTATTAAGTGCTAAATACCCTATGGGTGTAGTTAAATATTCACGAGCCCTCCTACGTGCCTTATCTAACCTAAAACTCCTGTTTAACGCCTAGAGAAGTGCTCTACTTCTTCTAGTGCTGCTTATATACTCTGCCTGTTTAAGTAGGTAAGATACAGATTATTATTAACCTGCCTGCAGATATCTCTGTGTTTAATAGGCCCTAATTAACCTCTTAGATCTATCTATAATAAGGAGCCTTTGTTACATACGTTAGCAGCAAGGCTTATAAGTGTTAGCATACATTTAACGCCCCCTTTAGGGGAGGGGCTAGATTACTATACTACTAGGGGATAACTTTATACTATTTATATAACACTAATAACCTACTAGTGTTAAAAAGGTTGCAAGTAGCAACTATAGGACTAAGTTAGCTAGGGCCGTAGACTAAATACTAATAGGGTAGGATTATAATATAAGCTTATAAACAACGTAGCAGTTATTAGATAGCATTTTAGAGGCGTTATTTAGGTAGTAAACAGACCTAGGTAGTACTTAACAGTACCTATATAGTAAATTAATAAGGTAACGTTAAAATACACAATAACTAACTTATAGACGGCCCTACCCCTTATTACCTCTTATTTAAGGACTAATCTGCCTATTTAGGCCTAACCTGCCTTACTTATGCTAGGTTATGTAGTATACTTTGTACGTTATAGCCTAAAGCAAGCTGCGCAGAGCGTGCTTAGTAATTATACTATACCTAAATTAGGCTTACACTGTAGTTAAGCTAAGATAACCTTATAATTACGCTAAGGCTGCGCTAAGGTTCTATTAACGTAGGACTAGGTTTTTACTATAAGTATACTAAGACTGCACTAAGACTGCAACGTAGTTATAATAATTTTTTACTATAATTACATTAAGACTGCACTAAGTCTGCACTATAGCCGCGATAGTTTTTTACTATAATTATATTAAGACTACACTAAGTCTATACTATAGCTATAATAGTTTTTTACTATAATTATACTAAGACTGCACTAAGGCTATACTAGGATTACACTAAAATTTATAATAGTTTTTACTATAGACTTGTATTAGGACTATAACGTACGCTATAATTATATTAGGAATATAAAGAGGTATAGTTATTAGTTAATATACGTATATGCCTTACTCTTATTTTAATACTAGCTAGCAGTGCAGTATCTAAATAGAGTTTACGCGCTATATAATTACAGGTAACCCTATATATCTTATAGAGTTAGTAATAGTTAATAACTACGTTCTTATAAGTAGGTAGAATAGTTATCTACTGCGTACTTATAGCCTTACTTAGGGTACTAGAGTGCTGTCTGCTACCCTAGCATATTCTACTAAGGATCTGTATGTCCCCTTCTCTAGGTTTTAATTAACCTTTTACATAGGCTACCTATGCAAGGATCTACTATGTAGTACTTGCTATAGCTAAGGTTCTACTTCCTACGCCTTCTAGCGTAACCTTATATAATATTAGTTTAGATAGGCAGGGCCCCTATTAGTAGGTTACTATAAGACTGTCCTATAACTATACTATAGTTACACTATACTATATATTTAATTATGCTGCCTACTATGCGTTATTAGCTATATAATATAGGTAGTTGCGTAGGGACGTTGCTATATGCACGTATGTACTTAGGCACGTAGGGATACTCTATTACTATACGCTAAGGGAGAATATAAGGACAGGTGTAATATATATTAACTATTAGCGCAGGTACCTAAGTCTACTATATCTGCAGACGGCTAACTCTGCGCTGTCTATGTCTAATCTAACTAGTAACCCTACGTAGGCAGCGCTACTAACTTTAATAATATTAATTAAGTATGCAATAGCGTTAGCTATTCCTCTGCTAGTAGTCTAGCTATAACCCTATATAGTATAGTTAGTATTTATAAGTAAGGGATGTACGTAGTACCTATAGTTTATTACTTATATATAGTATAGTTAATATATTATTATATAGTTAACGCATTAGCTATATCTAGTGCAGCCCTTAAAGCGTCTATTACGTTATCTTTAGCCCTGCGTTTATTTTCCCTTATAATTACCTAGTCGCGAATAATAGCTTGCAGGTTAGTAATCTCCTTATCACGCTTAGTAATTTTATAAATTAGCTTCTTAAAGCAGCCCTAATATTGCTAGGCAGCAGTAGTCGCCTCCTATATAAGAGACTAGAAGTTACGCTCTACCTTATAGAGCTTATATTCTGTCTGCTTAATAGTTGCCCTTAACGCAGATTATTATGCTTTACTTAACTTAATATTAAGGGTAACGTTGTGCTATTTAGCGTACTTATTAATTGCGGTTATAGTAATATTATATTAGAGCGTCTCTATCTAATCCTAGAGCTCTTCTACTATAGGTTAGCCTCTGTCTTCGTACACTAGTATAGAGTAGATACTTGCTAGGAGGTCCCTTAGTTAAGCTAGCTTATTCTTATTATATCCTAAAGCTGTCTATTATCTTATACTATTAAGTAGAATTAAACTAAGCTAGTTGTTGCTAGTTCTAGTTATAACTACATAGCAATGCATTATTAGCACATAGCAGTTTATAAGTACGCCTAACTAGAATATTACTATTTATAATAGGGCGTAGCATTAGCTAGGTAGTTGTAATATTACTATTAGCAGCAGCTAGCATACCTAAGACTAAGGCAGCGTATAAAGGATATAGCGTGTAGGTTAATATAGTATTACTGCTACTAGCTAAGTTAATAAGCTTAAGCTTATTATCTGCAACTATATAGAGGTTTATAGTTATAATATTACTATTACTTGCTAGGTTAATAAGGTTGTTGCCTAAGACTATATAATGTAAGTAAGACTATAGGGCAGAGGCATATTACTCCTTTTCTTACTAATACTCTTAGACTATAGGGAATACTTATAAGTTACTATTATTACTATACTTATTAGATGCGCTTAGTACTAGGTAATTAATAGTAGAGAAAGGTCTATAAAGTTATAGGGGTGAATTTCTTATATATAGACTATTCTATAGGAGGTAAAGGTAGGAAACGCTAGCATACGTAACGGCTTAGCTTAGACAGCGCGTGCTACCTGCTAGGTAATAAGTAAGTTAAAAAGGAGTCCCTATTACAGAGTAGTTAACTAACGCGTCTAGAGTAAGCTATATAGACTTACTATAAGGCGTAATAGTCTACCCTATAGAGCTAGTTAAAACTAGCAGATAACTATATAGAAGTAGCTGTATTTACTTTGCTATATAATTACAGGAGCGTCTCTATTACTAGCTTACGTGCTGTTATAGTACTGTAAGGCGGTTTATAGTTAAAGGTAAGGGTAAAGGTAGGGTTAAAGTTAACATTAATAGTAGGGTTAGAGTTAGCATTAATGTTGGATTTAGGGTTAGAGTTAAAGTCAAAGGTGAAGTTAGAGTTAACGTTGAAGTTAAGGCTGAAGTTAAAGTTAGAGTTAACGTTAAAGTTAAAGCTAAAGTTAGAGTTAACGTTAAAGTTAAAGCTAAAGTTAACGTTAAAGTTAAAGTTAAAACTAGTGCTATTACTATAAAGTAGATGTAAGGGTAGGAGTTAAAGTAGCAACTGTAAGTAAAAGAGAGAGCACGCGCCTTTATATTTCTTTATACAGGACCCCCTGCCCCTTACTAGATAAAGGATACTAGGGCACCTTTTCTAGATATACTATAGACTTAGTAACCTGTCTAGCCCCTAATAATTAATTATATAATACTTTCCCCTGCAGTTATAACGCTTAACCTACCCCCTACTACTAGGTAAATAAACTTACCTAACTACTCTATTAGATGTGTACTAATAGAACACCCTTATAGGAACTCTAGCTTATGTATTATTAGTGCAGGGCTCTCTTAGGATAGTAACATAGCTCTTAGTACAGCCTTTTAGCTATTCTATAGCCTTAGCAGACAGATCTAATTAGGCTTACTAGCAACTATGCCTGCTTTAACACTCTGTTACTATAAACTACTATAAGGAATTACTACTATAGGCACTACTACTAACTACACGCATGTGCTATTAGCGCTAATAAGCCTATTACTATACATTACTGTAAGGAATTACTGCTATAGGCACTACTATAAACTACACGCGCGTGCTACTACTACTAGCAAGTCTATTACTATAAGTTACTATAATAAACCCTGCTGTAGATACTACTACTTACTACACCTGCGTGCTACTACTGCTAGCAAGTCTATTACTGTAAGTTACTGTAAGAAACCCTGCTATAGGCACTACTATAAACTACACCTGCGTGCTACTACTGCTAGCAAGTCTATTACTATAAGTTACTATAATAAACCCTGCTATAGATACTACTACTTACTACACCTGCGTGCTACTGCTGCTAGCAAGTCTATTACTGTAAGTTACTGTAAGAAATCCTGCTGTAGGCACTACTACTTACTACACGCGCGTGCTACTGCTGCTAGCGAGTCTATTACTATAAGTTACTGTAAGAAATCCTGCTGTAGGCACTACTACTTACTACACGCGCGTGCTACTGCTGCTAGCAAGTCTATTACTATAAGTTACTGTAAGAAATCCTGCTATAGGCACTACTACTTACTACACCTGCGTGCTACTGCTGCTAGCAAGTCTATTACTATAAGTTACTGTAAGAAAATCCTTAAGATCTAATAGTTTATATAGTACGTATATATATTCTAATAGACTATATCTAGACTATCTCTTAGCGTCTATCCCTAGGGGTATAGTACTACTATTAGTGTCTGTTAGGATATTATTATCTACCCCTTAGGGGTAGGAGTATTAGATTTAATTTATTAGTATTATATCCTATTACCTAAATTAGTACTATATAGTGTGCAACGTGTAAATCTAACCTCTATAGAATACCTTTTCTTATTATATTGCGTGTATATTGCGTATATATTAATTTCTTATTATTACATATTACTAGGGTTATATTATACGCTCCTCTGCCTATTAGAATGCCTGCTACTAGTGTTAGTTAGCGTACTTAGCATGCTTAGAGGCCGTTTAAGGTTAGAGTTAATCTACCTTAATCCTCTTAGCGTATATCTCTACCTTAGGCCTCTTAGTATATATTAAAATAGCAGCGCAGAAATAGAAAGGGTAAGGCCCCTTATACGCGTACGCTACGCAATACCTTTAAGGCTACTTAGCCTATAGTTAACGCCTAACTAGAGTCCCTATTTATACTAGAGGAAGGAGATAATAGGGACAACGCTAGGGATATTAACGCAGAGGACCTAAATCTAGAGGTTAATAATATAGATAAGGATATAGGTAAGGCGCTTCTAAGCCTTACAGGCGCGGCTAACGCGTTAGATAAGGTAATTAAGGAGGAGGTAATTAAGGAGGAGGTAATTAAGGAGGAGGAGGAGGAGAAGGAGGAGGATAAGGACGCGTATATACTTAAATCTCTGCGCAGAACGTTAGCTAGAAGGTTAAAATTAATAAGATTACTACTACTACCTACTAATAAGCCTAAGGATCTAGTTATAGACATTTACTAGCGCGCCTGTTAGGGTAATATAGAGAAGAATCCTATCTATAACGCTTTTAATATAGACTCGCAATACCTAATTGCAATATTTAATAAGTAGGCCTTCTAGGAGTAGGTAGATAAGGTAATAGATAATTAACGCCCTTAGCGCGTTGTTTTAAGTATTATTACCGCAACTATATACTACTTAAAGCAGAATAAGTAGTCGCAGCCTGTTTAATTATTAAGAAGGGGAGACAAGTATAGGTAGACAAAGGTAATAAACCTAGCGTATTAGTTATTTAAGGATAGAGGCTTACTAATCTATATTAATTTTAACCTAGTGCTTATAGGGGAATTAATAATATTATTAACTTAACAGCCTTATATTATTATTAGCTCTTGCCCTTGCGCCCTAGTTATAATAGTAATACTTAAACACGGATTAGCTAACGTTATATAATTAGAAGTTGCCGCAGAGGGCCCTATACTTGCTATTAGGGATACAAATTAATGCAACTTAGGCACCTACCTTTACTATAAAGGTACCTATTAGGTAGCGCGTACGCTAGGCCGCCTAGCGCGGTAAGATAATTACTACTGCGTTAATAGCTAAATACTCGCAATATAGGCAGCAGATATATTAGAAAATTATTATACAGTAGAGAGGCTGTTACCTTGCGTAGAGCTCGCGTTAATTTAATATAAGGATTAACGCGCGGCGGAGGCGCAGAAACAAGGTAGAAGAGGTAGTAGAGGTAGTAGAGGTAGTAGAGGAGGTGATAAGGGTGGCGATATTAAAAATCTAACTAATATCTAACAGCAGATACTACACAAGCTTTAATTAATTAATTAATAATTAACTTAATTACTGTATCCTTACTATTAACACGCCCTGTAGGCTCTACTGCAGTTATATCCCCTCCCTGCAAATCCTTACGTACCTACTTAAGATCCTACGCCTACGTAATAGGTACCTATTACGTTTAATAATTACTAGGAGATAGACATGCACACCTATAACTTTATGTAATATTAGATAGAGTAATTACCCTAGCTAGATAATATAATTACAGATATATATAACGTTGTTTGCAGAGAGTAACTATTTAATATTAATTAACTATAGGATCCTTCTAACGCTGGCGTTATAATAGATATATAGACAAAATACCTATAGAGATTACCTATAGAGCTATTAGCCCTGCGAGACGCTATAAATTAATAGTAACACTAATATAGAGGCCTTACAGCAGCTAATTAGGAGGTTATACAGGACTATATACGTATATAAGATAGGGCACCTAATAAGGCTAATAATAATTAAGAAGACGTAGGGTAATAGGGTAATTGTTGCATAATTATTATATAAAAGCATAGTGTTTTTACTATAAGTTATCTCTATCTACCTACGCCCCCGCGTTTCTATATAATAATAACGCTGCATTAACTATTATATTACGTTAATTAATTTACTAACTCCTGTTTAGTTATTATATGCTGTTATATCTAATTATTTATCGCGTTGCGCTGCTGCTTATGCGCGTTTTTAAAAGGTCCTAATAACTTTAATTTCTATCGCACAGACTGTATTTTAACTACCTACCCTACTATAATATTATATACGTACGCAACTACATTACTATATTACTTAAACTAATATCTATAGTATTAGAAAAAGCCTTATAAGTCCCTGTAACAATACTAAGAGACTGCGTAATTTAAGAAATAACTATAGTTTAGCTAGGTCCCTATCTTAATATCCTAATTATTCCTCCTTAGCCAGCTCTTTAACTAATAGAAGGATTGCTTAATTAGGTTGTAGTTAGGTAAGTACAGTAGCAAATACTTAAGGATAACTCCAGCCTAATTACAAAGCTTACGTACTTAAGGAGATTAATAGATAGACGCGTTATCTAATATAATACTTAAACAGGGCAAAGGATATTAATTATAATTAGCTAGGACCTAGTATTATTAATATAATAATTAAGTACGGCAACAGATATTAATTATAATTGCCTAAGGATATCTATTGCAATTACAATTGCCTAAGGATATTAATTACAGTTGCCCCTTACCTAATACTGTAAGAAATGCTTAAATATCTTAGTAGTAATTAATCCTTAATATATTATATAGGCTATATACCCGTTAATTATTATTACTAGGAGTAAGCTCTACCTCTTAGAGCGTTTAACAGAGTAGGAGGCTGCGCAAGGCCTATTTACTAGAGCCTACCTACGCCTCCTATTGCCTATACGTTTGTTAGCTGCTAACTTGTTAATATAAATAATTTAATTAGGCCTCTACCCCTAAAGGCGCGCCTACTAAGTTATTAATATCTTAATTAGGCCTCCCCTTTAACGTGCCTGCAGAGTTGTTAACACGTGCCTTAAATACTTAGCAGAGAGGCTTACTACGCTTACGCGCGGATTATTTAGCTACCTTATAACTCTATCTAATCTCTGCTAAGAATCTCTATATAGTTAGGTAGCTTATATTAAGGGCAAACTTATTATATAGGAAGCTTTAGAGCTTATTTAAATATAAGGTCTTTTAGATAGAGATATACTTAATTAGCGCCCGCTTGTAGATATCTAATAGGTAAGGCTCTAGGCCAGGCCGTATTTAATATTAAGATAGAGGATAGGGCAATCCGTACGCGCTAAGGCTCCTCTGTATTCCCCTGATATAATCCCGCGTAACGCCAAGCTCCCTAGATATCCTACGTTGCGAGTAATTAGCCTCTAGCCTTATTAACACCTTACTAAGTATTACTAGCTTAAGCTAATTACCTTTATAGCCCTCCTTTTAATTGCTTGCGAAGCAAGTAATTTACAATTATTCAGGCGTTTAAAACTTAAGAAAGTACATAAGCTAATTAGTTAATAAAAACAACGCTAGTAAGTAATACAGGCTCTGTAATTAGTTGTTTAAAAGGTAGGTAACGTAATATTAGGAAAACCTAATATTTGTGCTAACATTAAGCTCCTTCTAAAAATAATAAATACGCCTATTATTACTTATACATATACGCCTTTCGCTCCTTTACTATATCCTTACGTAAACGTATCCGCAATAATAAGTAACTAACGCCCTAACTATTCCTAGTAGGGATATTCTTATAATACTTATACTCTACTGCTAACCTATTAATTAGTTAGCTGTAACAACACGCTTAATCCTATAACTAATAAGTTTAAGAATAAAAAGTAGATAAAAACATGCGTAAACTGCTAGAATATTAGCCTTAGGTTACACTATATAAGCTCTATAGGATACTACCTAGTAAACTAAAGCCTCTAGAGGAGCCCTGCTAGCAGGTAATATTATTTTACTACTAACTCTTTTCTTATAGAAACGCAAACCTACTGCAACACCTCTAATTAGCTCTTCTGCCTCTAAATAACTCCTAGCGTCTCTGTCTCTGCAGACTCTAACTTTATTAGGAAATTAAGGTCTCTAGAGGCTCCTTCTATCTTTCTTACAGTAAACAGCTCCTATAACTACAGCAGCTCCTATAACTATAGCAGCTACGTTAAATCTATAGGTAAAGTCTAGCCTTAATCCTAGTATTAGCTATAGATTATAACCTGCTTTATCTGTACTAAATCTATAACGTGCTCCTACTATTACTAGACTTCCTAGCTTTGCCTAACTAACCCTTAGTTCTATAGGACGTACTAGATCTGTATAGCGTAGGGATATTCTATTTACTCTATAAGGCCTCTATAGTAGTAACACACCTAAATAAGCAGCAGGGCAAAAGAAGATACTTAACGTCTAACGCGAAAACTAGCTATTAAGGCGTAAAGGTGTTAAAGTTCCGCCTACGCTATTACTATTACACTTCTTACAGTTTCTATTATTAAGCTTATTAAGTATTCCTTCTAATCTCTTACCCCTAAGCTCCTTATTACTCTAAGTTGTTACTCTATAGAATATTAACAAAGGAGCTAATCTAGATGTAGGCCTACCTATGCCTTACGCAATACTATTAAACCGCAGGCGTAGTTATAGTAATTTAGTAGTAACTAATTAGTCTTAGTTAAGGACTCCTTCTCTAATTACACTGCGTGTATTAATGTTTATCTGCAATAAATACAATGTACCCTAATTAACTAATTAACTATACATTCTAGCAGGTAACGTTTGTTACTATTGCGTACTAGGTATAATATAGTATAATATAATAATAGCTAAGGAGTATTATTAGTACTTTAGTTATAGAGACAAACAGCCTTATTAGACCTTTTTTAAGGACGTTAATAGTATAGGTAGAGAAGAATTTAACTCTTACGCTAGTTATAGGCGTAGTTCTACTAGTTCTTACACCCTTAGTTGCTCCTCTTACACCCTTAGTTGCTCCTCTTACACCCTACGCAATCCTAATTAGGCTAATTTCTATTTGCTAGATTATAGTCTAATATTATCCTAGTATAGTTCCTTATAATTACATGCGGAAGTTAGGACTTAGAGACCTTAGCCAGGCCCTGCAGCGTGTTAACGTTAGATAAACCTAGATAGTATACTAACTCCTAATCCTACGCTTAACTTATTATCTAAGGATTAGCTTAAGAAGCCTGCTCTTACTAACCGCGACTACTAACTCTTACAGGATTTCTATAAAAAGCTTAATAAGGATATTATAGAGACCTATAACTGTTGCAAGGAGCGTTAGTTCTATATAGGCTTAAATAATAATAACATCTATACTACCTATGTAAAGATTAATAAAGACCTTAATAAAGATAAGCTATATCTATTTAGTACTAGTAATAATCTTAACCCTAGCAGTATATCTAATTATCTTTAGCCTCTTACTTAGATTAAGGAGATGCTTATTATCCGCGTCTAGTGCTTTATTAAAGTGCGTTAAGTCTAGGGTGTATAATACAAATACTAAGGCTATATTTATAACTTTCTATTAAATATAGCTAAGGTCTATAATTACCTTCTGCTGTTACTAGCTAATCTAGATATTATTATACTTTAGCTAGCTAATTCGCGTAATAATCTACGCATAGAGCAACAGTTTTAACGTGACTATTACGTATGCTGCAGGGTTATTAAAGAGTAGCTCTACTATCTCTAGGCTAATCACCCTAGTTACTCTAGCATTACTATTAACTCTAAGAGTCTTAAAGCTCTACTAGAAGATAGTAACGTAGAGGACAAATTTGCTACTTAGGAGTTAGATGCAGAGACTATAATTAATTACTCTAACATTAATCCTAATAACGCCGCAGATAATAAGCTTGTACCTAATATTAGCGCAATACTAGATCTTTATGCTAAGAATACTAAATTAGCAATCCTCTATGCACAACTTAATACTGCTAGTATTACTATAGGTTATTAGCCTTATTATGCTGCTTATATTAGCATGCCTACTGCAGAACGTACTCTAATCTTAGAGTTTAATAAATTATAAGCGCTCCTTAGTTAGACTTTCCCTTCCCTTTATCTAAAGGGTGCTGCTAAGTTTATTAACCTACAAATCTAAGATATTAATTACCTAGAGTATATTAGACATCTAATGCTCTATAAAGATAGCTAATTTGCTTAGTACCCCTGCTTTTAGTATATAGCTTTTAATACTATTATACGCAAATAGATTAATAAGCGTGCTAGCTATTTTGTTAAACAGCGGTCCCTATAAGAGTATTGCGAGTATATAATTAATAATCTTTAATAGGCGTTTTAGGATAACTCTCCTAAATCTAAGGTAATCCTTAAGTTAATTACTTGCTATTCTAAAGCATTGCGTAGCACTAATCCTTATTAGAATAGCTAGTTACGTATTCTTAAAGCTACTATTTAACAGCTTAGTTATCCTACACTATTCCTTACCTTCTTAGCTGCAGACTACTATTAGGATTCTCTTATAAAGCATATGCTATAATATACGGAGTAGCTTAGAGAGACTCTAAATAATTGCATCTATATTACTTGTTAGGCTGTAATAGACAATCCTGCTATTATTGCTTATTACTTCTATTATTGCTTAAAGGTGTTCTTTAATAAGATCTTAAAGCCTAAATTTAACATTATAGATTCCTGGCACTAGTATAAATAGCAATCTTAAGGGAGTACCTACAATTACAGTTTGTTTTAGTTAGATAGTGCTCCTAATCCTAATAACTATCTGCTTAGTCTAGAGCTAAAACAGTAGCTAGCTAATTTCTAGGGTATTTACATTACCGCTATTAACCCTAAGCCTACTTAGGGCAACTAGCAGGCGTATAAGGAGCGCTCTCCTATATCTATTATAGGCAAGGATACACTAAACACCTTTAAGGTACTGTTAGAGCTTGTAAATTAACTATAGATGCACGTATATAGTAATACTTACTGTATGCGTATTATTAAGGGTACTAGACAATAACTATAACCTAGGGAGTATTACTTCTATATACTAGATAATTTACAGGATTATATAATTATTAGGCTAACTCCTAGCTGCTTATTTAAGCGGTTTCTTCCCGCGCGCAATAACAGTATAATTAACAAGTACAACTAATTATTTACTATATCCTAGATAGCTAATACTAACATATCTCCTTATATAAGCAAAAAGGCTGTTTAGGATTATATTAGCAAATACGCAGGAAAGTGCGAGACTAAGTCTCTAGGGTACTAGGCAATAGTAGAGCATCTTATACTGTTTGTTAATACTAACATGCTATATTAGTCTTTTATAACAAAGCTTATAAATAAACTTATTAGGGACTAGGATTACTCTGCCTAGGAGGTGTGTTATATACTCCTAGACCTACTATTAAGCTTGTCCTTACGCACTGTTATTAATGTAGACCTGCGGCTAGAGAATACACAACTACATCTCTATTATCTTAAATAGGGAGAAACTTAGAAAGGTAAGTTACTACTAATAAAGTATAAGGAGCGCTCTAAAGATAAGATAGATAGGTTGCAGGATATTCTATATATTACATTTCTTAAATTACATACTTACATATTACCCTATAAGAATTAGCCTAGGGCATAGGAGCGTGTACTTAACGTCTATCTGCAGTATAATCCTAAGGACGTAGATAACTATAGCAGGGCAAAACTTATGCTTTATTATCTATTTTATAAAGTTAATAACCTGCTGTATATTCTAGAAATTAGCATAGATAAGCTATGTAACAACTTTGCTATAGCATATAAGTTTTGCTAGGGATATTATAATTATTCCCTAGAGCCTAATAGGTTAGATAACGTAGAGATTAAGCTAGAGGAATTAGTCTATAAAGACGCCCTAGATAATCCTAAAGATAGTAATAACATTAATGCTTCTTTTAGAGAGCTTGCACGTTAACTCCCTACGCGTGCTGGTGCTAATCTAGATATTAAGGATTGCCTTAGAGGTCGTCTTCTTAATCTTTAAGCTAATTAGACTAATTGCATTAGGAACTATAATGTCTATCTAGACTAGTAGAAAGAGTAGAAGACTAATTATCCTATTGCTCTGCAGGTAGTTACAGCGTCTACTCCTAATAATCTTCTGCTAAAACAACGTCTTATTAATAACACTATTATTACTTATTATTAAGATATTCTTTTAGGCTTTAAGCTAGATTAACTACTACTTAATGTAGATAGCAAAGGAGGTACTAGTAAGACGGTAGTTATTCGTGTTCTTTATATAGAACTTAATTGCATTACCTAGGAGAATAACTAACTATTACTAGTTATTTAAACAGCACTAATAGGTATAGCAGCTTATAGAATTAGTAGTTGTACTCTAGCCAGCCTTCTTTAGTTCCCTGTTAGAAAGGGCAGGGGGGTAAAAAACTATAAGCAGTTGTCTACCTAGAATTTAAGCTCCTTACAGGCAACTCTTAAAGGTACCTAGTATATTATTATTAATAAAAAGTCTATAATTAGTCTTATATAGCTAGACTAGATTAATCGCCGCTGCAGAGAGATTTAGCCAGAGTCTTTAGATCTTAACTTTGCAGGTATTAATATCCTCCTTTATAGCGACTTCTGTTAACTCCTACTAGTAGGTAATTGTGCCCTTTTTAGCACAAAGGCGACTTCTAACACTTCTTACATCTCTAGCATAAGATTATACTATTAGTTTAACAAAACTATTACCCTTACTTAGGTTATAAGACAGCAGGGCAATAATTATAAAGCTTAAGCCTTCTATCTAGTATTAGGTAATTTGCGCATAAACAAAGTTACTATAGCAGATTAGAAAGTCCTTACCTCTTACGTTAAATTAAAGGTTTTAGCTAAGGAGGCTGCACTATTTAATAACGCCCTCTACATATACGCTAAGAAGGATAAGGTTAATGCCTTTAATTATTAGCGTCTTAGGGAACTTAATAATCTAGTTATAGTTCTTAAAGCTAAATACACTAGTAGTAAACCTGCTAAAGATGCTAATACTAAGGAGGGTAGCAATCTCTATAAGACTCTCCTGTTATTAATTAACTGTTATATTATGCTTACTAAAAACATCTAGACGGAAAATGCTATAGTTAACAGGGCTGTTAGCATTGTTCGCGACATTATCTAGCATCCTAACACTACTAATTATTATAAGGAGGCACCTCTTGCTATATTAGTTAGTTTTAACAGTTATAACAGCCCTAAATTTATCCTAAACCCTAAGATAAACTAGAAACTTGTACCTATCTTCTAGTTAAAACGTAAATAGATAAAGATAGGTGTTACTAGTATATGCAGTAGGACTTAGTTTCTATTAACTATAGCGTATGCTATTACTATCTATAAAAGCTAGGGCATATTAGTAGATTAGGTAGTCCTTAACCTTTCTAGCAGAAAGGATTTTGCGCCTAGTCTTATATATATAGCCGTCTCCTAAGTTTAATCCTTATAAGGTCTTCTATTTAAAGAGCCCTTTAATTTTAAGCGTATTAAGTTTAGTTCTTATAAGACTATAATTATGCGTAATTCTGACTACGTTTAATAGGTTGCGTAAGAGATTCCTCTACCTAATAGGTCTCCTAATCTTCTTCTCTAGAGTTTGTATAGTTAACTTATAAGCATTCCTATCCTATAGTCTAATCCTTTACTATCTAAGCCTACGCTGTCTGCCTTACAGATCCCTTCTAGGTTCTTTAACTCTACTACCTCTAGAGATATCTACATAAGTAATTAGTTAGGCAACTCTAAGTAATTAGTTAGGTAATATATTATAAGTAGGTAGTTACCTAATAGAAAATTATTAGTTAAGTTATAGTAAATAATAATTGTGTAACGTTTAGCCCTAGCTTTTCTGTTAAGAGGAGTTATTTATATAAGAGCCCCTCTGCTCCTCTGTAGAGGAAGGAACACTAGGGCACCTTATCTGTATATAGACTTAGTAACCTCCCTAGTCTCTAATAATTAACTACTTCTTTACATTCTATACAGATTACTTTCCCCTACGTTTACAAAGTTTAATTTAAACTCTACTACTAGAAAAATAAACTTGCCTAACTACTCTATTATATATATCCTAGTAGGTCTCCTATGTAATAACTCTAGCTTATATATTATTAGTATAGGGCTCTCTCTAGATAGTGTTACGTTAGTCTATGTTATATAAGATTTAACTCCTACAAAACCTACATCTTAGCATTATTTTAGCTAAACTATAGGAGATAGGCTTTTATCTAATAAGAATTACTAGTAATTATACCTGCTTTAACTCTTACAAAACCTACATCTTAGTATTATTTCAGCTAAACTATAGGAGACGGGCCTCTATCTAATAAAGATTACTAGTAACTATACCTACTTTAACTCTTATAAAAGGGCACTAAGCTGTCTGTCTACACTAGTAATATACTATACTTAAGAAACCTTTTAAACGCGCACTAATAGCTAAAGAAGGTACTACATTTAGCTAAACGCAATATTAAAGGAGATAAATCTAGGACTAGCTTACTACTTCTTCTATGTGCTCTAGTGCAAATTAACGCCCTAAAGAAGGTGCTATAGCTGTATTTAGCTAAACGCAATATTAAAGGAGACAAGTTTAAGACTAGCTTACTACTTCTTCTATGTGCTCTAGTGCGAATTAACGCCCTAAAGAAGGTGCTATAGCTGCATTTAGCTAAACGCGATATTAGAGGAAATAATTTTAGGGGGGGGGAGGGGGTTATCTGTCTACACTAGCAATATGCTATACTTAGGAAACTTTTTAAACATATATTAATAGCTAATAAAGGCACAGGGGTTATCTGTCTACACTAGCAATATACTATACTTAGGAAACTTTTTAAACACACATTAATAGCTAATAAAGGCATAGGGGTTGTCTGTTTACACTAGTAATATGCTGTAATTAAGAAACTTTTTAAACGCACATTAATAGTAATTTGTCTGTCCTCTTTTAGTTTATTAATAATCTATAGTAACACCTATTCTGCGCGAGCCCTTATAAGGTTTTAGATAGTATTAGAGCGTGCCTTTTCTTTATGTGTGGCCTGGCGAACATGTTTATTTAAATCTGTAAAGTTCCTATTAATAGCAAGTAGTATAGTAATAATTAGGACTAATAGAGTCTGTAAAGCCTGCATTATTATTTTTATAGTGCACAATCTAACGCACTTTATTAAGAGAGGATAGTAGCTTTTAGCTTATGTTTTATAGCCTCTTCTATCTCTTGCGCGCGTTATTTAATAAAGGCAAGCTACTAATAGATAGGTAAGAGGGGATAGATAGGTTAAAGTTAAGTTATAAGTTATAGTAGAGGCGCTGTCCCTCTATTAATTATTATAGATAATTATTAAATAGACCTACTACCTAGTATTATCCTAAAGGAGAACTAGACCCCGCGAAGGGCTAGCTTACAGGCGCGTAGTAATAACTCTCGCTAATAGGTACTAGAAATTACAGGCTGCCCTTAAAACTATAATAGTAGGCCCCTCTATAATATAAACTACAAGAAAGCTCTATTTTGCTATAGAAGGGGCTAGTGCGCAAAGTTGCAAGGCGTAAACGCGCTCCTTAAAGCTACTGCTTTAGACTATTAAGTAACTAAAAGATTAACTCTTAGGTTTTTCAAAGTAGTTATTCCCCTAGTTACTACAGCGTGAATAACAAAAGCTACCTACAGCATAATAAAATCCCCTAGTTACTACAGTATAAATAATAAAAGCTATATATAGTATAATAAAATCCCCTAGTTGCTATAGTGTAAATAATAAAAGCTACACACAGTATAATAGAATCCCCTAGTTACTATATTAAGAATAACAGAAGCTACCTACAGATTCTCTAATGTTTTTTTATTAGTCTAATAACGCAAAGTTATTAGATTTCTCTTGCCTATAATAGACGCGCTAACTAGAGTTAACATAGCTTGCTGCTACCCTAAAGTTAAGATTATCTAGTAAGAAACTTTATAGCCTTTAAATTGCTACTATATATTGCACGCTAAATAAGGCGGAAGAAGCCCTTAGTTACTATAGTGTCGCCTACTAAAAGAGCCTAAATTACTAGGGTATTATATGCTAAATAAGCCCTTAGTTACTATAATCCAGATCTAGATCTAGGTCTAGTCTAGTCTAGTCTAGTCTAGTCTAGTCTAGTCTAGCTCTAGTCTAGTCTAGTCTAGTCTAGCTCTAGGTGTAGTGTAGCTAGCTAGGTAAGGTAAAGGTTAAGCTTCTTAAGGAGGAGGAGGAAAAGGAGGAGGAGGGAGGAGAAGAGAAGAAAACTTAGCTTGTAGTCTGTAGAAGGCTTAGGTAATAAGATTAACGTTAAGTTGCCTGCGTTTTATAAGTATTATAAGGGAGGAGAGGACTTACCTTCTAGTCTATAGATAGCTTAGGTAG
>MU005765.1:4397278-4431540 GCA_010093715.1 Pleomassaria siparia CBS 279.74 | reverse complement strand
CTACTATAAGTATAAACCTAATATAAGTTTACACCTATAGTAGTATAAGCTTACTATAAGTCTAAGTCTATAGTACGTCTAAATGCACAGTAACCTAGACTTATAGTATGTCCTAATACATAGTAAGCCTATAATAGCACGTGCACACACTAGCTAACTATAACTAATATAACTACATACTAATATAGTTACTAATGCGTTTATAGTAAGGTAAAGCTTATAGTAAGTCTGTAACAGCGCCTTACCTACTAATATACTGCAACTAATACGCTAGCTAATAATTATAGGTATTAACAGATCTATAGTAACGCAGGACTTATAGTAATATATAACCTATAGTGTGCCTATAATAACTATTCCTACTACTATTACACCGCGACTAATATACTAGGCTAGTAATAGTAGGTGTCTATAGGCCTATAGTAACACAAAATTTATAGTAAGTCTGTAATAATACTTCTCCTACTATCCTACTGCAACTTATATATACTATAGTAGGTAACCTACGCCCTTATCTAAGATAAAGTAGACGTTATAGTAGATATATAAAGAAAGAGGCAGATAAGGATAATACAGCCTATACGCTGCTAAGACTTCTCTTTATTATCTGCAAACATAAAATAATAATAGATCCCCTCTTACTTCTACCTTACTAACTCTACCTTACTTTATAACCTACCTTCTACTACCTCTACCCTATATCTACTACTTACACTCTATACCTACTTTACTACATATACTCTACTACCTCTACCTCTAATTTGCAAACTACGCGTAATTAATACTCTAACGCTGCAGATAAAGACCTATACAGCGTACCTATACTGCGTAAGATAGTTCTAGAATACCTAAGGTATATATATCCTACTCTACTAAACAGAGTGCGCAGTATATTAACGCTTGTTAAATAGTTTAGTAGCCCTAGTAGTAATACAGTTATAATAGCGGGCTCTACTAAAAGACAGAAGGGTAGGAAGTCTATAAAGGCTAATAACTAGGGTAACAGAAATATAGACCTATTATTAACCCCTAGGACTCTAGAGTAGTTTGCAAAAGAAGCAGCTACTAACCTAAAAGGCAACATGCTAATAAAAACGCTAAAATAGGGATTTAGGTTAGATAATATTATGCAGGCAATAATTACGTCTATAACTAAAGAAGCTAAGTAGGACCTAATACTGCTTAACAGGGTAACGTACTCTACCTAGGGCAGTAAATTTAAGGCAGCTAAAAAGGCTGTGTTAGATGCTGTTACTAAAGACGATACTTTTACTCCCTACTTTAATAAGCTGCTGCCTAAATAGAAGGATGCTGCGCTTAATAGTCTTTAGACGTTTGTTAACAAGGATATAAGGGGGAACCCTAACTTCTACAAACGTAACAAACGTAGCAAACGTAGTAGAAGTATTAAGAATAAAACTAACAACAAATTAAGGCTAATAACGCTAGTAAAGCAGTCTAGATAGGGCTCTACCGCTTTAAATAGGAGCGCTAGGGCGACAGCACTGTCTCGCCTAAGTCTCTTTAACACAGCCGCTAAGCCCTTGCCGTTAACAGCCCTACTGTTCTTATTAACGCGGATAAACTTCTTTATCTTACTAAATAGGTACTAACTCTTCTTGCTAAGAGTATCCTTTATAATTAAGGCAAAGTATAAGGATATTATTAGCTGTTAGATGCAGGGCAAGATAAAGCACAGCAGCTTAGACTTTAACGTCTTTTACTATAAGGTTAATAGTAGTCTGCTTACTATGCGCTAAGTTAGTAAGGATTTGCAGCTAGATTAATATAATATGTAGGACGTAACTATACTACTCCCTATTAAGGTCTTAATAGATAAGACACTAGTTAACGCAGGGCGCAACGCATATCTTATAAATAAATAGTAATAGAACTTTATAATTATATACTATCTAGTTACTAAAGAAGGTAGTACAGACTATAATAGTAGATCCTACGCGCTAACTAGGTATATAGATAATAACTTTAGGCAGTTCTATAACGCAGTTTATAAGGGGGATATAGCAGAGAGGGAGATAATCTTACGCAAACTACACTCTAAGCTCCTAGGTAAGGCGTATATATTACTATAATTTACTATAAATCTACTAACTACGCGTGTACAGATAACCTAACTATATAGGGCCTAACTAGTCTAGGCAAGGCAGAGACGCCCCCTTATAGCCCTAGCCCTAAACCTGCAGGTAAGGCGCACGTATTAATGTAATCTACTGTAAATCTACTAATAATACAGCGCACAGACTAACTAATAATACCTACCTAGCTAGTTAACACACACGGGAATAACTATAATAAGCGGGAAAGAGCTAAGCAGAGGAAGCAGACTAAAGACAAGCTAATTAAAACACTTAAGGCCTAGCAGAAGGCCTACCTAGACTAGATCTAAGGCTACAACGTTAATATTATAGAATAAAAGGATAAGGCAGAGATAGAGGCAATACGCCTGTAGGTTACCTTAAAGCTGCTTTTATTATAGTAATAGTAAGACTAATATAAGGCTAGGGCAAACGCGCAAATCTTAATAGACGTTACTATAGTAGCCTCTTATATATTAGAACGCAACTATAGATAGGCTGTTATACTCTTTAGTATAGATTTTAACGTACTTACTATATTATATAAACTTATACTATACCTAGCTACGTAGAAGCTCGCACTAGGGGCTAGACTATACGCACACTAGTAGTTAAGCCTATCTAAAATGCTATTCTAGAGCATAGAATTAGGCAGGGGCGTAGATAGCTTATTAATAGGTATAGGTAAAACCTACTCTACTATAAGCTATGCAATACTTAAATACTAGATTATTTGCCTACAGTAAGCTGTAAAGCTTTCTAGGGAGAAAGGTCTTAAGGGTAAATACTACCCTAAGGACTATAATATAGAGAATAACCTATATCTATTATAGGCGTTAGCCCTACTACTATATTCTTATTCTTAAACTAGCCCTATACACCCTTTAAAGGCGAAGATGCAGAGCAGACCCGCCTTTATATACGTACTTACCTAGACTAGAGGAGAGTAGGTAAAATACCTTAAAGACCTTCTTACTAATGCGCTAATCCTATTAGACGCCTTTATACTATTGCAGATCTAGGTAGACTATAATAATACGCTGTTAATTATAAAGAAATAAGCATTAAGAGGTCTTATATAAGAATAGGAAGAATAGGTAGTTAAGGTTACTAAACTTAATAAGGGTAAACTAGAGCACTAGTATAGTATAGGCTCTAAGCGCCTCTAATATTACAAGCACGCAGTTATACGTAAGATACTGCTAGACAACTAACAGCTGTTCTATAGACAGCTAGATTTTAGGGTAGTAACTACTTAATAGAAAGTGTAAAAAGATAAGGATAGTAAACTAGCACTACTAATACTAATATATAGCTATGCTTAAACTTACAGAGTAGGCCTTATAGAGCTGCCCCTATTAGATATAATATACTAATATACAGGCTATGCTGCAAAATAGTATATTATACTTATAACGCCCTAAGTTATAGCTAACTATATTACTAGCTATATCTACTATATACAAGCTACTGCGCTAAGGAAGAAATTTCTAGAGCAGGCTAGCTTAGGCTGCGTCCTAGACTGTTTGCTGTTTATATAGGATAAGGCCTATAATTACTAGAATAAGAGTATAACTCTAAGGACTATAGCTAGTCTATAGAACTATAAATAATCTATATCTACTTACTTCTATTACTAGATACTAAGTAGTATAATCTGTAAAAACAGCCTAGCTACTCTAGCTAACTATATTAGACTTCTACTTTCTAGGGCGCCCTAGGCTAATAGGTATAAAGCAGTTAAAGGAGATATAGTCCCTAATAAGGAGACGTAAACTAAGTACCTCTAATTCCTATCTACACAGGCACATAAAGCCCTAGGGGTAGAGGATAACCTAAAGGCACTTAGACCTTATATAAAATTCCTCTAGGACTACTAGTTAACCTTATCTGCCCTTACTAAAAGCTAGACTCTAGATATAATTATACGTACGCCTGCGTTTAGGACGTTTACGCAGACCTTAGCAGAAATTATTAAGGTATTTATTATTAAGAGGGACTAGGACACCCTGCGCCTGGACGGAAAGCCCTTACTAGAAACTGTAAATATTACTATTAATGAAGATACTATAGCACTTTAATACAGTAATAACAACGCTAACTTCCTAATAAGGCTAATAACAGACCTTAATAAGGAGTAAGATATATAATACTACAACGCAGTAATAAAGTAGAAGCGTAACCTAGGAAATAAGCTAAAGCCTAAAAAAAGAGAACGCTTAGCTTTCTCTAGGTACTATAATATTATGCTAGCAAGCACTACGCCTAGTCTAGTGCAATAGCTAGCGCGTAATAAGAAATATAACAGCCTCTACGCAGATAATATTAGGATATAGTTAGATAATCTAGCTACTTTGCTACTATATAAGGACTTTAATAAGATTATTAAGAGTAATAAGAAGTAGGTAGAGCTTATAAGGTACGTTGCCTACCTAGAGTTAACTAATAAGACAGGTAAGTAATTAGATAGTATAAGGAATAAATGCATAATAGGTATACGCCTACTAGTAATTAGGCACCTATACGTAATTATAAGTTTATATTAATACACATTAAGTATACATAGTATACAGCCTAGCTAATAATAGTAGGGACTAGCAAAGTATTTTAGCAAGAGTTATTATAAGACTAAGGATAAGGCAGTAATTAAAAACTAAACAGTAATAACTATCTACGCTAGGATAAGCTAACAGACGCGCACACAGTATATTAACGTCTTTAATACGTTAGTATTAAAGACTTAATACTTTATGTATACTGTTAACGTGTTAGCAGAGGGCGTAAACATAACTAGCGTAAATTACGTTATTATAGTTAATACACACCTACAGTCTAACAAACTTAAACAGTTTAAGGCACGTCTAAACTAATTTAGCTAGCTTAAACTAACTATCTATATATAATAGTACTAGAACACGCGCTCCCTAATAGACGTTAACACTATATACTACTAGAAAAATAAAAAGCTTGTTAATAATAACGTGTTATTAAGGTTACAGGCTAATAGTAAGGTGTCCTTAATAGTACTAGGCAATAGCAACGTAGAGATAGATAATAGTAGTAATATGCTAGAGGATAAGAACAACTATGTGTTTAACGCGCTATATAATATTTAGTAAGCATAGAGGGTGCCTTAACTTATAGTAATATATCTTAGAACTTAGACATAATAATAGTACACACTAAATAGTATCTTAAAACACATAGATAATACACGTAATTAGAGTAACTGCAAGCTTAAGCAGATATACGCTAGAATCTACGTAGGCATAGTGTAATATATACGTTATATATAGCACTATATTAACTAGAAGTCTCCTTAACTGCATAACACGCATTTACATATGTAAGGATATATATAGTAAATTATAGTAAGGCAGACCCTTATATAACCTAACTTAAACTAGCGTATATATAGGCATATTACCTAACGCATTCTTATAGTAGGCAGATAGGATAAATATAGTAAATTACAGTAAGGATAGCCCTTATGTAACCTAACTTAAACTAGCGTATATATAGGTATATCGCCTAATACATACTTATAGTAGGCAGATAGGATAAATATAGTAAATTATAATAAGGATAGCCCTTATGTAACCTAACTTAAACTAGCGTATATATAGGCATATTGCCTAACGCATCCTTATAGTAGGTAGATAGGATAAACATAGTAAATTATAGTAAGGATAGCCCTTATGCAACCTAACTTAAACTAGCGTATATATAGGCATATTACCTAACGCATCCTTATAGTAGGTAGACAGGATAAATATAGTAAATTATAGTAAGGAAGGCTATTACGCAACCTAACTTAAACTAGCGTATATATAGGCATATTACCTAACGCATCCTTACAGCAGGTAGATAGGGTAAACATAGTAAATTATAGTAAGAAAAGGAAGGCTCTTACGCAACCTAACTTAAACTAGCGTATGTATAGGCACTTTAGCTCTAACATGCGCACACGTATTCTTACTAATAAATTATTATAGCGTAATGCTGCGCAGCTAAGAGCGCTAAAGCAACTCTTACTATACCTAAACTACTATTAATAACGCGCATATAAAAGGGCATATCTAATAGCAGGTGTAATATAACTAGCTTATCTACTACTAGCAACCCTACGCGTTAAATATATAAGAACACACATAATAATGTCCTATAAGCTGCAACTATAAATAGTAATAGGGACGTAAATAATATACTAGATATAATAAATATAATATAACATAACCTATAATACTAGAGGGAGATATACTAGCTAATAGAGTAATATTATACACTACTAGAGAAAACAGAAGTATTTACCTATATTACAGCCTAATTTGCCTACCCCTATAAATCTATATTGCGTACTGTAAAACTAACATAAAGCACGTTAACCTATAGGGGCTAGCTAATGCTGTAATAACCTAGCTAGACGCGCAACTACATATAACGCTAGAACGCACACTTACCTAGAATATAATAGTTACTAAGAACTAGCTAGAGAGGTAAGATAAGTTACTATATTATTACTATAAAACTACTATAAAAAGAGTAATTAGAGTAGGCACTTATTAAACTTGCTATAGCATTAGTATTAGGGCATAATATAAATATAAATCCCTAGAGTATTATATAATATAGATTAACGGACGCAGGGAGGTATATATAGGGTGCACACAGGCCTATTAGTATAGTAGTATCTACTACCTATTACCTAACTATAGTTAACTACTATTACTAATACCTGTTTATGCTACTCCTAATTATAGACGTCGCGACGGTATTAATACAGAGGAGTAATAGGCAATCTAACAGTACTATAAAAAGAACCTGCTGTTAAAACTAAAGGCGCTTGCTAAATAGGCGTCTGCTTAGTTCTGCTGCTGTATATCCTAATTAACTATATCTAACAGTCTTAGCACAAATCGCGCTAGCGTAAGTAATAATAACTTCTACCTAAGTATCTATTAAGTTAAGTATATAGGCAACCCTAAGTAGCTAGAGCTTAAGGCTGCGTTGTTTAAGTAGCATATGCAGTTGTAGTTAATAAGGTGCCCTATTATAGATAAGTAGAGGGCGTATAGAAGAGCGTAAATTAACCTGTTTAAGTACTAAGTAGTTGTACGTAGAACATATAATATAAGAGACTGTAAAAACGCTATAGTAGAGGCTTCTAAGCTGCGCTAGCAAGCTAATGCCTAGGTTTTTAAGTAGATATATATAATATTATTAGAAGCGCAACATAATATAGAAGGTAGGGCAACATAGTAAGGCTCTATTAGCGCTAATATAGGCAGATAAGGTAGAGGATAGGATAAGTAAGCTAAGGGAAAAGACTTAAAGCTATGCGCGTTAAGATTACTATAATATAGATAAGGCTACGCTGTTCTATAGGCTAACGCCTAAATAGACTCTTATAATAGGAGCTAAACTAGAAAAGAGAGAGGAAATAAAACTTACTATAACTCTCTATTATAACGCTAATAGCAGTAATAAGTTAGACCCCTAGTTTATTAGTAAGGTAAAGAGCCCTTACGCTCTTAGTAGCAAAGATAACCTAGTAATTACTAATTTACCCTACGTATACTATAGTAATAGGAAGGCGTAGATAACCTATATAATAATAGTAGAATAGTTACGCTAGTTTAATGTAAAGATAGCTAGGAGAAGGGTCCTATTACTCCTAGATAGCTTCTCTGCGCATAAGAAAACAGTATAGTTGTTATTAGAGGAGTAAGAAGGGCTGCAGAATACAGCGTAAGTAAGCTAGGAGCAAAGCATTAGCAGAACCTAGGATAATCTTAATACCCTAGCACGTAATAGCCCTATAGTATTATTTCTTACCTTTATAATCTAAGGTTCCTTCCTTAGACACTATATAATTCCTACACGCTAACTAGTATACAGGGTTAAGTTCTTCCTCCTAGATAATACCCCTTTCTACTAGCCCTGCACTAATAGTATTACTGTAAATTAGAAGCTCCTTTACTAGTAATACTAGCTAGAGTTTATAGTGCGTCTGTTACTCCTTAACTAGGATCCTATTTATAAGATAAATATCTACTATGCTCTCTGCTAGGGCTGCTAAGCCTAGAAAGACAACCTATAGAAGTAAAGTATATATAATTATTAGACCTATAATACCGTCTTCTAGGAATACTTTAGTCCTTAGCCTAAAGGTCTTAATTATAGCTACATTAAGTCCCTTACTACAGCGCTGCAGAATATAGGCGTTATCTACCTAGCTATAAATCTTACTTAGTTTATTAACCTAACTAATAAGGAGGTAATAGACGTAGACCTAGCTAACCTTATTAAGCACATCGTTATGCTGTTCGCCCCTAAGGATCTAGCTAGGGCGCTCCTGCCTATACCTTTGCACTAGTAGGTAATATTAGTACTAGAGACTCTAATATAGTATAAATGCTCTTAGAAGAAGACTATATACAAGAACTACGTTAAGCTACTAGAAGGCTACTTAAGCTAGGTATTACGTAGGGTAACTAAGGATACTCTATTTAGAGTAAGGCAGACTCTAATTTACTACTACTTTAATTAAAGCTATAGACGCTACGCATCCTGTAATATTTTAAGGCGTTTAAGAGGGCGCCTATATATAACGCGCCTGCGTACGCAATACTACTAAACCTATAATATACTCTAATAGGAAAACTATAGAGTTAGATAACTATTACGTATTATAGTCTAGTCTAGATATAACCTACACTATATAATAATAATAATACTAACCTTATAGTAAATTACCCTACTAAGTATAATATGCTATATTAACACATGCTTAACCTAAATATAGGGTCTGTAAGGGTTTACTATAAGAGTAAGGTAGAATAAGGCTATTTATAGTAACTTATAGTTATTTAGTGTTACTTTTAGTGCTAGCATATAACGCTGCTGTATATAGCAGACTATATACTTAGACTAAAATTAGAGTCTATAAATATATACTCTAAGGGAAGGGTAAGCTAAGGTAAGCTTTTATAGTAACTTATAGTAATCTACAGTTGCATCTAACGCTAGCATCTAACATAACACTACTAGAAGCAGACTATATATCTATATAGAAGACAGGGTCTATAAATATATACTCTAAGGGAAACGTAGGACAGGGTAAGCTCCTATAGTAATCTATAGTAATTTACAGCTACCTATAACGCCTGCATATAATAAGGACACTTAGGTTATCTAACCTAGACACAGTATCTTAATAATGCCCTGTTTAACATACTAGTTAATGTTATAGGCTAACTTAAAATGCGAACTGTAATAAGTACTAATAAAAGTATTATATTCCTTACAGGTCTATTTATAAGCCTGTAGAGATTTATATATATACTTGCTTATACTTATAGTTAGTCTATAGTATAACTATAGTATAAGCAAGCTATAAGGCCTTAGTCTCCTCTATAGTCCTATAATTATCCTATAATTAAACTATAACTAAGGCTAGGCAAAGCCTAGCCTATTATATACCCTCTACCTTACCTAAAAATTTTTATATGCGCATAGTATATACTAAGCGCACTATACGCGTATACTATAGTAGCTGTGCGCGTCTGTTATAGCTGTTATATATATACAGAGCAGGGTAATTACAGCTCTGCTAAGCAAGCTACTCCTTCCTATACTATATAAACCCTAGGTCCTTGCATAAATCCTTCCCTAAATAAACTACTCCCTACCTACTCCTACTACTACTACTACTATTAACTACTCTAGACTCCTTGCGCCCCCTCCTATAATAACTTCTCTTAACAGATTAACCTCTATTACTGCTGCTAATAGCCCCCCCCCTCCCCCTAATAATAACCTATAGAACGTGCCTTTAGGCTATAATATTAACGTAAGTAATACCCTAATATTATATTGCAGTTATAATGCAGATGCTAACTTATATGTTTAAGTAAACTCCTTACTGCTACTATATTAGCTAGTATAAAGTTATTAGTAATTCTAAAGATTTTAATAAAAAGACTAATAAGCACCTAGTGCGCATATGCTGTAAGTGTATTTTAAAGATAACAAAGTTTAGTTTTATAAGCTATGTGCCTAGTCCTAGGCTTAGCTGTAATTCCTGCTATACTAGGCGCAAGCCCTATGCCTATAATAATAAGTACTTAGCTACCTACCCTAACGCGCGTAAGGCGCTTAAGAAGTTTAAGAAGTACTATAATAAGAGCTACGCAGATAGCAACAGCTATATTACTATTACAGGGACGTATAGTAAAGTTAAGGGGAAGAGCAAGACGTTAGGCACCTATTATAAGTTTAAGCCTAAGTTCTATTACCTACGCTATGCCTTTAATAACCTAATAGAGGCGGCTAACTATAACGCTGTCCCTAGGGTTACCTTCTAAACTTTAACTAAGCGCGCCTAGGCTAACTATAGGGAGGGTAGAAGCCCTCCCTGTAGTAATAGTTAGGCGCTTACCTTTATACCTTAGACCCTAACTTATAGGCGCAACAGGGGCGTCTAGGCCTAGATAAACTAGCTAGCTACTAGTACTATAATAGCCTTCTAGATGCTTACTAAGCGCTTTAACTATATAGAGCAGACCTAGTCTAATAGGTTTACTCTGTTAGCTGTAAGTTCCTTTTTTTCTTCTTTTAAGCCTTACTAACTTCTTATAGTAAGCCCTTTAGGGTTAGGGTAACTACTAACGTATTAAGTTAGGACGCTATTATAATTAGACTTACTTGCGCTTGTAAGACTATTACAGAGGTTATACTCCTATAAATTATTAACTCTTCTAAGAGCCTAATAACCCTAGATATAGGCGTTTCTACTCTCTCTATAATTTTAATAATAAGTCGCCTTCTTACTATAAGGGAGGTAGCTCTTATTAGGATTAAGACCTATACTTACTCTTTAGGCTGGCACTTTAGTATTATAATATAGCTCCTAGCCTCTTACGTTGTCTTCTTTAGGCTAGCACTTTAGTATTGCAATATAGCTCCTAGCCTTTTATATTATCTTCTTTAGGCTAGCACTTTAGTATTGCAGTGCGGCTCCTAGCTATAGCGTCTGTTTTTCTAGGCTAACACTTTAGTATTATAATAAGGGTCCTAGCCCTTTATTTTATAGGTAGATACCTAGGGCTGTGTCCCTATTACAGCTTAGCTATTAATTTCTTTCCTTTCTACTTCTTATCCTTCTTTTATTAAAAGGTGTTATATTCTTATCTCTTTTCTTAAAAATAGCCTATGCCTCTGTGTCCTAAAAGTTCTCTAATAGCTCTTATGTTAGGTTATCCTAACCCTCCTATTTTACTAGTAGCTGCTTCTTTCCTTAGCCTCTTGCGTTTTTTATCTAAAGTATCTTCTCTACTTTGTACTTGCTAAGGTTAGGGTCTAGATTCTCTAGCCCCTACTCTAGGCCTAGTTAGGAGTCTAAGAGTAATTAACTTAAGAGTAGATTATTTACTAACTGCTTAACTAAATCTACATATACGGTCTTATATAGGTTCCCTAGGAGGTCTAGAGTTACTATTAACAGAGTTAGGACAGCTGTTACTATATACTTCCTCTAGATCTAGTTAAGCTTCTTACTAAGGTAATTTATTTTTACATTTTGCATTAAAAACTATACTACATCCCTAACCTAGAAGCGTTTAGCTAGCCTATAAGTCTAGTTTGCTATTTTTTATTAGCGCTGCTAAGTAAATATAATTACTACCTAGGCTAGTTCTATGCTAGTCTTAAGGTGTTCTAGGAATTATACTGCACCTCCCTTTAACGTAGCTAAGTCTACCTCTAGGATTACTACCTTCTACAGCAAATCTAGATTATATCTATTAAGAAGCAGGTTTAGGCTTACCTCTATTACTATTAAATCTTAATTATTTAATACTAACTGTATTGCAGGTAAGCACTGTAGCTAGTCTGTCTACTTAAAGTTTACTATTAGTTGTAGGACCGCCTGCACCTCCTAATTTATCCTTTCTATCCTGCTATCTGTCTAGGGATAATACGCTGTTAATAAGAGCTAATTAATGCCTACTAGTTCGCATAACGTAGTCTAGAACTTCCCTAACTAGTCTAAGCCCTAGTCTATAATAATAGATATTAGAAATCTCTAGAAACGCTACTATGTGTCCTAGAAGACCTTAGCTACATGCTTAGCGGCTATTATTGTCAGCGCTTTAAGTTAGATATATTTTAATAGTCTATCCGTTATTACTAGCATATAACGCAGGGAGGTCTTATCCTAGGCTAGGAGTTCTATTATAAAGTCTATAGATATCTGTAACTAGTACCTTGCTATAATTAGCATTAGCTATAGGAGACCCTACTTAGAATAACAGCTTACGCGCGTCCTAACGCAGTTGCAGTTTTAGATAAAACGCGCTATATTCTAGGATATTCTATTCTAGTAATAGTCCTGTTATAATATTATAAACGTTACGTTCTTCTCTAGGTGTCCTGTTAGGCCTAATTTATGCGCTCTCTATATTACTATTATAGTTAGTAGCTTTTAGGACAGCAGCTATATTACTCTACGCTATAATAGTATGCTATATATACTAATTATGCAATCTGCAATCTAAAGTTACGTATTAGCCTTAGCTAGGAAACGCCTGTTACCTCTTTATACTATAGTAAGCCTTACGCTATAACTTAAGTCCTCTATTATAGCTGCGTCCTAGAGTCCTTATATATAGGGGTCTATAAAAATATAATCCCTTAGTAGTAACTCTGTAACCTCTAACGTCCTAGTACTATCTATAGCTAAGATAATAACTAGAGTTATAACGCGTGTTCTAAGGGCCTATTCTAGAGACTTATCTTACTCCCTACAGCTTAGGGTATTAGGATAAGCTAATAACTTTCCTAGATAGAATTTTAGCTTAAAACTAAATGCTAACAACGTTTTAGCCTAGCGTGTCTAGCGTTTACTTAAGATACGTAGCCTAGTAAAGTACTCTAAGTTCTTATAGTCTGTTAGCACAGTAAATAGTTCTTCTACGCTCCTTAACTCTATCTTCTACGCCTTAAGGTATTAAACTACTGCTAACAGCTCCTTATTATATATTATGTAGTTCTTCTCTGCCAGCGTTAAGGCTGCTAAGTAGTATGCTATTAGGTAGAGAATGCTGTCTATCTCCTGTAATAGGCACCCTCCTAAAGCTACCCCTAAGCAGTCTGTCTCTATAAGCGTCTTTTAAGCTAGGTCCTATTATACTAGGATTAGCCCTATTATAAAAACATTCTTTAATGCCTAGAAGGCTAAGTATTCTTTAGGTCCCTAACTAAACAGGACGTCTTTACTAGTAAGTTAGTTTAGTAGCGCGGCTATGTTAGAGAAACTAGGGATAAAGTTGCAGTAGAAGTTAGTAAACCCTAGGAAACTGCGTACCTCTTAAACTAACGTTAGTAGCTCCTAATCTCTTACTGCGCAGAGCTTTTCTAGGTCTAGGCGAATAGCTTTCCCTGCCTGTATAACGTACCCTAGGTATTTTACCTCTTTTATAGCAAACTTACACTTTTCTAGGTTAAGGTTTAGCTTAGCTTCTCTTAAAAGCTCTAGCACCTGCTAGACCTTTACTATGTAATCTTCCTAGGTCCTAGTTAAGTATATTAATACGTTATCTAGGTATGCTATTACCTACGCCCTAAGTATCTCTTTTAACGCGCTATTAATGTATTACTAGAACGTTAAAGGCGCACTAGTAAGGCTAAACAGACAGACTAACTACTTATATAATCTAAATTAAGTCTAGAATGCTATTAAATGTTTATCTCTTATTGCTATGCAAAGTTTATAGAAAGCAGCCCTTACATCTACCTTTAAGAACTAAGTAGCCCTAGATAGTATACATAGTATCTCTTTAATAAAAGGGAGGAGGTATCTATCTAGGTCTATAACCTTATTTAACTCCCTGTAGTTAACGCAGAGGCGCTACCCCCTAGATGCCTTTTTAATTAGTAGCACAGGCGCCCTAGCTAAGGATAAACTTGCCTAAATCTAGCCCTTATCTAGCAGCTCTATTAATTGCTTTTAAAGTTCTAGTAGCTAATCTCGCGACATAAGGTATAATAGTCTTTAAGGTAGTTCTAGTATATAACTATCCTTATCCTTCTTTAGTTACACATAGTAATCTATACGCCCTTAGTATAGGAGCAGGCCTGCAGCTTTATTTTTGTTAAACAGGTCTGTAAAGTCTTATAGTTCTAGTAGCAGTATACGCGCGTCTGCCTCTTAATAAGTCCCTCCTAAGCCCTAAGACGCCTATAAGATGTTTATTACTAGCGTTAGTTTTTATACTATAGTAGGGAAAATTATTCCCTCTATCCCTCCCTCCCTTTTCTCCTACTCTAATATCTCCTCTACTTCTATAGCTTAAATTACGCCTATATCTAAGACATCCTTCTATTATTAGACCTCCTTTATAATTATGTTACCTGCTCTATAAATAGTTAATTTACCCTAAGCTACGTCTAATATAACCCCTTTTCTTTATATCTAAGGTTTCCCTAGGATAATGCTATAGGTAAGCCCTAGCACTATATATGCTACTATACGCGTAGCCTACCTATTAATATTACAGTTAACAGCTACTAACCTTATAATCTAAGTATTACCTAGGGAGTCTACTGCCTGCCGTAATGTGCGCAGAGGAATATTAATAAAAAATAACCCTAATTACTCTATAACCTCTTTATTTATTATACTAAAACACTAGTACCCTAAGTTAACTAACGCCTTAACGTGCTCTAAGTTATTTATAAATAAGGGAATAAAGAATAGTAGTTTATCTATTTGCTAGCTAATCTCTTTTACGCTACTTATTTAGACCTTGCATTATAGCTAACCCCCTATTACTATACTTCCTTCTTACCTTTAGTTATAACTTTAACTAGGGGCATCTAGTTTCCCTAATCCTCTTATAAAGGTTCTATATTAGCTAACCTAATTATAATAGTCTTCTTATAAACTGCGTTTATATAATCCCGCGCGTAGTATCCCTCCTATCTATAATAGAGGCATACGCCTGCTGCTTATTATTATTAGTATACTACTAGTAGGATCTAATTTAACTTATTAGGTCTCTTTTAAGACGTAGAAGTACCTGCTACGCCTATAATAGTTATCTGTACGTCCCTATTACAGTTGCGCTTTAGGCCTAGTATCTAAGGCTAGGGGTAGTACGTTCTATTTTGCTATTCTATTATATTTATCTCTAGGTCTACTAATATAGAATAATACGCATATACTACAGCCTTATAGTCTATACGTATAACTCCCTAATACATGCCTACCTTATAAAGCTTCTTATTTAACGCGCGCTAAAGCTTGCCTAGCTTCTGCTCTAGGTCCTATTTTAGGCTACTGCTTTGTGCTAAGAGTTGCTTAAACTAAATAAAGAAGGCTGCAAATGCCTCCTTCTTTCCTTATTATAATACCTTAAGCTTAGCTTAGGCTTACTCCCTGCTATAGTTATTACTATAGTAGAAGGCTAAGTAGTCTAGGAAAGCTATTAGATTCTACTAGCTATCCCTTCCTCTATTCTTAAAGTATGTCGCTACCTCTAACTATACGTTCGCGGCTAGGTTTGTCTATACTAGCAGGAACTTAGCCTAGTTATCCCTAATATACTTGCTATCTAGCTAAAGCTTAACCTAAATAGTAGTCTGCTAAGCCTTATAATATAATTTATTGCTGCTAAATAGGGAGCCTAATGCTATAGGTTTCTGCTTAGTGTGTCTTTATACTGCGTTATATTAGGCTCCTTGTAATATAGGTATCTAAGTTAAGGGGTAACCCTACTAGGTACCTATTAGATTTAGCCTTAGATCCTGTTGCTAGGAGGGATTCCCCTGCTAGGAGCTTAATAGTATTACTTAATTCTCTACTAAAATTACTACCTTACGTGTAAGGTCTTTATTCTAGAAACGTAGTGTTTAAAACATTCCTATAAGTTCTATAATAGACAGATCCTCCCTTAAGTCCCCTTATAGGGGGCTGTTAATATTCTAATCTATATTAGGGGCTGTCTCTTCTTAGTTTTAGATTATCTATTAGGTTAGAAGAAGGAATATAAATGTTATAGGCTAACTTAAAATATAAACTATAATAAGTACTAATAAAAGTATTATATTCCTTATAGGTCTATCTATAAGCCTATAGAGATTTATATATGTGCTTACTTATACTTATAGTTAGTCTATAGTATAACTATAGTGTAAGCAAGCTGCAAGGCCTTAGTCTCTTCTATAGTCCCGTAATTATCCCGTAATTAAACTATAACTAAGGCTAGGCGAAGCCTAGCCTATTATAGTTAAATACATTAGACCTACGCAGTGCACTACTTAGGCCTAATAACCCTAGGCCTAATTAACGCTACCTTAATTATACTGCCTATAAACACTAGACGTAGCTTATATACTTACTTACTAGCAGGCTAAGAGGAATACTATTCTTCTAGCTAAGCGTGTCTACGTAATTAGTATATATACTAACTAACTAACACCTAGATCTATAGTAGATGCAGTTCTGTTCTAAGTCTACGCACGTAAGAAATACTTAGCCGCTATCCCTATAGGGCAGACGCAACTATACTATATAAATATTACTATAACTTATTATAAATACACTACTATAGAGAAGTAGAAAGCCTAGTAAATATAGATATTGCAGTAGCTATTACACCTACATAAGGTGCAGATGCAAGGATAATAATACACATAGCTACCTAACTATAAGCGTAAGAAGTGCTAGGCAGCCTAGCTACAGTACGCTATAGAGAGGCAGAGAGCGTTAAAGGATATAAGACGTAAGAGTCTATTATAGGTGTAAGATAGATAAGATAAAGTTAAGCCTAAACTAGTGTAATTACCTATAACGCGCTGTAGATAAGTATATAGTAGTTATGCGTATACTAGCAAATATACTTATCTATACAGCGCGTGTTTATAGTAACCTATAATAAACACGCATAATATAACGTATAACATAGTAAGAGAGAATTAAATATATAGCGCAGACAGGCAGAAGCTAGTAGCCTAAATTAGACTAGCGTATGCTTGTTACTAATATTTAGTCACGTCTTTCTCTCTAAGATCTATCTAATAATAATATAAATAACTAACTACTCTATTACTACTAAAAGCTTTATATTCTGCCCTAATACCCCTAGCCTTACCCCTATTATAAGCGCGCTAACTATAATTGCAATAACTATAATTACCCTAACACTACTACTAGTAGTAATACACCTAACATTAACAGCGCTAGCTGTAACAGCAGCACTAACAGTTCTAACTATAAGAACGTTACCTGCAAACCTGCTAGCCTTAATAACGCTAAGGTAGAGGTCTAGCAGGTGCAGAACTTACTATCTTACCTATATAATAGAGGACGCCTATATAGCAGATAAACACATAATAGATAATAACATGCTTAGCCTAATTAACGTAGCTAGTTAGAATGCTAAGGGTCTTTATAAGAATAACGCTTACTTCTATAATAGACTTAGAGATAATAACACTACTATAAAGCTTAGATAGAATTTTGCTAGCATAAGCTTTAAACTTAGCCCTAATATTATAAACTCTAGGCGTGCTAAACTAACGTTACCTGCAAAGTAAGGGCAAAGCACAGATTTACCTATAGAATATAAGGAGGAGGAATTGCTATTTAAGAGGGTACGTCTAACTAAGGAGACAGAGTATATAACTAGGGCTACAGACTTTTAGTTAGAGTACGTAAAGGTAGTAGTATATAGCTATAATAACCCCTTAAAGCTGCTATTTTACCTAGATTTATTAAGTGCTATAACGTGCAAGAGGGACATAGGCCTAGTAGATAAGCTTAAGTATATAATAGGCAAAATTACGCAGGATAGCCTAGACGTTAGAGCCCTTAGGACTACTATTACTAGAAACCTTATTAGCTATAGGATACTATTAGTAGGGAAGTACTACTGCATATAGAGCTGCGCTAAATACCTAGTAGTCTCTATAATTACGCATAGGTTACTAGCAGACATAGTCTATATTATTATAGAGAAACGTAATCCTATCTAGAACCTTATAGTTATAGAGGATAACGTTAACTAGTTAGATAATAGACTAAAAGCTATAGTAGTAGAGATCTAAATAAACACGTAAACGTACCTAGCCGCTAGTTTGCAAGAGTTAGTAGCACCTATAGAGGCACATAGGTTGCTAGCAGATGCGGCCTATATTATAATAATAGACTAATATATAATATAGTAGTTGCTAAGAAATTAACTAACTAGAAAGGTAAGACTTATTATAGTGTTGCTATTGCAAACTAGGCTAACGTAATGCGTATAAATAATAGTTTACAAGTCCTAGCAGACGTAATTAGGATAAGTACCTAAACGTACAGCAGTATTAGATTTAGAGTCTGCAGGAAGGGTAGATAATAATAATAATAATGTAAATATAGAGGGTACGCGCTAGATAAGACCCTATAATAATAGGCATACATAATAGCAACTAGTTATTAAATAAATAAAAGTAAACTCTCTATAGTATAAGATAATAGTACTTAGTTTTACGACTATACTATATAGTGTAACGCTGTAAGGTAGATACTATACAGCGTAATAAAAGGCACCTACGTATAACATCTAGAATTCCTTATAGTAATGCATAATAATAGACTCTTTAGCAGTAGTAGCACGCGCATATAGTTAGTAGTAGTGCCTATAGCAGGAATTCCCTATAGTAATGCATAGTAATAGACTTATTAGCGCTAATAGTATATGTATATAGTTAGTAGTAGTGCCTATAGCAGCAACTTCTTACTATAAGTACACAGTAATAGACCTGTTAGCAGCAGGGGCAGGTAAGGCAGTTAACGTTAGTGCTAGTAGCAGAGAAATATTACTATAATACACAATAATAGACGCGTTAGCAGCAGGGGTAGGTAGGTAGAAATAATATTAGTGCTATTACTAGCAACTTCTTACTGTAATACATAATAATAGACGCGTTAGCAGCAGGGGTAGGTAAGGTAGTTAATATTAGTGCTATTAGTAGAGAAATATTACTATAATCTATAGTAATAGACGCGTTAGCAGCAGGGGCAGGTAGGTGTAGTTAATATTAGTACTAGTAGCAGAGAAATATTACTGTAATACATAATAATAGACGCGTTAGCAGCAGGGGCAGGTAAGGTAGTTAATGTTAGTACTATTAGCAGAGAAATATTACTGTAATCTACAGTAATAGACGCGTTAGTAGCAGGGGCAGGTAAGGTAGTTAATGTTAGTGCTATTAGCAGAGAAATATTACTGTAATCTATAGTAATAGACGCGTTAGTAGCAGGGGCAGGTAGGTGTAGTTAATATTAGTGCTAGTAGCAGAGAAATATTACTATAATCTATAGTAATAGACGCGTTAGCAGCAGGGGCAGGTAGGTATAGTTAATATTAGTGCTAGTAGCAGAGAAATATTACTATAATCTATAGTAATAGATGCGTTAGCAGCAGGGGTAGGTAGGTGTAGTTAATGTTAGTGCTAGTAGCAGTAATTTTGCACTGTAATACATAATAATAGACGCATTAGCAGTAGGGGCGGCTAGGGCACTAGATAGGTAAGAGAATTATAAAACGTCTTCTGCCCTAGGCGCTATAGGCGCTATTAGCGCCCTAGGCACAACTTAGCTACGACCTAGGCATGACATAGGCATAGAGCTCGCGAAACTTCTCCTAATAATGTAGTAATTTAGAAAGGAGTTACGTAAATATAAACTTGCTATATAGAGTAATATTAATTATATAGAGCGTATAGATAGAGGTAGGGATAGTAGAAGTAGTATAGGTAAGTAGGGGTAGTAAAAGGTAGTAATATCTCTTAGCTACTAGCGTAGTATTAGTACATTTCTTTATATTTTATATTAATATATAACTCTACTTAATTAACTACTCTACCTTATTACCTTATAATACACCTATACGCTCTACCCTACCTACTGCCTTTATTACTACCTGTACGCCCTTTTGCAACTCTAATTATAATTAATTAAGCTCCTCCTATTTAATATACAGCCCTCCTGCTATATATTTAAAGTAATTTTTTGTAAATCTATTATACTTACTTGCCTATACAGCCTTACTAAGGAAGCTGCTAAAGTTAGGGTAATTTTAACGCGTCTATACGTACGTCCTCCTAATATAGGCCTTAAGCACGCTAAAGGTAAGCTTAATTAGATTATAATCTAGTAAATACAGCAGTAAATATTATATAATATAGTTAGCTCCCTTAATTAACTGCGTAATATTATTATTTATATAGATACTAACGTTATTAAAGACTATAACTATAGGTTTTACGCTATATATTAATCCTAGGCATAGTAGAAACTAATTACGTATCTAATTAATAAAGTCCTTATAGCTATAATATCCCTATTTAATCCCTATATAAGGCAGATATCTATTAATTATTATTATAAGAAGGATTACCTATATATTACCGCGTTTAATATCCTGCGTATATTACGTTAGGCACCCTATAGGCGCATACGCCTTATACCTCTAGCTAGTCTTCTTATTAAATATTAACTTATCTAGAAATACTAGATTATCTGCAGCGTATTATTTTATTACCCTATAATAGGACTCCTAGAGATCTTTATTATAATTAATTAAGTATAGCTTTATTACAGTTTTACTCTATCCTTATTTCTTTAAATATTAGCTAATAGTACTTTAATAGCACGTAATGCCTTACTCTATCTATAACTAATATACTATTTTATTATAATATATCTAGCTGCTATAAATAAGCTTATTAAATAAGGCCTCTTTATTATTAATGCCTATCTTTATAGGTTGCCTAAGTACGTGTTTAGGTAGCTTATAAGTACTCCTGTACACCTATAGGTTATCCTCTACGTTAGCTACTATACCTACTAAACAGCCTTTACGCGTTATAATTAATTAATAACTCTATCTAAGTAAGAGAAATTAATATATATTTAGGCGCGTCTGCCTAGATAGGCTCTAGTTACTTAATATAGGAGGCTGCGGGGTAATAGGCGGTAGAGGAGGCCTCCCTAGGCTATATGCGCAGTGCATGGCCTATTATAACCTTAAAAAAACGTTAATATAGGCCCTTTACGTAGGGGCGTATAGCCTTACTACTAATATATAAATATTAATTAAAATTAGGCAAAAGCTAACGTTGCATAGGCAAATTTACAAAAAAATTAATTTTAGCGGGGAAATTACGCGTCGCGCGGAATTTCAAAATGTCAGCCACGCTAAACACTGATTTTTGCACCTTATAGATCCTTATTGATTAATTGCCGCCGCTGCCGCCACCGCCGCCGCTCTACAACTCTGCCCTCTATATGTGTATGTACTCTGCTCCGGCCCAGAAGATTTTTCCGTTTCTACTCTGTATATTATTGCAAGGACCAGGGATATACATGATTAGTCACTGTACACGTGTGGACGGACGGGTGAGAAGAAAAAGAGTGCCAAGGATCAAGGATGATAATTACTACATACATATGTATACATAGGGTAGAGTGGAGAGTGGAGTGGAGAGTGGAGAAGATGACGGAGACGCCGAGGTACCTAAGTAGTTATTAGTAATACAGTAGGTAATACATACACACCTATGTGTAAGTCAGTCGTTTGCGGCTCGGTGTGGCGGAGTAGATGACCAATTATTAATAGAATACATGGACGTGCGCCACAACGGGACGTGCGTTGATGAGGGGAGGGGTTTCTTTTTTTCTTTCTTTTTCCTCCGATGGTAATAATAATAATAATAATAATAATAATTAGTGGTGCTTCACGGGATGGACGTGCGGATAATCAATCCTTGATGTGATGGATAATGGATTGAGGATTTTTTTTCTTTTGGTGGGGGTGTCAGGATGGGATGGGAGGAATAGAGGGGAGCGTCCTCCGCGAGGGAGTAGGTATGGCTGGCAACTGGTCAATGATACATACGTACATACATACGGTGCATCTGCAATTACGACTCCATCTCATTCATTGCATCCCTCTGGTCTTGGCTTCATGCTGGTAGATCGCAATTGCATTGACAGAGCGAGATGGACTTTTCTAGCGTCCTTTTGTACGCACGTCATTGTCTTCCGGTGTTGTAATATTGGAAATGGCTGTCTCGTCTTGGGTTCGTTTGTTCAAGTGATATCAGGTAAAGTGGTTAGTTAATTCATGAGATGGAGCATCACTCCGAGTGGGAGCCTATATATACAGGCTAGTGCCCATAGTGCCTTCCTCTAATAAGAGGCTCCTTCCGAGCACTAGTGTTCACACACACACACACACTCAAGCGAATAAGCCTTTGGGATAGACTTGACGGATGGAGAAAAGACCTTTTGATTGGATAATTAACCATCCAAACATCATATCCTGAATACCACAGCCATGGTAGCGATTTGGGAAAGTATCATCATGTAATTGATCAAGCCCGCAAAACTCCACAAATGGCCAGAAATAATAGAGCTAGAAAATGATAAAGGGAATATGTGAAATATGGTTGGGGCGAAGAGCAAATCGGGGGAATAATGATGAGAGACAAAAGTGGAAATCCAAAACGCCTGTTTTTCTCCATCCTGAACCCAAGCCGGAAGAAAACGCACTTGCTTCCCCTTGGCTGTAGAAGGGAGCACGATCAATCAAAGGTAGCCGGTTGCCCAGGTTTCAAACCGGCATACTCCACTTGCTAACCACAGTCATTGGAAATTCCTTGTTGGTGGAGATGAATAATGCGTCTAGTTGTACGCTCCGCTGCGGCTCTGCAATGCAACCAGCGTTTCGTAGAGATCGCGGCTCCAGTCGACGCACTGCAGATACTCCCACCAGAGACGAAGGCCCCTAGGCTCATCGGCATCGGCCTACAGTCGAGTTAGCAATGTACCGTGTCGCAGACACGAAAGATGAGAGCTTACCGCGTCGAAGGCATCCAGAACAAAGTCCTTTTTGATGAGCTTCACCTTCAGATCGCTGTGCTTCTCCCATGCCTTGAGCTCCTTGACATAGGCCTTGACGTCCCTCTCGACCTTCTTCTCCGTGGCGGCTTCCTCCTTTGCATCAATCGAAGCGTCGGCTTGGGAGCCGAAGAGACGACCCTCATATACCGGCTTGGGCCAGAAGTGCTTCTTCATCTCTTCCGTGATCCACTCGGGGCGGCCAACGGCACTCAACTCCTCGGCCCAGTACTGCTTGACCGCGTTCGGAACGTGCTCGACCATGCGCTCGCGGTCCAGTTTGTCGCTCCAGCGAGTCTGGCTGTAGTTGCCAAAGTAGACGTAGCGGTTGCGGGCGAGGGTGCCGGGAGTCATGACGAACATGGGCACGCTCTCAAACGAGGTTCCACTGTTCTCGTCGTCAAAGGCATCCTCGGGGTTCTCGTTGAAGAAGGGGGTCAACTTGGCACCGTGCTCGCCGGCCTGCTTGGGAAGATAGGGCTCGTAGCGGCAATCCAACGTGTAGTAAGTGCGATTCGGGAGAATGCATGGGCTGTTGTCCTTACTCTCGATATAGTTGAGCCCCGGAGACCAGATGCAGCCGCCGAACGTGTTGCGCAGGAAGTCTGCAGAGAAGGCGACCATGTTTGCGATGGGCGGGATCATGTCAACAGCTGTGGGGTGGAGAGGTGGCAGTTGCTGAATGAAGAGTGGCCGCCAGCCCGCGCTCGAGGTGACATGAAAGGCGTCCTCGATTGAGGGTTTGGCATCATCGGGCTGGAAGGTGAGGGCGGGTGAGTCGGGAGGAGTCTGCTCTGAGGCCGGCGGCATGTAAGAACGAACAATTTCGGGCCTGGGGTGTGTTAGTCATTGGTTGTGAGGCACAAGACTTCTTTCCACGACTCACTCTTTGGAGACATGCTGGTCGACATTGCCGTCTGTGACCAGGGGATTGTTCGCATCCTTGGAAGCAGTGGACCCGAGAACACTGAATAGGTCAGGGAGGCACTCAGTGCAAATCGGAAATGTACTCACCTCTTGGGCATCATGATGCGGCGTTCCGACGTGACAGGACCGTTCCAGCTCTGTTCCTTCTTGATCTGCAGAGGTATAGAACCACTGTTCTGCCCAACTTTGCCCCTCAAGTGTGGTGGCACAGAAGCGTTGCTGATAGTCGATTTGCTGTCGTCTTTCTTCTGATCCTTCAGCGTCTCTAGCTTGAGCTGGTTCAGTCTATGACTAGGATCCTCCGCCTTGACCTTGCGAGCCTTTTCCTGATCTTGAAGCGGACCTACCTCGACAGACCAGCCTCCCTTCTGCATTGTCTCAATCTCGGAGCGCAGACTATTGCATACGGCCTTCAGATTCTCCACCTCATTCCACAGAGCAGATTGCGAGTGCTTCAGACCTTGGACATCCTCCTCCATTGCGCGTGTATGAGAGGGAGGACTTACCTGACCGTTTGTATGATTGGCTGATGGGTTGAACCCGCCCGCTGCTGGATTGAGCTTGCCAGCTGGATCTTTGTTAGACATGGTTACTGAGAATGAATGTACTGGCTGCGGTAAATGAAGAGCGAAGATGAACAGATGAACAGATGATCGAGGTAAAGGTGAGAGCACTGTGCTGCTCGAGACGATGTATCAACCGATTGTCGAGTAGAGGACAATGACTCTATTGGAGTAAAGTAGCAATCGACCAATGATAAGGTACAGATAGAGGTCAAGAAGGTATGTGAGAGTTGGAGGAAGAGGAAGTGTGATGGAGGTAGAGGGAAGAGAAAAGAGTGGGAGTGGAGGATCGGAATAGATAGCTGGGCGGTTGCCTGGACCCGCCTGGCGTTGATGCTTTGGAAGCTCAAGGTAAGAGAGAGGTGCAAGTCGAGATCCGTTGGGTGGACAGATGAGGGCTGGGTAGGAGGGACAGGGCCGAAGCGTTGGAGGATGAGCTTTACCTGCTAACGCGAGGCCTTTTGTAGCGGACCAATCGAGAAGTCGAAGTGTAAGCTGAATGGGTTGTGGAAGATGGTTGAAGGTATCAAGAAGCTGTGGTAATGTCAGTGCAAGGAAGATGGACCGAAGGCTAGAGAGGACAGGTTTGTATATACCAATCAGGCAGGTAGAGAGACTATACCACCTGCAGGAAGATATGTATGTATGCGGTATTAGATCAAGCAAGGGGAAAAACAAATGCAGGTCCAAGGGCGGGATCTGGCTAACGATGCAAGCTGTCCGAGTCTCGGCTCTTCGGACGCGCACAATTACTAGAAGAGCCGATGTCCACCGCCTCGTGTTTTCAAATCACCCTCGTCGACATTTCAACTGTTGGGTTCCATCTGGAAGACGTTGCTTCTCGATAATGCCCTCGATTGGAATTTTATCTCCTTCGCCCGACACGGGTTCGATAGGGAAATGGACGCTTCAACTCCGGAATTCGAATTTCAACCCAGGCGATAGGGCATGGTGCGATGCGCTACACCACAAAACGACGACGACGACGGCGACGGCAACAACCTCGTGATGGCTGCATGGATGAGAGACAAGTCGTCAACCATGGTGTTTTACCTTTGTAACGTTCACGCAACACAAGCACACAAGATGACGGCGAAACATTGTTCCAAGCAGGGGCCCTCTCGGAAACTTCCGCCCCGGGACCGCTGAGAACGTCATGCTCGGCAGCCAAATTGGGCGTCTCCCGAGTAGCACCAGCACGCTTTTCGAATGTAGCCAGCTTCAACTCTTGCTGCTTGCAACACCCGCTGACCTCGCTGCCTCGCGTTCGAGGTCCAGCATTTGTTTCAATCTTCAAGTGTCATCTTCTTTTCTTCACCACTCCATTCCTCGACCTCTCGTGATGCCTCCTGCAAAGCGCACGCAGGAGGAAACGGCCGCACTCAAAGAGAACGCAAAACTCCACTCCTTACAAGGGACCAGCGCTCGTGGCCGCCGCAATGGAGCCACGGGCCTCGCAAATGGCAGTAATCTGAAAGAGGTCATGTCGTCGAATGCAGACAATGCCTCGACCAGCAACGGCCAAAACGACCACAACAGTTCCTCAGGAGTGAGTGGGTGTTAGCACGTTAGAATTTCGCTCACTGACCAAGTGCCCTTTGCAGATGTCCTGGTCGCAACAAGACAGTACCCTCCTCCAAGGCTACCGACGAGCCTATCGCCTCGACACTCCCACTGCCTTCAAAAACCCTCTTAGCCACGTCGTGCTCGGCAATGGCATCGGTCGTTTTTCACCTACAATGGCACGACCAAAAGCGAAGCGAAGAGTCCACAAGGATCAGCTGGCTCTGGCCGTGCGGAAGAACTTTAATGCTCTCGGTGTCAACGAGACCGACGTCATTGTCGACCTGCTGTACAAAGTCAAGAATCAGGGTACATTTTTCACCTCAGCCGAATCTGCCACTACAGCTGCTGATACGCGTACAGACAAAGAGTTCCGAGTCCGATTTGCGCCGCAACGAAGATAGCATTGGATCATACACACACACACACACACACATCATTGTCGGCTTGCACTTCAGGCGTTCTCCTCATCGATACCCATACTTTGGAACATGACCGAACAACCACGCTACACTATTATGAGCATGGACTTGAGCATTGGAAAGGCGTTTTTGGGATACTCCAACCTCTGGATTGGAATGAAAGTGTTAATTAGAGGGCGGCCAGCTTGTTCTCGAGTTGGATGAGAATTCGATGAACATAGAGCCAGAAGAGGAGCAAGGATTGGAATACGCGCTCCAAGTACAAACATTCTCCACATAATTATTATTCGTAGTAGCTCTTCTTATCTCTAGTATTGCATCTAGGTTTTAGGCATCATGAAGTGTCTTTTTGGGATTACCGTGCCGCATCACAGTCTCAGCCTCGTCTCCTGCTCGTACAGCGTAAAAGCGATGAAACGCGCAATTCCAAAGTCTCCTTGTATACAACAGAAATACTCATCGAGTTCGTGTTTCAACATTTCAGGTTCGGAGCTGAAAAACGCGGTCGACGTATCGAGCACTTTCGAGACTTTTCGACGCGTGCCGAGGCCGCTCCGAAGCTCGCCTCTAAAGTGGTGGTCTGTGCGCCGAAGTTTTTGTGTGGAATGTGCCCGCTCAGCAAAGATATGTAGATAATAGATTAACCCGCACAACATCACCACGTCCACGATTAAAGATGAGCGTCGCTGCTCCTGCATTGCATTTCAAGGCGCTCGTACCCGCGCGCAACGCCATCGTATCTCAGGTCTGCCAGCGACGAGGCATATCTTCGAGGGCGCAAGTGAAGAGGCCTACCATCTCAACTCCACCACGGACGCAGCAACATAATGCACGACAGAGACGGGTAGGTACAGAAACTCGAGTATATAAAGAAGTCTACTGATGGGCATAACCAGCCGTTTCATGCGACCTCTCCTTCGCTCGCCTTGGCCGACCCGTACGCCACCCTTGGAGTGAACAAAAGTGCTACTCCAGCAGATATCAAGAAGGCATATTATGGCCTAGCAAAGAAATACCATCCCGACACCAATAAAGAGCCCACCGCAAAGGACAAGTTCTCTGCCGCCCAAGCCGCCTACGAGATCCTCTCAGACGCCGAGAAGAAGAAAGCCTACGATTCCTATGGTCCAGCAGCGTTCGATCCTAATGGCGGTTTCAATCCTGGGGCAGGCGCAAGTGGGCCATCACCGGGTGGCAACCCATTTGGCGGAGGTTTTGGTGGATTTGGCGGGTTTGGCGGATTCGGAGGTGCCCAGGGCGGTGGTAGTGGTTTTGCACAAGATATCAATTTCGAAGATATATTCAATGCGTTCCAGGGAGGAGGAAGAAAATCGAGGGGAAGGCAGGGTTCTCCCTTTGCAGAGCAGGTTATGGTCGGAAACAACATCGAGGTACAGACCAACATTTCCTTCATGGATGCCGCGAAAGGAGTCACAAAGGAAATCACCATCACGCCGATGGTCGAATGTACGACATGCAGTGGAAGTGGACTGAAAAAGGGTGCAAAGGCACAAGAATGCAAGAGTTGCGGCGGTACTGGATCCCGAGTGACAAGCATGGGAGGCTTTCATATGAGCGCAACATGTTCTTCGTGTGGAGGATCTGGATCGTCCGTACCAAGGGGCTCTTCTTGCGGCACGTGTAGTGGTGATGGGGCCGTGCAGGAACGTAAGACGGTCAGAATTGAGATACCCGGAGGTGTCGAGGACGGCATGACGTTGAGGGTGAATGGAGAAGGCGATTCTCCACTGACCGGCCAAGCAATGGGTGCGAATGTTAGAGGCCAGAAGGGAGACCTTCATGTCATAATTCGCGTCGCCTCAGACCCCAAGTTCAAGAGAGCAGGATCAGATGTCTGGCACACGGCTACAATTCCGCTCACCACAGCAATCTTGGGTGGAGAGATTCAGGTGCCTACACTTGACGGCGAGAGCATAATAAGAGTGCCAACGGGATCCGGGACAGGGGATCGAGTGACCCTCTCGGGTATGGGCATGAAGATTCTCGGCGGCCGCAGAAATGCAAAGGGTGACCTAAAGGTTGAGTTCAAGGTACACATGCCGAAATCTCTTAGCGCAAACCAAAGGACGATTCTGGAAATGTTGGCCGACGAAATGAACGACAAGACGGCGAAACGAATAATGAATATCGGCAAAATGCATGGCGACGCATCGCACACTACTCACGACGATCACAGGAATGAAGGGATACTGAAATCGGTATGGCACAACCTCATGGGACAACACAAGGACCTCGACCCTGAGACAAAGACGGACAAGGAGAAAAAGGAGGACGGGCCGAAGAAGGCATCTGGGTCTGGCTCATGATGCGGCGGACGAATTAAATGCAATGATGAATTTAGGTGATGGAGGTAATGTATGTACAATACACACTCTTCTCCCACATGCTGTACAACAACGTAAAACGATCGACTTTGGCGCACAAGAAAATGGGCAGGATTAGTCACTTGGAAGACATTTGAGAGCATTTTTGGCGTCCCTATACTTGGTCGTCCTGGCTGTCTTTTTTCTTCTCTGCCCCGTTTTTGGGCAACGCATATAGAAGTAGCATCGATAGTCTCAAGAAGGCCTATCTCGACTCAGGCTTGTATATTACCCTGTTCACTTGAGCGCTTACAAAAGCCTTTCACGTGGCCGTTTGCGCTTTTGACTGGTCGAACCCTTGGCTGGCCGGCCTGGGATCAACCTTCACATGCCGCCAACTCTTAGCGAGTGTGTGACTGAGATGTCTATTGTACAGGGGAAAGGTGAAAAGGCGAAAAGGCGACTGTGGCTTGGAGGTTTGGAGGTTTGGAGAGTGACGGCGGTTGTGAAAAGGAGTGGTGATGAATGTAGAGAAGGTAGATAGGTCTAGATGTTTATAGATGGACGTTTATGCAGTCGTGAATCAAGGCGTCGTGCCTTGCAGGTAATTAAGAGACGAATCGAATCGCGAGAGCGCCTCTTGTTTGCCCCACTCTATCTACATACATGTGCTGTGCTGCAACATAGGTCGTTTGCATTGCTCTCCAACACCATCACACCCCTATCTCAACTCAAATATACCTCCTTGCCATTGTGCGCTTTCAATAATCCAGCATCGCACAGCAAGCCATCATTACGGCCTCGTGTGCACACTCGCGAGAACAAAGATCCGCTGGGTAAAGAGCAGCCAGCCGAGTGCGGCCACATCAATCTGCAACGTCATCCCAGGCTGCATATACAGATGATACCCACGCCAGCAACGACGACAGCGCTGTAACTGCTGTACCACTTCACCGCCCTCTTGCGCCTTTGTACCTCGGAATTCTTGGCGCTCACGGGCAGCTCCAACATCGTGACCGCGACCTAGCAGTTGACCAGTTGACCAGTTGACCCATCTCACCAACGTCGCTTGCGATCAATTGCTGACAACCCGAATTCTTCGTGATATTCACATTCGCATACCCTCCACTGCGAACGTCGACGAACTCTAAGGATCTTTGGCTGGCTGGGAGCCCAACCCAGCTGCCTCCACCGCCGACATGACGACCCAGATCCCCATGATCTCGACGCCACTGAAGCAAACAAATGAGATCGACTGGATTGCCCCACTCAAGGGCTACATACGGACGACATATGGCGACGACCCGGAGCGCTACTCGGAGGAATGCGCGACGCTGAATCGCTTGCGGCAGGACATGCGGGGCGCGGGGAGGGACAGCGCAGCGGGGAGGGATTTACTGTATAGATACTATGGACAGCTGGAGTTGCTGGACCTGAGATTTCCCGTTGATGAGAATCACATCAAAATATCTTTTACCTGGTAGGTGGCGCCCGTGTCTGGGACAGTGTCTGGGACAAACGGTATAGACCTGGGAGTGGGTTGGGCTAATCATCATGTTAGGTTCGATGCCTTCACTCACAAACCGACCTCCCAGTACTCCCTCGCATACGAGAAAGCTTCTATAATCTTCAACATCTCCGCCGTGCTCTCCTGCCATGCTGCGCATCAGAATCGCCATGAAGACACCGGGCTCAAGACCGCATACCACTCCTTCCAGGCCTCCGCGGGCATGTTCACATATATCAACGAGAATTTTCTACACGCGCCTTCGACGGATCTGAGTAGAGAGACGGTCAAGACTCTGATAGCTGTTATGCTGGCACAGGGCCAGGAAGTGTTTCTGGAGAAGCAAATCGCGGACGGAAAGAAGGTGGGGCTGTTGGCTAAGTTGTCGAGTCAAGCTGCATTTTTGTACACCCAGGCGTCAGAGGGCGCACAGGAGAACGTCACAAAGGCTGTGTTTGAGAAGGTCTGGTTGCTGGTTTGTCAGGTAAGCGGATTCTGGAGCGGTACAAGGGGAATAGAGCAGCTGACAATCGGCAGATCAAAGCCAACTACATGGCTTCAGTATCACAGTACTACCAGGCTCTCGCGGATAATGACGCGAATGCACATGGTGTAGCCATCTGTCGACTACAGGTTGCAGAAGCGACCGCGCGAGATGCCAATCGAATAGCGAACGCATTCCCCTCATCCGTGCCAACCAACTCAAATCTAACAGCAGAAGCTGGTACAATATTGCAGGAAATGACAAGGAAACACGTTACCAACATCCAAGAAAGACTAGTTGAATTCACAAAGGACAACGACTTTATTTATCACCAAGGAGTGCCCAACGAAGCCGCACTGAGCCCGATACCCAAGCTTCCAGCCGCAAAGGCGATTCCCGTAAGCGAATTATACCAAGGCCAGGATATTCAGAGAATAATCGGACCCGATATCTTCCAAAAGATCGTGCCTATGGCTGTAACGGAGTCTGCGAGTTTGTACGATGAAGAGAAGGCGAAACTGATAAGAGCGGAGAGTGAGAGGGTCGAAGTTGCTAATGACGAGATGGCAGCAAGTTTGGACTATCTCAAGCTTCCGGACAGTCTGAACATTTTGAAAGGGGGCATGGATCAGGACATGATGGTCGACGAAGACTTTCGCAAATGGTGCGAAGAGCTAGCTGGCCATGCGCCGTTCACGAATGCTTTTGAACAACTCAATACCGATAAATCGGAGATTACAACTATGCTTGATGCCAGCATGAAACAACTGGATATGGAGGAGAGTGTTTGCGAAAAGATGAGATCGAAATATGGTGTGGACTGGACACAACAACCTAGCTCGCGATTAACCGCTACGTTACGGAGTGATGTAAGAAACTATCGAGGGGCGATTGAGGAGGCGAGTACGAGTGATGCCCAGCTGTACAGCACGTTCCGGCAATTCGAGTCTGATTTCGACGAAATGCGATCAGCGGGCGAGACAGATGAAGCAGACGTACTCTACCAGAGAGCAATGGTCAAGGCGGGAGCTACAAAGGGCAAGAGTCCGCGACCGACGGAAGGAAACCTCCTGGATGAGGACTTCATCGATGGACCCAGTGTTCCAGACCAAATCAACGCCGTCGAGGACTTACTGCGGAAGTTGAACCTGATCAAGAGAGAACGGACGCAAGTGCTCAAGGATCTCAAGGAAAAGGTATATATATACACCCTCAATAATTTACACTGAATAAGAGATTATGCTAACAAATTCTAGGTTCACTCCGACGACATCTCCAACGTCCTCATCCTCAACAAGAAGTCCATCACAAACCAAGAGTCTCAACTTTTCAAAGCAGAACTGGAAAAATTCCGACCCCACCAAAACCGCATCCTCCAAGCCAACCACAAACAAGCCTCTATGCTTAAAGAACTCACACGCACGTACTCTGACCTTCTCAAGGACAAGCGCGTGCGATCAGAGCAGAACAAGTACGAAGCATTTTCAAGACAGCGAAACACAGTCATGTCAAAGTATCGGAGGGTGTACCAGAGCTTCAATGATCTGGTCGCGGGTTTGATGCGAGCCCAGGGATTCTACTCTGAAATGAAAGACACAGTGTCAAGCCTACACAAGAACGTTGAAACCTTTGTCAACAACCGAAGATCAGAGGGTGGACAGCTGCTCTCCAAAATCGAGCAGAGCAAATCCCAGGGCGCCGATCAGGAACAACAGCGTCTTAAAGATCTAATGGAGCGCATGTCCATGGAACCCTCGGGCTCACCCGTGTCTCTCGGGGGTAGCGGTCGTAAGAAGAGCATTCCCGGTCCTATATCCTCGAGCACAATGCAACAAGCCAACTACCCATCATCATCAACAATGTCCAGCCATCCAGCGTACAATCCAGCAGCCTCACCACCCGTCACCCCCCGATACCCCGTAAACGCCACTCAAGGCCAGCAACAATACATGTCCCCCGGCCAGCACTCCTCCCACGCATCTTACCAGTCCCAAAATGGTGGCTTCGGCCAGCAACAACAACAGCCCCTGATCCGCCGCGACTCATATCAAACACAACAATACGTACAACAGCAATCAAACGCCTACAACCCCAACCAATACGGCCCCGTGTCTCCCCCACCGCATCAGCAATTCTTCAACCCACCTCCCCATCAACACCAGCAGCAGCAGCAGCAGCAACAACAACAGCAGCAACAACAACAACAGCACCAGCCATGGGGTCAACCCCCACCACCACAACCACAACAACAGCAGTACCCGAGTTCGACGCCACAGCCAGCACCGGGCACGCAGGCCTTCTTGCCACAGGGATACGTGCCGCCCCCGCCACCACCTAGGCCACCACCGAGCCAGCATCAGGAGTTTGCACAGTATGGACAGACGTATGCGGCGGGGCTGGGCGGGTATGCAGGGAGTGGACAGGCGCATAGACAGAGTCAGCAGGGTCAACAGAGTCAGCATAATCATCAGCAAGGACAGGGACAGGGACAGGATCCGTGGGCGGGATTGAGTGGGTGGAAGTAGAGAGAAGAAGAATTCGTTCAGCTTGGTACTTTACTTTTTCCCTTTTGGCGGCGTTGTTGAGCGCGTTACAGGTGTGATGTGAAGAGGCGGGATGGATGGATGGATGGATGGGTGTGTATGAGGAATATGTGGGACAGGACACGGCAAGACAGGACACATCAATAAATACATGGGGGTTCACCATGGAAGTATAGTAGCAAGGCGTGCCATGCACGAGAACCAAGCCAAGGGCAATCTTGATATCTAAAGTACACAAGAACTCGCCATCCATATTCCATCGACAGACAGCGTGCTGGTCAAGACTTGAGAGTATAGCCATCTATCCATCGACGACAAAGCAGGTGATATGCAACAACCCCTAGAAGGGTCTCGTAGAAATTCTCAACAAGACGGAAATGGGAAGAAGAAGAAACATGGAACAAAAGCCTTCCTTGCGCCGTAACTTTTATTTATAGATTCTTGTCGTGTGGTATCGTGTCGTGTCGTGTAATGTCGTGGGGGTCGTCGTAGAATGAGCGTGAGATAACATATGATTTGAATCGTTTGGTGGGGGGGTTGGAAAGAAACCCCCAAGATGCGTGAGCGTCGTTTTCCGTGTTTGGTTTTGTTTCATGTTCCATGTTGAACAAGGCTGTGGATACAGCAGCCATGAAATGAAGTGAAGTGAAGTGACTGTGTGTGTAAAGTGGATGAGAGGATGTAGAATGGTAGAGCCTTGTAAAGGCAGTGACAGGTGTCCTATTTTTATTTTCGTTTTCTTGTCGTTTCTCGGTGCTGAATTTGATGTCAGTGGGAAGGTTTTTCTCCGCTTTCTTAGTGTCAAACTTACCTCGAGGCGTCGGTGGGTTTGTGTAAGAATGTGCTGTGCTCCACGGCATCGTCTCTGGTTCGATACGATCAG